>NW_012194542.1:0-24309 GCF_000504015.1 Erythranthe guttata
GCATTGAAATACCAGGTCTGTAAGATTTGGCAATGAAGAAATCTTTCTCATTTCTTCCCACGGATATCCTAAGACGCTCAAGGTTAACTTTGTAAGACTTGATGGCAAGTCTGAAAGAGGACCAAATCGGGTAACAACCTCAGCCTTGAAAATAGGATTTGTAATTTCACATTCTAATTCTTGTAGTTGATGCATATTGTAAATGTGATCAAAGCAACTGAAGGGCTCAGAAGCATCAGGAACTAGTTCGATTTGGATTGTTAACTCCTTCAGATTAGGGATTTTTTCAAGCACATCGTTGGTACAACTTTGAGGACCGACACCAGTTAGAGTTGTGAGGTTTGATAGGAGGGATCCTTCACAAGGATGTGGTAGGTCTCTTCCCCGGATCTCGAGAGACTTCAATTCTTTCATATTCCATATCTCAATAGGCAGATAATATGGATTCCTAACAGATTTTACGATCCGGTACTGATGATGAACAATCAAGTACTGAAGGTTGAATAGTTTGGAAATGAAAGTAGGGAGGTTTCCATCGTAAGTGAGGGCGAGGTATCTTAGCTGCAATAGTTTCAACACTTCCATTGGGAACTCATAGGATTTAATAGAAAGAGCTTCCAATACCCTGAGCAACCTTAATTGTTCCAAACAAAATGGTACAGGATATTGATGATATGGACCGGTACATAGGAGAGAGCGTACCGTTGAAGCAGATGCAATTGAATCGTGCGCATCTTCAATAGCAAGTAGAACATTATTTCGGATGCACAATCGGCGCAGCTGGTAGTTTATACCTTCTTTTGGTAGAGCATCGGCAAGACAATTGAATGCATCGAAAAACTTATTCTTGGCAGCTTCTTTGTTACACAAGTACCAAAATGATTAATGAAGGTGATATATAAACTTTTCTTCATTGTAGATGATAACATTATTTGAAAGAAGCGCTCCTACATAAGCAAACGTATAATCAGTTGAAGTCATGGTTGATTTTCGGTTAAGAAATCCTTCAGCACTCCACAAGTCGATCAGTTGGCGCCTCCACACCATATAATCTTGTGGGAAAGCTCCTAAGTAGAGAAAGCATGCTTTCAAATGTTGAGGTAAATAGTCATAGCTTGGATATAGTACATTGGACATTTGATCATATGCATCCTTGTAAACCGAATTTTGTTTATCATTAGCTACCTGGTTCCAGTACACCGAAGTCTTGTCAGTTTTGGAAAGGATGTGGGCAACTGTAACTATTGTAAGTGGAAGACCTTCACAATTCTCCGCAATCTTCTTTCCAGATTTCTCGAGTTCACGAGGGCAAGGCATTGCATCAAACACCTTGTGACGAAGAAGTTCCCAACTTTCTTTCTTATCAAGGAAGGGTAGTCTGTGAGAATTCAAAGGGTGGACACATTTACTTACTTCTGTTAGCCTAGTAGTCAGTAATGCTACACTTCCATTTTTGTCGTCTGGAAATACGTTGGCGAACTCATAACAGAGATCCGTGTACCATACATCATCCAACACGATCAAGTATCTCAATTCACTTAAACTTTCGCACACCTTCCATTTCAGCTCATGTAATAATTCTTCTCCTTTCGTAAGCCATATTATTTCATCAATGTCAGCATTATTCAATTGTGTGAGAATATCCACCAAGATGTCCGCTAATCGATATTTAGGGCCTATTGTCACGAACACAAGCCTGCTATAATGACTCGCAATGAACGGATCTTGAAATAGTTTCTTGGCAATAGTAGTCTTACCAATGCCAGCCATCCCATCGAGCGACATAACTATCAATTCAGAGTGTGGGGAAATAAGCCAATCTCTTAATCTCATAAATAGATCGGACAATCCAACCATGTTAGACTCATTTCCACCAGAATCAGTTATTGTCGGGACAACATCATCATCATCTTCTTCTTCTTCTTATTCGGGAGAAGGGTTGCGTAACTCATGAATGTAGGCACTCTTCATAATGTTCACCATTTGGATAAAGGAATCGACATCTTGCTTTATTTCCTCCACATCTGCTGAGTATACCGTTAATGGTGGATGATCACTCCCAGCTTCTTCGGATTGTGTTGAGTGGAACTGATTTAAGACATGAGATTCTATTACATCTTCAAATCTGTATACTGCATCTATCATTTCCGCCTCCAAAGTTTTTACCATCTTCATGTTAATGGTGCTCCTCCATTTGTCGAATTCTCCCAGATCTTCTTTTAAGGAAAGAATATTCTCATACAGATGTTTTAGGATTTGTGGGGATGAATTTTGAACAATCGGAATATGTGATGAATTCAAAAGGCGCTCAATTGTCAGCTCAAGAGAAGAAACAGCACCATAAGCCATCTTTCAACTCTCTCTCTCTCTGTTTGACAAATCACTGTCAGCATCTGATTTTTTTTGAATAAATTTCTTCATAGGCATTGTTTGTTGAAGTTATTGCTCTGGAAGCATGTGCAAAGGAATATTTATTTATTAATCCATGTCGCCCATTAATTAACTTTTCTAATGAACAGGTTGTATTCTATTATGTTTTTTTTTTTGCAAAAACCACCCCTGTATGGGGATGAATTTTGAACAATCTGAATATGTGATGAATTAGCAATAGCCCCGTATGAAAATTAGTCAAAGGCAACAAGGGCCCTGCCAGCTTATCGTGTGCTCCACATGCGGATTGTGCGACTGGGTGTATTTTAAACCCGAAAGGACCAAAATGCCCTACTAATTATAAATTTCAAAAATTACAGATTCACCCCAAAATTCTATATTAAAAAAAATTCAATTCAATCCTTGACCTTTTCAAAAAAGCCATCTTCTCCAAAATAAACAAAAATGTTCACTCAACCAGCTTCACACCATCTCCGACGTCTTCGTCATCAGAAAACAACAATCTCGATTTCTACCCCGAAACGGCATCGTCGGCCTCACCTCCAACCAGCACTCGAACTCCGAAACGGCGTCGCTTGGAAGTCGGCAGCACAAAATAGATCTAAACCGGCTCCAATTCGTTCTGGGGTTCGAGGGTTGGCAGCTTACCTCCCAAAACTCGATTCTAAATTATGTGAACCTTGATTCGTACATGAGTGAGGTCGACTCCAAAACCACCTCCACCACAGCCGCCGCCATCATAACCACCGTACCTCCCTCACGACATCAAGATCCAGACGTTTGCAATTGCAGGTAGACGACGGCTCCCGAATGTGTGCAACGGTTGATGCACCATTAGAGAGCTTTCATGGAGAGTAGTTGTGTTGGGGGTGGGGTTGTTTGACGGAAAACAGCATGTGCACCGCACATGACAGAGAAAAGATACCCCCATCCATGTAAATGTAGAATTTTAAGAGGAATTTCATAAATACGCAACCCTCCATTTCTCGTTTTATTTGATGTTTGATATTGTGTTTCGAGGCTGCATATGCTTATAACAATCCTCGATTTTCTTTTCATTTGCTATGTGTTTTCTAAGGTGAGATTTTGCTCCGCGAAAACTGTCAAAGGGGAGTATTTTACACCTAACTTCAAGTAATGAAACAGAGGGCTTTTTTTAAGTTCTTTGAAATATGAAATCAAGAGACTAAACACGGCTTTTTTCCGATAGGAAAATATGACTAACTAGCATATATGTTCCTTATACTTCGGTTATCGTATGTATGTAGTTATCTTTGATTTACCTTTTTTGGCAGAGACGAGTAAAATTTGTAAATTCGACAATATGTGCGACACACGTGCACCTTTCTTAATTGCGCAATAGTCTTAATTTTAACCTCACAACATATAACTGATGAGGATGTAATAAAAAATCAATCAAGAAAAATTAAACACACCAAATAACATTAACAAAATATTCAAACACGCTTTGATTTGTCCGTCTCAAAACTGAAAGTACGTTCCTCCGATTTCTTGATGCAAACAATGTCGATGTAATTTCTCTCGTGATCAATCAGCCTACGGCTCTCGAGATGATACACCTGTAATAAAGGAGAATGTTCAATGATTTCGGATGTTAATTTTTTTTTTTAATCCATAATAGCAAATTCATTAATCAGTAATCAAATAAATTAATTTGTAATATAATAAAGCGTAAATTACGAAAACCTCCCTGAACTTAGGCTAAATAACGAAAAACACCACCACCTATCCGTAATAACCGAAATCCCATTCTGATTAACTGTTAACCGAGTTTTTTAACAGAAAATTTGTACAATCTATTATACCTTTTATTAAATAGGTGAGAAATAAAAGAAAATATGTGCAATTGTGTAAAGTCTATTTCTTGGAATTAAAAAAAATACGTGAAAACTCATACTGTAAAGGGTTGGTGTAAGACGGAAACAAACCTCAGGGGTTTTTGGTAATTACGAATATGTGGGTTTTTTTCGTTATTTAGCCTAAGTTCAGGGAGTTTTCGTAATTTACTCTATAATAAAATCTATCTCTGTTGTAGCAAATTCAAACTGTTTCATCCAAACGCAACTTATATGATCCTATTATATGTGTTATCAACCATATATCTATATTGTCTATTTCTCTTGTTTTGTAGGAGAATGTATGCATATATACTGAGTATATCTTTGGTAATATTCACTGTATGATGAAATTATAATAAAAAATATATATATGTTAATTCAAATTTAATACTAAAAAATTTAAGGTTGTTTAATTCCTTTTACCTGAATGGGCATTGACTAAAATATTAGTATTTTCGATAGATATAAAAATTTAACGACTAACCTTTTGAAGAATCAATGATATGGTAGAGTCACTCACGGTTTGGTGTTCCCATTGTTACAGTGAAGAACGAACAACAAGTTCTAACAAACGTTCACGACCAGCATATTTGTCGTCCCACTCCTCTTTTAACTTGATTGCACATTTCACAGCCATAGGGTTGCATTCGACTATTTTAATGCTTAGAAGAGATTTACCAAATGTGAGAGGGATCTCTTTTAACTTGTAGCAATGTGCGATGTGAAGGCCCTGAATCACAGGGAGGCATAGACAATTTTGAAATGTCCATTGCTCCAGATTGATGTCTTCAATCTCAAGATATAAGAGACTTTGGAATTCGTTGTCACGAACCTCCCATTTTGGGCCTCGAAAAGCATAGAATTTCAGTTCGAGATGTGTAAGATTTGGCAATGAAGAAATATTTCTCATTTCTTCCCACGGAGATCCTAAGCCACTCAAAACTAACGCTGTAAGACTTAATGGGAAGTCTGAAAGAGGAACAAGTGGGGTAACAACCTCTGTCTTCAATGTAGGATTCATAATGTAACATCTTAGTTCTTGTAGTTGATGGAGATGGGAAACGTGATCAAAGCATGTCAAGGGCTCTGTAGCATCAGGAGCCAGCTCGATATCAATCGATAACGCCTTCAATTTAGGGATTTTTTCGAGCACAGATTTGGCACAACTTTGAGGACCGACACCACCTAGTTTTAATAGGTTTGGTAGGAGAGATCCTTCACAACAAGGATGTGGTAGGTCTCTTCCGCCGGTGTAAAGATACTTCAATTCATTCATATTCCATATCTCAATAGGCAGATACAATAGATTCCCAACAGATTTTACTATCCTTGGATGTTGAATAACAATCAAGTATTGAAGGTTCCAGAGTTTGGAAATGGAAGAAGGGAGGTTTCCATTATAAAGGAGGGCGAGGTATCTTAATTGAACTAGTTTCAATACTTCCATCGGGAACTCATAGAATCTAATAGAAAGAGCATCCAATACCCTCAGCAACCTCAAATGTTCCAAAAACAGCGGTACTGGATATTTATGAAAATAACCGGTACAAAGGAGAGATCGTACCTTTGAATCAGATGCAATTGAGTTGTGCACATCTTTGATGGCAAGTAGAACATTATTACGGATGCACAATCGGCGTTGGCTTTCTATACCTTCTTCCGGTAGAGTATCGCCATGGCAATTTAAGGCATAGAACAACTTGGTCCTGGCAGCTTCTTTGTTACACAAGTACCAAAAGGACGAATGAAGGTAAAAATCAAATGTTTCATTGTCGAACATGATAACATTTGTGGCATAAAGGTCATCACAATATCCAAAGCTATCATATGCATAATCCATGGTCTCCTCATAGTAATGCACTGATTCTGAGTTAAGAAATCCTTCAGCACTCGACAAGTTGGCTAGTTGGGACTGGTCTAGTAAATAATTTTGTGGGAAAGCTCCAATGTAGAGAAAACATGCTTTTAAATGTTGATCTAAGTAGTCATAGCTTGGATATAGTACCTTTGACATTTGTTCATATGCATCCTTATATACTGAATTTTGTTTATCATCCGCTACCTCGTTCCAGTACTCTATTGTCTTGTCAACTTTTGACAGGATATTGGCAACCGTGATGATTGTAAGAGGAAGACCTTCACAATTCTCGGCAATCTTCTTTCCAGCTTTCTCAAGTCTATAAGAGCACGGTTCTTCTTCACCAAACACCTTCTCGCGAAGAAGATCCCAACTTTCTTTCTTATCAAGGAAGGGTATTTTGCAAATATTCAAAGGCTTAGCACAATCAGCTACTTTTTTCATCCTAGTTGTGACCAACACTCGACTTCCATTTTTGTCATCTGGAAATAACTCCAACAGCACAGAACAGAGGTCTATTTCCCATACATCATCCAACACGATCAAGTATCTCAAATACTTTAAACTTTCGTAAACCATCCTTTTCAATCCAGCTAATACTTTTTCTCCTTTCATAAGCATTATTTCATCAAAGTCGGGATTCACTTGTGTTAGAATATCCACCAAGATATCCGCTAGACGATATTTAGGGCCTATGGTCACGAACACGAGCCTGCTATAACAACTCACAATGAATGGATCATGAAAGAGTTTCTTGGAAAGAGTAGTCTTACCAATGCCAGCCATCCCGACCAGCGACACAATAATCCTTTCAGAATTTGAGGAATTAAGCCAATTTTCTATTGACATAAATATATCAGATAATCCAACCATGATAGGCTCATTTCCCCGAAAATGAGTTTTTGATGCCACAAAATCATCATCATCATCTTCTTCAGGTGAGGGATTGTGTAATTCGTGGATATAGGCCCTCTTCATCTTGTTCATTGTTTCGATAAAGGAATCGACATCTTGCTTTATTTCCTTCACATCTACCGAGAATATCATTGATGGAGGATGATCGGCCGTCTCTTCTTCTGCTTCAGATTGTGAATGGAACTGATTTGAGAGATGAGGGTCGATTACATCTTCGAATTTGTATATTGCCTCTACCATTTCCGCCTCCAAACTTTTCACCATCTTCATGTTGATGGTGCTCCTCTTTTTATCGAATACTCTGAGAGCTTCTTTTAAGGAAAGAATCTCTTTGTACAAAAGTTTGATGATTTGTGGAGATGAATTTTGAACAATCGAAATATAAGATGATTTCAAAAGCCGCTCAATTGTCAGCTCCAGACTACCAGCAGCACCATAAGCCATCTCTTTCAATGCTCTCTCTCTCTCTCTCTCTCTCTCTCTCTCTCTCTCTCTCTCTCTCTCTCTCAGATCTCACACAACTAATTTCAGTTAACTGGAAATATGGAACAACTCTTCTACATAAGCATTTGTTTGTGAAATTATAACTATGCAAGAGAATTATCTAAGAGAAGAAGATTGATTTAAGGAGAAACTCAAAAGTTATTTAAGGAGAAACTCAATGGTTAATTTTTCAATGACAAATGTGAAAGGAAGAAAAATTGAAACGCTGAATATTTTCATCCATATATTTAAAGATATCCATTTTTGTCCAACACCTATAATAATTCTTGACAGAGACGTTTAAATTTCACTTTCCACATTTGTATTTTGGCTCGGTATCACTTTACACCCTTATTCTTTCAATTGCATCGATTTGGCATCTCGTGCTTGAAAAATTATCTCAATGTGGCCCTCGCTGTTAGTTGTCAGACATTTAACCTTAATACAGTCGGTCTAATCTTTGAAATTACAAAAACATCACCTCTCCCAGTTTATATAATTATTAAAAAACAAAAGAAAAATAAATAAATAAATAGAAAAAAACAAAAATAAATAATAAAAAATTTCAAGACAACAAGAAAGCATAGTCCACAACGGCAATCACAATTTATTTTTTATTTTTATTAAAAAAAATTTAAAAATTAATAATTATTTAAAGTAGGAGGTGTGGTTTTTTTGTAATTTTCAGACTTAAATCAAATAGTGTTAAGGTCAAATGTATAGAGACTAACGGCAAGGGCCACATTGAGACAATTTTCCAAGTACATGGGGCCAAATCAATGCAATTGAGAATAGAAGAGAATAAAGTGATATCGAACCATAATACATAATACAAGGGTGAAAGTGAAATTTATCTTGTTAAAAAATATCTAACATCCAACAGTGAAATTTATCCTTTTAAAAAATATCTAACATCTAACGTATGCTTCTCTCTCCTTTTCTCTCTCCCAATGTCAATTATGTAGTTTTAATAAATTTTAATCTTGAATTAACTTAGAAGTTGATATGTTTGTAAAATAAATTTTAATCTTGAATTTAATTTTATAAAATTATGAAATAGTATATTGTAAAATGGATACTGCAAAAAAAAAAAAAAAAAAAAGAAAAAAAAAATCTAATTGAGCTCTTAATTATTTTAAGAAGTAACATTACCAAGAAGAGTTCTTTCATTAATAATTGTATTAAACTTGTTATTTTATATCTTAATATATCGTTCAATCAGGATTTTAAGTTCGCGAATACCAAAGTATATTAACACTTTTATGAGGAGAGCCGATAATGCTAATTATACAATAATTTTTCTAAATAGTTATATACAAAATAGAAATTTAAGAATTATTATAGGGGCCATGGCCCCCTTCGGCTCTATGCCGACTCCGTCACCGCATCAATTCCTTTTTTTGTATGTCTTCATAAATGGGTGCCCATTTTGACTTATTGATGGCACGTAGTAATCAAATGAAGTCTAAATTTAGTACATAAAAAAGATATTGTTTTGTGTTTTCTTATATATATAAATATATTTTATTTTTAAAAAATTGTAAGTAAATCGTGGGATCACGTGATGTCGCGTGACAGCAGGTTAATGTTAAAGAATATAATTTGGATTTGTTAACACATGTTGCGTGGCTCGTGACTTTTGGCATGCAATTTTTTTAACATTATATTTTACTTAAATTATCTTACAAGTATGTCTATTAGGGAATCTAATCACGAGACCCATTGGGTTTTTGCACATGATCATACACCATAAAAAAGAATTAGACAATTCCCGAAATATACATTTATAACATCAATATTATTGTATTATTATTATTATTATTATTATTATTATTATTATTATTATTATTATTATTATTATTATTATTATTATTATATATATATATATATATATATATATATATATATATATATATATGAGTGCAATTTTGAACAACTGAATTGTGCAAATCTTGAACTGAAAATTTTCCGATTTTAAAGCAAATTTCGTCAAAATAACAATTGGGTAATTATTCACCCCTTAGGTATGCTTAAATTATAAAAAAAAAACCTCATGTTTGGGTAATTACAATCACCCATCAACTATGTATTGTCTTATACATCCATCGTTACGATATCAAATTTACATACTGAATGAAAGATTTTTTTCGTAAAGCAATACATAGTTAAGAGGATGATTGTAATTAACCAAACAAAAAGGGTTTTTTCATAATTTAAGCTTACTTCAAAAGGTGACCGTAATTTGCCGAAAAAAAAATTAAATGAGCCTAACCCAAGTTTTCACAAAAGGAAAAATAAAATAAAATAAAAAAGAGGTAAATTATGGTCACCCCTGAGTTATGGTAAAATTACGAAAACTCTCCTTCTGTTTGGGTAATTACAACCACCCCCTCAACTATGTATTACTCCATCTGTCCCATATTATATGTCTTTTTAGAGAATTTTTTTTGTCCCAAATTATTTGTCATTTTAGATTTTCAATGCATCATTAATTGCATTATTTTCAATTTTACCCTTTATCACTCCTAATTTGTTAGTTGTAAAATAATTAATGTCAAGGATATATTAGTATTTTCCTATACTTTTCACTATAATCTATACACATTTATTGATTTTTTTAATATGTGTGTAACAACCCAAAACGTCATTTAAATTGGGACGGAGGGAGTATCTTACAGAAAAACCCCTCCAGAGTTAAATTTAGGGATTTTCAAATCGGTAAAATCGAATCGAAATTTCGGTACGCCAACATTTCAACCGTTTACAGAACTGAATATACGATTTGGTAAATAACCGAATTATATAAATTTAATGTAAAATTATTTATAATGAGGAGTGACTGTAATTACCCAAATAAAATGGGGTTTTTTTTATAATTTGACCATATATCGGGGATTGACCGTAATTTGCCCAAAAAAATGATCTTAATAAAAAATGACAGTTGAAGATTAAAAGTAAATGCCAAAATTGAAAGTACAAAATTGAGTGGGATTGGATCTAGATCTAAATCGAGTATGTAAAAATAAATAAATAAATAAATAAATAAATATGTCTAAATCTTGATCTGTGACAGTATTGATTTATTATAATCTTTTATTCTCTCCACCGGTAAAACTCCAATATTTTATCGTTGATGTTTAATTAAATAATCTGTAAAAAAAATATTAACTGGTTAAACATTTTAATATAAGCTATATAACAATTTCATTTTATTTTTTAATCTCTAATTTATAATGTAATTTTGGATAATTACTTACTTCTAATAAATTTTAATCTTGAATTTATTTTTATAAATGTATGAAATAATATATCGTAAAATAAATTTTGATAAAATAATTGTAAAAAAAAATGTAATTAAGCTCTTAATTATTTACAAAAATAACATCACCAAGAAAAAAATATTTCATTATAATTGTATTAAACTTATTATTTATATCTGAATATATTGTTCAATAGTTTTATCAATTCACTAGCAAAGTTAGAAATTTAAGTTTATAGAGGTCGAATGTATTAAAACTCTTATAAAGGAAGCTGATAAGTGTAATTATACACAAATTCTTTTAAATATTTATATACAAAATAGGAATTTGAGAATTATTTGAGGGGCGATAGCCCCCTTCGGCTCTGTACTGACTACGCAACTGCATCAATTCTTTTTGTGTATGTCTTCATAAATGGATGCCCATTTTGACTTATTGATGGCACGTAGTAATCAAATGAAGTCTAAATTTAGTACATAAAAAAGATATTGTTTTGTGTTTTCATATGTATAAAATATATTATTTTTTAAAAAATTGTAAATAAATCGTGGGATCACGTGATGTCGCGTGACAGCAGGTTAATGTTAGAGAATATAATTTGGATTTGTTAACACATGTTGCGTGGCTCGTGACTTTTGGCATGCAATTTTTTGAACATTATATTTTACTTAAATTATCTTACAAGTATGTCTATTAGGGAATCTAATCACGAGACCATTGGGTTTTTGCACATGATCATACACCATAAAAAAGAATTAGATAATTGTCAATTTATAATTAATTTAAATAGTTAATTCAAAATTAAATAAAACTCATTACGGCAGTTCTTGTGTGGTTTGCAAGCTATTGTACGAAGAATTAAGTTGTTACGAGTTCTTTTGTAAGAAAATATATAGAAATTTATCCTTTAGGAAAATTACGTACATACAATTTATGTATTTGTAATTTATTTATGGGGTAATCACAAATAAACCCATGACAAGGGCACTTAATTAAAAGAGGGACATTTAATTTTTTTGTATTTCAAATAAATCCAGCCCATTCAAACTTATTTGCAAATAAGGAAAATCCTTTTATATATACCAAAATTACCCCCAATTCATTGAAACCCAATTCAACTCCAATTTCATGATTTACACCCCAATTTAGCCCAATTTCATCAATTAACCAATTTTAACCCTAATTTCAATTTTGACCCCAATTTTAACCCTAATTCTTATCAATTCCATCCATTATGCTCTAACTTCTTAAATATTTCACATTGACCCCGGATTTAAACAAATATATCACATTAACCCCCAAAACTTTTTTTTTTAAAAAGTTAAATTTTTTTTGTGGACTAAAATGCATTTAAGTCCCATGTGATGGGCCTTTTTGCCATTTGCCCTTTATTTATAAGTATAAATATATTGAATATTTTTTTGAACAAATCACAAATTTATCCATTGTCATTTTCTTTTTTTGTATTTTAAATGTTGTTAAATCACCCATTTATGCGGGATAATGAATTTCAATGTGATTCAATGATTGTTGCTTAATTAAATATTTAAGCATATAAATTTGCCATTTCAGCTATATATTTTTTTAATATCCTCAACTTTAACTTGGACTTAAAGCATTGTCTGGTCTAGACATGATTTTTCAATAATCAAGCTATATATCCTCATTGATATTATATATTAAATTGGGGAAAGTACAATTTTCACCCCTCAAGTTTGCATCGATTTCACATTTGATCCCCAATGTTCACAAAAAATACATTTGGTCCCTCATGTTTCAATAATTTAACACTTTTGGTCCTTTTTCGTCAATTTACCGCTACTCCGTCAGTTAAGGCAGTGATAGAGACATGTCTGATTCCGTTAGTTCTAATGAAAAATTGACGGAAATGACTAAAAGTGTTGAAACATGAGGGACCAAATGTGTTTTTTTTACATTAGGGACCAAATGTGAAATCGGTACAAATATGAGGGACCAAAACTGTATTTTGCCTATATTAAAATTAATTAAATAATCAAGTTTTATTTAATGTTCAATTAGTCAATTATTTTTCGGGCCAACCCATAATTACAAAAATATAAGTTTACGAAGAATTGAGTATTGGACCTCCCATAGTTTTAATTATACAATGAGTCACAAAAAATTATAATCTTATTTTAACTAATTTTATCTTGACAATTAAATAATAAAATATTGAGAAAAAAATGTAAGTTTATAATGTTACATCAAATAATAAAATATTGGAAAAAAAATATAGAAGTGCATAGACAATAAATAGGCTCCATACAGAAAATATATAATCAAAGCTTTGGTACTCGCAATTTTAACTTATTAAATAATGGCCCATAAGTTTCTGAGTTTTTCTTTTTTTAAGGGTTTTTCTTTTTCTTGTAAAGGTTGTTAATAGTAGACAGGGGAAGAGGGCCATGATCTATAGGGCCCCCAATATAATGTCTTCAATTAATATTAGACTAATATAATTGTTTTTTAATCCATAATTTTAAAATCTATTAATATTATAATCGATCCACTATTATTAGTTTTATATTGCAATATTACATTAAATTCTATAAATTTAATAGGGTTTTTGGCACTTTGCACCCTTGAATTACATCCTTTTGGCACTTTGCACCCTTAAATTGCAAAATTGGCAGATTGCACCCTATAAACATAAATTGTTTGGCACTTTGCACCCCAAATCACTTTTGGCTTAAAAAAATTACCTGTAACTTGCTGGGAAACCTGGAAGATGGGCAAATTCATAATTCTCTTATTATCTATTCTCTTTCCCCAATTTTTAATCATTGTTCCACCATTTTTATTTTTTGTCATTATAATAAAAAATCCTAAAATCTTTTTAGCTATTTCTTTTAATTGTAAAAAAAATGGAGCCCCTATAAATAAAAATAAAAATAAATATACATAATCACATCAGAAGATCGAGATTTCAAAATCCATAAATACCCTATAAGAACATAGCTCAATATCAACACCCTGCACAAATATAATTTAATATTCATAAACACCTCACAAGCAAGATAATTCAAAATCCATAAATAAACAAGCTACAGACAAAATAAAATTCAATATCCATAAAGATCCGACAAGCAAGATGGAATTCAATATCCCAGTTCAAAATTAATGATTTAGTACACGATTTGAGACAAAAATATTTGGCCAAGTGCTAAAGTGTGACTTTGCCAAGTCCATCGGAGGCCTCTCTCTCTCACCCAATCATAAGCAGCTGAATCACATGCTTTCAACTTCTCCATCTCCTTGTTAAAATCCGCAATTCTAGTCGCTGATGCAGCTCTCCAAAGAGAGTCTTTCAAGTGCAGTCCAAAGAGAGTCTTTCAAGTGCATTATTTCTTGCATTGAAGTAACAGGCCACTCAGAATTACTCCTAAGGTGGTGTTGATATTTATTTGCAAGAAATTTGGAAGTGCAATGGTGAGAACTTGGAGCTCTAAAACATGAATGCTCTTTATTTATTGACTTTACCTAAAAGGTTTTGTCAATTTTAGATATAAAAGCAGCATAAATAATCCATCCACACTCACAAATGGCATAGGTCTCCCTTGCTTGTTTGAGTACCTTCTCACTGCCTCCCTAAAGTCTGAAGTTGTTTTAAAACACAATCCCACCTCAAATTCAAAATCCGAATCATCTGCATCATCTCGATATACATGATACTTTGAAGTTCTGACTTTTGAAGATGACTCACTTCCACTTAAAGACCGCCTAAAATTTCCAGCAGCTTGAATTCCAACAATTTGCTTGCTCTTGTCAAGAACTCGTGAGGGCTCATCTGTAGTGCCAACTCATTCAATCTCTTTATCAATATTCTCATCGAACAACTTATCATCATATTCAAAGTCACTGTCTTTGAAGCCATCACTAAATGTAGAATCGTTGTCGTCGGTTTCTTCTTCACTACTTTCTTCATTTTCTCCACTTTCACTATCAGCTTCAACCATATCAAGTTCATCATGTTCTTGGTCATTCCAATTCTCAACATCATCCATATTCTGAAAATCTGGTATTTCCAAATTGTTATTAGCTTATGTCTCTATGTAACATCACAATAGACAAAATAAATAGAATTACTAATTATTGTTTAACTGAATAAATTTTTAAAATCAATATCAACACTAAACAATAACAGTAATTTACTTTTTTTATTTTTGCTTTTGGCTATGAAAAATATTAGCGTATATTATTACGTATATCATTATTATTCTTATTTATTCTAGTTACCTTGTATATTAGGTTACCTTGTATATTAGGTTACCTTGTGTAGTAGGTTAGGGTTTCCTACATGTAACTATATATACGATTAATATACGTAAGAGATATTATTCTCTCTTCTCTTCAATTATTCTCCTTCTATCATGGTATCAAGCCAAAAACCCTAAGCCGCCGTTTCTCTCCTTCAAATTTTTTTTTTTCTCGTTTCTTCTTCTACTCTACATCCACCATGGCCGATGAAACACCAACACCTGCCATGATTTCCAACCCTTTTCATATTGCTCATGCCATATCCAATATCAAAGCTCTTATTCCTGTAACCCTGGATATTAAAAATCCGAACTATCAAAAGTGGAGTCATTTCTTCATCATCACCGCAGGCCGCTTCTGCCTCACCGATCTGCTTCTCGGAAACGCAAAGCCCACCAACATCTCCGCCGACGAATGGCAACGCGCGGATTACCTCCTCCAATCTTGGATCTATGGCACCATAACCGAGGACCTCTCAAGCACGGTCCTCTCCAAAACCGCAAAGGCTCATGATCTGTGGAAGGCCCTCGCCTCTCTCTTTACAGACAACGAAGACTATCGGGCCATCCAACTCGAAGAACAGTTCAAGTCCCTCAAGAAAGGATCTCTTTCGATCCATGACTATTGTCAACTTCTCAAAACCACTGCCGACAACTTGGCAGACGTCGGCAACCCCGTGTCAGACAAGCAACTCGTCCTCCAAACCCTCCACGGTCTACCAAAACATTACGGGACCATTGTCAACCTAATCTCCTTCCAAACTCCGTTACCCTCTTTTCTCCAAACACGTTCACTACTCCAGATGGAAGAACAGCGCATTGCTGAACCGGAGCAGACCCCTACTGTTCTCTACGCACCTCGCCCCAACAGTTCCAACAGTTGGCCGAACAGTTCCAACAGTTGGCCCAACACTCCCAGCAATTATCGAGGTGGTGGTTCTTGGCGCACTCAGCGAGGTGGTGGTCACACAAATCGTCGTGGCGGTCGTGGTCAGTCACGACATCCGATGCAACACTACGGTTACAATCAATTTCATAACCAATCGCAACCTTGGCGGGCCCCTAATACGCCTCAGACATCTTCATCGATTCTTGGACCCCCCCCAAGCTCTCCTGGTCCTTATCATGCTCCTCCAGCTCATGCTTATTTCGTTGGACATCAACATCCCCAACAGCACGTGAACTGTTCCAACAGTTCGTCGAACAGTGGTCCCCTACAGCCAACAGATATTGCCACTCATCTCAACACGTTGACTCTTCAGTCATCGAGCGAACCTCAGTGGTTTATGGACACGGGCGCCTCATCTCACATGGCACCTCACTCAGGTAATTTCCATTTTATTTTTAATCCTAGTAATAATTTCCCCAAGCATGTCATCGTTGGTAATGGCTCCACCGTCCCTATCCTTAAAATTGGCCACACCATCCTACCCTCTACCCCGTTTCGTCTAACCAATGTCTATGTTACTCCTCACATCATTAAGAACCTTGTGTCTGTCCGAAAATTCACTAGAGATAACTCTTGTTCAGTTGAATTTGACCCTTATGGCTTTTCTGTGAAGGATCTTCGGACCAGAGCAGTCATCCTCAGGTGCAATAGCTCCGGTGATTTATACCCTATTGGCGCCCCTTCTCCTAGCCCATCCGCAACTGCCCTCCTTGCTCACACCACGCCTGTCTCCTCTACTACATGGCATCGTCGTCTCGGTCACCCGGGAAACCCTGTCATGTCTCGTCTTTTTTCTTCCAATTTTATTTCTAGTACCAAAGACCCACGGGAGTCTCTTTGTAATGCTTGTCAATTAGGCAAACATTCTCGCTTACCTTTCTTTACTAGTCATTCTATTACCGTTGCACCTTTTGAAATTATTCATGCTGATTTATGGACCTCTCCTATTTCTAGTATTTCTGGTTTCAAATATTACCTCGTGTTAATAGATGATTTCACCCACTATACATGGACTTTCCCAATACACTATAAATCTGATGTCTTTTCACTGTTCCAACAGTTTCACAAACTTATACAAACCCAATTTCAGCACCCCATTAAAGCTTTACAATGCGATAATGGACGTGAATTAAAAAACACCGATTTTCAAACATACTTTGCCAAACACGGTATCTTACACCATTTCTCATGTCCCCACTCTTCACCTCAAAACGGACATGCCGAACGCATGATCCGCACCATCACAAACATGATCCGCTCCCTTCTCTTTCAAGCTTCCCTTCCCCCCACCTATTGGGTTGAAGCCCTTCATATGGCCACACATCTCATCAACATCCTCCCTACCAAATCCACACAAAATCGCACGCCCCATGAATCCCTATACAAATCAAAACCCACCTACTCTCATCTTCGTGTCTTCGGTTGTCTCTGTTATCCTAATTTAACCGCCACCACCCCTCACAAACTCGCCCCTCGCTCTACTCCTTGTGTCTACCTTGGTCACCCCTCATCACACAAAGGCTATCGTTGCCTCGATCGGTCAACCGGTCGAATCATTATCTCCTGTCATGTGATCTTTGATGAAAGCCGTTTTCCATTTGCTGAATCCACCGACTCATCCCACAACTCCCCCACCTCTAATATGACCGAACCCATGCACCCACTTCTCTTCCTTCCTCAGCCTACACAAGTCCAACCCACTGTCTCACACAACTGTCCCAACAGTTCGTCCAACAACACTACAGAACCACCTACTGTCTCATCCAACTGTCCCAACAGTTCGTCCGACAATCCTCCCTCATCTCCACACCCAGCGGAACCACATCCTCCCCCTCCCACTTCCTCACCCCCACCTAACCATCCTATGTTGACACGCAGCAAGGCCGGTATTCACAAGCCCAAAATCCCCTTTTCTCTTACCGTGTCTACCTCATCCCCAACCCCCACTACATATCGCCATGCCCTCCTTGATCCAAACTGGCGTATGGCCATGCTTGAGGAATATACTGCTTTGATTAAAAATAACACATGGGATATTGTGCCCCGCCCCCCTTCTACTAATGTTATCAGTGGCAAGTGGTTATATAAGCAGAAATTGAAGGCTGATGGTTTATTGGAACGGTATAAAGCACGATGGGTTGTTCGCGGTTTTGATCAACGCCCTGGCATTGACTTCGATGAAACATTCAGTCCGGTGGTCAAACCAGCAACTGTTCGAACAGTTCTCAGCATTGCTCTCTCGCGCTCATGGCCAATCCACCAACTTGACGTGAAAAATGCCTTCTTACATGGCAATCTCTCTGAAACTGTCTACTGCGAGCAACCTCCCGGATTCGTCGATCCATCTCGACCCACTCACATGTGTCGTCTCAACAAGGCACTCTACGGCCTCAAGCAGGCACCACGTGCTTGGTACAAGCGTTTTGCTTCTCACATTACTAGCATGGGGTTCAGAGAATGCAAGTCCGACACTTCACTATTTGTGTATTGTCGCAACAGTTCCCGCGACTGTCACATCAGTTCACGCGACTGTCGCAACAGTTCATGCGCCTACCTTCTGCTGTATGTCGATGACATTGTACTCACGGCCTCCACACCTGAATTGCTACGCTCTATCATCGCTGCCCTTACTCAAGAGTTCGCAATGAAGGATCTTGGCGATCTTCACTACTTTCTCGGCATCTCAGTCACTCGCTCGTCGAATGGGCTGTTTCTCTCTCAACGCAAGTACGCCGACGAAATACTGGAGCGTGCACACATGACTTCCTGCAACCCTTGTCTTACGCCGGCTGACACAAAGAGCAAGTTGTCTTCGACCACTGGACCCCCCGTTGCTGACCCTACTCTTTATCGCAGCCTTGCCGGTGCACTGCAATACCTGACGTTTACTCGTCCTGACATCTGCTATGCTGTGCAACAAATATGTTTATTCATGCATGATCCGAAGGAACCTCATATGGCTGCCCTCAAGCGTATCCTTCGCTACATTCGTGGGACTCTCGATCACGGCCTTCAGCTCTCCCCCAATCCGGACCTCTCCCTTATCGCCTACTCCGACGCCGATTGGGGTGGCTGCCCTGACACTCGTCGTTCGACATCGGGCTATTGTGTTTTTTCCTCGGCAATAATCTCATCTCTTGGTCCTCCAAACGACAGGTCACTACTTCTCGATCGAGTGCGGAAGCCGAATACCGAGCTGTCGCAAATGCCGTTGCCGAAACGACTTGGTTACGCAACCTACTTTCCGAGTTGCTCTGCCCACTTTCGAAAGCCACTATTGTCTACTGTGACAACGTTAGTGCCGTCTACCTATCCAGCAATCCCATTCAACACTCTCGTACGAAACATGTGGAGATCGATATACACTTTGTCCGAGACAAAGTTGCTTTGGGACACGTTCGAGTTCTTCACGTCCCATCCGCCTACCAGTTTGCTGATATCTTCACGAAAGGACTCCCTACTCAACTGTTCCAACAGTTTGTCTCCAGTCTCCACGTCCTCTCCTTTCCCGTTTCGACTGCTGGGGTGTATTCGCGTATATTATTACGTATATCATTATTATTCTTATTTATTCTAGTTACCTTGTATATTAGGTTACCTTGTGTAGTAGGTTAGGGTTTCCTACATGTAACTATATATACGATTAATATACGTAAGAGATATTATTCTCTCTTCTCTCCAATTATTCTCCTTCTATCAAAAAATACTGTAACTGAAAAAATATACGCAGAGCCGTCAAATTTTTACTTTCATTTTTTGAATAGTTAAACACAAAACAAAGCTATTAGTTTCATGATAGAAGAATTTTGTGGTCCCATTAAATAGTTTGAAAAAAAAATGATTAAAAAAATAGCATAACACACACAAGCAATGGCTTTTCAACCATGTGGTGGAGACACTTGCACTAAAGGTCATAAAACGGAGAATATGTACGGGAACAACGATTAATACAATGTGTTTAGCTCTAAAAAAATATAAAATAATTGAACATCAGCATATAAAGTAAGATACACATTACCATGGAATAGAACTTGATCTTCTGAATGTGAATTATCGGACTCTTGTGTATATATTCCAGCCATTCTTGAGTTTTGATTCAGAATTTACATATTAGGGCAAAGAAAAATGGCTAAGAAGATTTTGGAGTTTTTTCTATTAAAATGGCGAAAGATAACAATGTTGGAACGATATTAAGAATTGGGGAAATGATAGATAATAAGAGAATTACGAATTTGTCCATCTTCTAGGTTTCTCAGCAAGTTGCAGGTAATTTTTCTAAGTTAAAAGTGATTTGGGGTGCAAAGTGACAAACAATTTATATTTACAGGGTGCAATCTGCCAATTTTGCAATTTAAGGGTGCAAAATGTCAAAAGAGTGTAATTCAAGGGGACAAAGTGCCAAAAACCCAATTTAATATTCTATAATTTGTTTTTGTCTTCAGTAATGAGGATAGTCATTGGTTTCTCAATTTCCGTTCGAGTACTCGAAGTCTCGAATCCATGACCAAATAAGTCATAATTGTAAAGTATTTATCAATATACTATCTTATCGTGTCAATTAATATTCTATGTTGATTCTAAATATGTTCTTAGTCGTATATTTTTAATTTTCAAGTAAAAACCGACATAAAATAAATTATCGGCACTAGTAGATAGATTGAAAATGAGATTTTTATAAATAAAACTGAAATATTTACTGGTTATTGTAATATTACAACTGTGTATCCTTTTTTTCGTTTTATTTGTATTTTTTCCTTAAAAATTCCATCGGTAAGCTGCTTGGTTAGTTCCAATTAAGGGTTGAAATTGGAACTAAATTTCTGAACTTTCTTTCCGGTGAATTGAAAAGGTTCGATTGTGGTGGAAGGTGTAGATCAACGCTATCAAGGCAAATGTTGCTTCTTCAGCTCCCATAGGAGTTTTCGTAACTGATTGTTTTTCTCTTCTTAGTTCGTTTGATTCTTGCGACTTTTCTTCTGTTAGACGTTCCGGTTTTTCTTTGGCTCATTGACTTGCTACTCGTTATGATTTAAGTTGTACGAAATCCCCTAAAAAGAAAGAAAAGAAAAAGACCATACCCCGCAACATCTCTAGTAACTCTCTGCCAGTTCTGATCTGAATATATTTTATTTTGTAACAGTATTTTTTTTTTATCTTAATTCCGAAAGTTCCGATTTCCAATTTTTTGAAACATAATTGAAGTATATATTAGATTCCGAATTTTTTTTTTCAAGAACCATGAAGATATATTCGGCATTCATTCATTACGATAATTTGCAAGTTAATTTATTTTACATTCTTGAGTGCCTTTAGAAAGAGCTTAATATTATTAATCTTTTATTTCTTCAAAAGAGATGCATCTCTTAAATAATAACCACATTAAACATAGATCCTCAAAATTCAAAAAAAGGGCTTATTAATTATTAGTATAATTTTTTCTTTCTTCAAAAGGGATATGCATGTATTAAATAAATTTTACATTAAGATGGACAAGCCATATGTCATGATCCACACTTATGTTAGTGTTGGATAAGATTTTTGACTCCCATAGTACATTGTTCTAATTTATATTATACATATATATTTATATATATATATACAATGTATATTGACACACACGTACACACTGATTGATTGCATTCCTACTTAAAAAAGTTTTCATGTAAAATCTAATCTTACAAAAATAATATAAAAAGTTAGGTACATGTTTAATTTGTAATTATCACTAAAGAGTCAATAACTTTTGTTTTGTAGACACGACTAGTTAAATTAAATTTTTCATAGGCTTAGTTTAATTTGAATTCCATATGTTTTCAAATTGATTTAACCCTCATTGTTAGACACTGTATTCTTCTTACTCTACCTGCTAGACCATCCTTACAGACACAGGATAGTTCTAAATATTAATTCTTAGGAAGACTTGCTAGCCATTTTGTGATTGTCCGCACGTTATTATCTGCCACTTTAGATTTTAAATTCTGCATTAAATGTAATTTTTTTTCCTGATTTAACCTTATTAATTCAACTCTAAGTATTAACTCAATCTTATCACATCATTAAATGATTAAGGTTATTTTAGTTTTTCTAATGTGTTTTTCCTAAAATCAAGACACACTTATTGAGATTCTTAATACCCGTGCAAGCTAAAAATAACAGTTAATTAGGAACGAACGGAGTACTATTTTAGATTTTACACGCATTCTCACACACACACACACTAATAATTGCAAAAAAAACAAAATAGTCTTAAATGCAAGATCTCATCTTAAAAATCATAAAGAATATACGAACATGATTGTTAGTGGAATAGTAGTTAATTCTAGGTATGAGTTGACCATTCAAATTTGTCCCATGATTTTATTTAAGTCCTTTAATGAAATTGTTTTTTAAGCTTCAAATGTTGATTATATTTTAAAAAATCTCATAATATGAACTTGTATAGAGATCTAAACAAGAACACTAGACTTTATAATCAAGAAGGGATAGTGATTAGTGACTGTACAATTGGAGGGCAGATACTTAAAGTATAATTTATAAATTAGCAAAGTAAATAATAAATAATTAAGTAGTAAAAAGCTATTCTTTACTTGTTGGTTTGGTATCTCTTTAATGTTCAATTAATTAATTAACCCTCTTCTTCATCCTTTTCTTAAAGGGAATCTGCTACTCTTTTAGGGTTTCTTTATGGGAAAATTACAATATAATTTATAAAAAGTTTCAGGAAGATTAAGGCTGTTTTAACTTTGCTTAGTAACCAAACTAAGCTAAGTAGAATACTAATTATTAATTAATAATTAATAATTAATAATTAATAATTAATAATTATAACCCTCTTGTTTCCCAAGGTAAATAATTCAATTAACCTTTTCTTCTTTCGGCTCTAAAGCCAAGATTGTTTCTTTGTTGTACTCCATCCTCCCATTTTACTTATATGTTTTTAATTTTTATGCATAATTTTTTTTATACCAATTTTACCCTTCTATAAGTAAGTATGGAGAGAGATGTTACCCATAAGCTTAAGAACTTGTAGTTGTTTAATTATAATAGTAGGCCCAATATTACTAAAAGTTTCAAGCCCATGAATTTTGGTTAAAATATGTCCTAGTTTATATGTGAAAGCCCAACTAATGGACTTGAATTCTTAGCTACTTATAGTCAATAAACTAATTTATTCACAACGCTAAATGCCACATTAAAATTACTAGGTACGATACGACTCGATTGCATCCGTTTCAACCCTTGAGCTGCTTTGATCATATTTCTCAACTCCGTGGACTACAAGTACTTAAATGTACAATTATGAATCCTATTTTCGAGGTTGTGGCTCCTCTTTCGATTTTTCCAGAGTCTAAAAAGGTTGAGTTTGAGGATATCCGTGGGAAGCTTCGTTGCCGGATTTGAAAGTGCTGAAACTGCAATGCTATGCCTTTCGAGGGGCGAAATGGGAAACTCGTGGCAAGGAATTTCGAGGACTTGAATATCTTTTGATTGAAGACAGTGATTTTGTTGACCGGACAATCGGAGATAACAACTTCGAATCTCTTGAGCACCTAAACACAGCTACAAACTAGAAAAGATTGTTAGAGGACAAATTTGAGGGCGTGTTAGAGAGATCGAAGTAGTTGACTCCAACCCTTTTGTCGTGACTTGTACAAAGCGAATTTCGTGTGTTGACAATGTTAATGCTCACTCTTCGTGGGAAAACGATGGGAAGTAGTTGTTGTTTCATTGTTATCTCTCCTCTTCTTAATCCGATTCCCAACTGATATAGACAAGAAAACATGCAATGTACCATTCATTTTTCGCAGTGGCTGCCAGCTGATACCCGTTGAAGTAAAAATTATGCGTGCTTGAACAATTTCATGCTCAACCAATGAAAATAAACGGCAACAAAGAGGATCGGAAGTGTCAAGGGCACCAAGAAGCAATAATACCTGCAAAAAATATATGACATTATCTCAATAAGCAGTGAGGATCGGAACTATTGCTGGAAAAACTGAAGGCAGCAACTAATGACAAAAATCGAGCGTAGACTGAAGTGTGTCATAATCTACGATATCATATGTGCATATTGATCAAACGAAAAATTGTTAGTAGAATTACAATTTGTTGTAAAATAAAGAAATATACGACAGTTATCCATTCTACTAAAGTTTTTTTCGATAAAATTTGTATCCCTAATTCACTTTGTATCTGTAGGGTATCAAACTGCCCAACTCCATAAAGCCACTGAATAATATATAAGTTCCCCTTGAGCAGTATTGATTACTGCCAAGGAGAATATATATATATATATATATATATATATATATATATA
>NW_012194542.1:43130-53422 GCF_000504015.1 Erythranthe guttata
GAACAATAACATATAATCGAGGGATAATTACAGTTTTGGTCCCCCAAGTTTGCACGTTTTTCACTTTTGGTCCCCTATTTACCGCCGTCAACAAAATGCACACTAATGTTGTCACATTTTAACATATTTAGTCCCTCCGTCTATTTGACCGTTGAGAAGTAACGGTCATGGGTTGAATTTGGGGTAGTTGTTTGAGAAAATTGCAATAAGATTCCTATATTCTTTCAAATATTCTAAAAACCCCTAAAGTTATATCCAACCATAATTTAACCCCAATTTCATCAATTAAACAATTTTAACCAATGACCCCGATTTTTCAAAATCGGGTAATCCGACTTTGACTTTCCTTTTAACTCAGTTGACTCTTTTTTCGATTGATCTTTTTTTGCCGTTGTTGACCGATGTTAAATATCGGGTTAACAGCGTTGACATTTTTTTATTGATTTTTATTTAAATTGTTGAGTAGTGGGAAAAATATAATTTAAAAAGAAAGTCAAAGATGATAATCGACGAGAAAAATAATACCATAAAAGAAGTCAAAATAAAAGAAAAAAGGAAAACGTCAACGCAGCTCAATGACGGAAAATTTATAAGACAAATAAAAAAAGATAATAATTAACGGCCGGTGTTAACCGTTGTACTGGAGTTCCAAATTACTCCGCACATGCCTAATTCATCTTCTTCATATTTTTTTGAGAAGAAATTTGGGATGCATTTGGCGATTTCTCGAAAAACAAATGAGGGGAAGAAATTACGGATTTCAGAATTTTTATAAAATTGTATTTAGGCCCCAGAATTGTAGATATTACGATACTAGATATTTATACAATATTATTATTGTATTATTCATTAATAATATTGTGTTGATCGGAAAAAAAAAAAGTCACAGGAAAAGTTCCAAAAATAGAAAAATATAAAAGTTAACATTGTTAACCGAGAATACAATGTCGGTGAACGACGTAAAAAACAGTATTAAAAAAAGTCAATGCCGAAACAAAAAGTTAAAAAAAAAATAATGGCGGTCAACGGTCAGCGGTTATGGTGGTAAAAATGGGGGTCGTTTGTCAAAATTGATTAAATGATGAAATTGGGGTTAAATTAAGGTTGAAAAATATTTTAGGGGTTTTTATAATATTTTGAAAGAATATAGGGGTCTTATTGCAATTTTCTCAAAGAAAAACCCCAAATTCAACCGTTGACCGTTACCTCTTAACGGTCAAACAGACGGAGGGACTAAATGTGTTAAAATTTGACAACATTAGTGTGTATTTTGTTGACGGCGGTAAATAGGGGACCAAAAGTGAAAAACGTGCTAACTTGGGGGACCAAAACTGTAATTATCCCTATAATCGACGTCCATGATCGCCATATTTGTCGTCCCACTCCTCTTTTAAACTGTTTGCCCAATTCACAACCATAGGGTTGCAGTCAACTAAATAAATATTTTCAAGAGATGTACCGAACGTGAGAGAGATCTCTTTTAACTTGTAGCAATGTTCGATGCCAAGAACCTTAATAGCAGGGAAGCAGAAATTTGTTGTCACAAACTTCCAGTGCACCAGATCGGTGTCTTCAATTTGAAAGCTTTTGGAATTCGTGGTCATGAACCTCCCACTTCGGGCCTCGAAAGGCATAGCATTGCAATACCAGGTCTGTAAGATTTGGCAATGAAGAAATTTTTTTCATTTCTTCCCACAGATATCCTAAGCCGCTCAAAGTTAACTTTGTAAGAGTTGATGGCAAGTCTAAAAGAGGACCAAATCGGGTAACAACCTGAGCCTTGAAAATAGGATTTGTAATTTCACATTCTAATTCTTGTAGTTGATGCAGATTGTAAATGTGATCAAAGCAACTGAAGGGCTTAGAAGCAACCGGAACTAGTTCGATTTGGATTGTTAACTCCTTCAGATTAGGGATTTTTTCAAGCACATCTTTGGTACAACTTTGAGGACCGACACCAGTTAGAGTTGTGAGGTTTGATAGGAGGGATCCTTCACAAGGATGTGGTAGGTCTCTTCCCCGGATCTCGAGAGACTTCAATTCTTTCATATTCCATATCTCAATAGGCAGATAATATGGATTCCCAACAGATTTTACGATCCGGTACTGATGATGAACAATCAAGTACTGAAGGTTGAATAGTTTGGAAATGAAAGTAGGGAGGTTTCCATCGTAAGTGAGGGCGAGGTATCTTAGCTGCAATAGTTTCAACACTTCCATTGGGAACTCATAGGATTTAATAGAAAGAGCTTCCAATACCCTGAGCAACCTTAATTGTTCCAAACAAAATGGTACAGGATATTGATGATATGGACCGGTACATAGGAGAGAGCGTACCGTTGAAGCAGATGCAATTGAATCGTGCGCATCTTCAATAGCAAGTAGAACATTATTTCGGATGCACAATCGGCGCAGCTGGTAGTTTATACCTTCTTTTGGTAGAGCATCGGCAAGACAATTGAATGCATAGAAAAACTTATTCTTGGCAGCTTCTTTGTTACACAAGTACCAAAATGATGAATGAAGGTGATATATAAACTTTTCTTCATTGTAGATGATAACATTATTTGAAAGAAGCGCTCCTACATAAGCAAACGTATAATCAGTTGAAGTCATGGTTGATTTTCGGTTAAGAAATCCTTCAGCACTCCACAAGTCGATCAGTTGGCGCCTCCACACCATATAATCTTGTGGGAAAGCTCCTAAGTAGAGAAAGCATGCTTTTAAATGTTGATCTAAGTAGTCATAGCTTGGATATTTGATCATATGCATCCTTGTAAACCGAATTTTGTTTCTCATTAGCTACCTGGTTCCAGTACACCGAAGTCTTGTCAGTTTTGGAAAGGATGTGGGCAACTGTAACTATTGTAAGTGGAAGACCTTCACAATTCTCCGCAATCTTCTTTCCAGATTTCTCGAGTTCACGAGGGCAAGGCATTGCATCAAACACCTTGTGACGAAGAAGTTCCCAACTTTCTTTCTTATCAAGGAAGGGTAGTCTGTGAGAATTCAAAGGGTGGACACATTTACTTACTTCTGTTAGCCTAGTAGTCAGCAATGCTACACTTCCATTTTTGTCGTCTGGAAATACGTTGGCGAACTCATAACAGAGATCCGTGTACCATACATCATCCAACACGATCAAGTATCTCACTTCACTTAAACTTTCGCACACCTTCCATTTCAGCTCATGTAATAATTCTTCTCCTTTCGTAAGCCATATTATTTCATCAATGTCAGCATTATTCAATTGTGTGAGAATATCCACCAAGATGTCCGCTAAACGATATTTAGGGCCTATTGTCACGAACACAAGCCTGCTATAATGACTCACAATGAACGGATCTTGAAATAGTTTCTTGGCAATAGTAGTCTTACCAATGCCAGCCATCCCATCGAGCGACATAACTATCAATTCAGAGTGTGGGGAAATAAGCCAATCTCTGAATCTCATAAATAGATCGGACAATCCAACCATGTTAGACTCATTTCCACCAAAATCAGTTATTGTCGGGACAAAATCATCATCTTCTTCGGGAGAAGGGTTGCGTAACTCATGAATGTAGGCCATCCTCATAATGTTCACCGTTTCGATAAAGGAATCGACATCTTGCTTTATTTCCTCCACATCTAATGAGTATACCGTTAATGGTGGATGATCACTCCCAGCTTCTTCGGATTGTGTTGAGTGGAACTGATTTAAGACATGAGATTCTATTACATCTTGAAATCTGTATACTGCATCTATCATTTCCGCCTCCAAATTTTTTACCATCTTCATGTTAATGGTGCTCCTCCATTTGTCGAATTCTCCGACAGGTTGTATTGTATTATGTTTTTTTTTTTTTGCAAAAACCACCCCTGTATAATCTAAAATTGCTAAAAATCATCATGTTAAAAGAATTAGCAATAGCCCCGTATGAAAATTAGTCAAAGGCAACAAGGGCCCTGCCAGCTTATCGTGTGCTCCACATGCGGATTGTGCGACTGGGTGTATTTTAAACCCGAAAGGACCAAAATGCCCTTCTAATTATAAATTTCAAAAATTACAGATTCGCCCCAAAATTCTATATTCAAAAAAATTCAATTCAATCCTTGACCTTTTCAAAAAAGCCATCTTCTCCAAAATAAACAAAAATGTTCACTCAACCAGCTTCACACCATCTCCGACGTCTTCGTCATCAGAAAACAACAATCTCGATTTCTACCCCGAAACGGCATCGTCGGCCTCACCTCCAACCAGCACTCGAACTCCGAAACGGCGTCGCTTGGAAGTCGGCAGCACAAAATAGATCTAAACCGGCTCCAATTCGTTCTGGGGTTCGAGGGTTGGCAGCTTACCTCCCAAAACTCGATTCTAAATTATGTGAACCTTGATTCGTACATGAGTGAGGTCGACTCCAAAACCACCTCCACCACAGCCGCCGCCATCATAACCACCGTACCTCCCTCACGACATCAAGATCCAGACGTTTGCAATTGCAGGTAGACGACGGCTCCCGAATGTGTGCAACGGTTGATGCACCATTAGAGAGCTTTCATGGAGAGTAGTTGTGTTGGGGGTGGGGTTGTTTGACGGAAAACAGCATGTGCACCGCACATGACAGAGAAAAGATACCCCCATCCATGTAAATGTAGAATTTTAAGAGGAATTTCATAAATACGCAACCCTCCATTTCTCGTTTTATTTGATGTTTGATATTGTGTTTCGAGGCTGCATATGCTTATAACAATCCTCGATTTTCTTTTCATTTGCTATGTGTTTTCTAAGGTGAGATTTTGCTCCGCGAAAACTGTCAAAGGGGAGTATTTTACACCTAACTTCAAGTAATGAAACAGAGGGCTTTTTTTAAGTTCTTTGAAATATGAAATCAAGAGACTAAACACGGCTTTTTTCCGATAGGAAAATATGACTAACTAGCATATATGTTCCTTATACTTCGGTTATCGTATGTATGTAGTTATCTTTGATTTACCTTTTTTGGCAGAGACGAGTAAAATTTGTAAATTCGACAATATGTGCGACACACGTGCACCTTTCTTAATTGCGCAATAGTCTTAATTTTAACCTCACAACATATAACTGATGAGGATGTAATAAAAAATCAATCAAGAAAAATTAAACACACCAAATAACATTAACAAAATATTCAAACACGCTTTGATTTGTCCGTCTCAAAACTGAAAGTACGTTCCTCCGATTTCTTGATGCAAACAATGTCGATGTAATTTCTCTCGTGATCAATCAGCCTACGGCTCTCGAGACGATACACCTGTAATAAAGGAGAATGTTCAATGATTTCGGATGTTAATATTTTTTTTTAATCCATAATAGCAAATTCATTAATCAGTAATCAAATAAATTAATTTGTAATATAATAAAGCGTAAATTACGAAAACCTCCCTGAACTTAGGTTAAATAACGAAAAACACCACCACCTATCCGTAATAACCGAAATCCCATTCTGATTAACTGTTAACCGAGTTTTTTAACAGAAAATTTGTACAATCTATTATACCTTTTATTAAATAGGTGAGAAATAAAAGAAAATATGTGCAATTGTGTAAAGTCTATTTCTTGGAATTAAAAAAAATACGTGAAAACTCATACTGTAAAGGGTTGGTGTAAGACGGAAACAAACCTCAGGGGTTTTTGGTAATTACGAATATGTGGGTTTTTTTCGTTATTTAGCCTAAGTTCACGGAGTTTTCGTAATTTACTCTATAATAAAATCTATCTCTGTTGTAGCAAATTCAAACTGTTTCATCCAAACGCAACTTATATGATCCTATTATATGTGTTATCAACCATATATCTATATTGTCTATTTCTCTTGTTTTGTAGGAGAATGTATGCATATATACTGAGTATATCTTTGGTAATATTCACTGTATGATGAAATTATAATAAAATATATATATATGTTAATTCAAATTTAATACTAAAAAATTTAAGGTTGTTTAATTCCTTTTACCTGAATGGGCATTGACTAAAATATTAGTATTTTCGATAGATATAAAAATTTAACGACTAACCTTTTGAAGAATCAATGATATGGTAGAGTCACTCACGGTTTGGTGTTCCCATTGTTACAGTGAAGAACGAACAACAAGTTCTAACAAACGTTCACGACCAGCATATTTGTCGTCCCACTCCTCTTTTAACTTGATTGCACATTTCACAGCCATAGGGTTGCATTCGACTATTTTAATGCTTAGAAGAGATTTACCAAATGTGAGAGGGATCTCTTTTAACTTGTAGCAATGTGCGATGTGAAGGCCCTGAATCACAGGGAGGCATAGACAATTTTGAAATGTCCATTGCTCCAGATTGATGTCTTCAATCTCAAGATATAAGAGACTTTGGAATTCGTTGTCACGAACCTCCCATTTTGGGCCTCGAAAAGCATAGAATTTCAGTTCGAGATGTGTAAGATTTGGCAATGAAGAAATCTTTCTCATTTCTTCCCACGGAGATCCTAAGCCACTCAAAACTAACGCTGTAAGACTTAATGGGAAGTCTGAAAGAGGAACAAGTGGGGTAACAACCTCTGTCTTCAATGTAGGATTCATAATGTAACATCTTAGTTCTTGTAGTTGATGGAGATGGGAAACGTGATCAAAGCATGTCAAGGGCTCTGTAGCATCAGGAGCCAGCTCGATATCAATCGATAACGCCTTCAATTTAGGGATTTTTTCGAGCACAGATTTGGCACAACTTTGAGGACCGACACCACCTAGTTTTAATAGGTTTGGTAGGAGAGATCCTTCACAACAAGGATGTGGTAGGTCTCTTCCGCAGGTGTAAAGATACTTCAATTCATTCATATTCCATATCTCAATAGGCAGATACAATCAAGTGCTGAAGGTTCCAGAGTTTGTAAATGGAAGAAGGGAGGTTTCCACTATAAAGGAGGGCGAGGTATCTTAATTGAACTAGTTTCAGTACTTCCATCGGGAACTCATAGAATCTACTAGAAAGAGCATCCAATACCCTCAGCAACCTCAAATGTTCCAAAAACAGCGGTACTGGATATTTATGAAAATAACCAGTACAAAGGAGAGATCGTACCTTTGAATAAGATGCAATTGAGTTGTGCACATCTTTGATGGCAAGTAGAACATTATTACGGATGCACAATCGGCGTTGGCTTTCTATACCTTCTTCCCGTAGAGTATCGCCATGGCAATTTAAGGCATAGAACAACTTGGTCCTGGCAGCTTCTTTGTTACACAAGTACCAAAAGGACGAATGACACTTGTCGGAAACGTTTCGGGGTCATTTCCGTAAATATTTCAAAGTTTCGAGGATGTTCCTGGTAGTAATGGAAAAAATAGAAATGCGTTTCCACCAAATAAACTGTTCCGCCTAAACTTCAGGTAATGGAATCGAGCTCAACAAATGATCACCTACCATTACTCTTCGTCGAGAAAGATTTATTGCTCAAAATTGTCGGGACTTGCGCCTTTTTTTTCCAATGAAAATATAACTTACTGTTGCATTCTGCTAAATCAAATAATTAGCAACTAACTAAAAAACCTTAGTCAACTAAGCAAATAACTCAATCGACTAACTAAAAAAAAAATGTCTATTAACTAAAATATTAGGATGAACATCAAACAAGACAAGACGAGAAGGAAGTTGAGTCGAGTATTGCACACGAAAGTTGAAGATGAGAATTAGTTGAACAACATACGAAACACGAGAACTCAAAACCAAAACTTTCACCGTCTAACTATAACTCAATATGCAAGCTTCGTATTAACACAATACGACACACATGCACTTTTTTAATAACTAGAATTCCTTGTCATGTAAAAAATGAGAACAACTTATCAGTTATACTTACCAAACAATGCAAATCTGATATTATGCAATAAATAAATATATAGGATGACTTGCTTAGTATTTAATCTAAATTTTCTAGGAATAACAAAAATGTAGATTAAAATAAAGATGTTAATAACAGAAATTTCTTATGTTCTCGCTGATTAAGTACATCATCCTGATAATGGTGCTTAACCGTCTTGAGACTGGCAATATTTATAAAAAATAACGTACCTATGATTACAACAACTCCAACACCAAAAAGGTAGACACTGCATGCGTAAATATCAAAGTACAATTGTAAATAAAATTGATGTCAAAAGCAAATTTCAGAAAGAAAATAAAAATAAAAATAAACGTAGTCAAACTCAATAATAGAGGATCAATCGATCATGAAGCGAACACGCCTTGGGCGCTCATCTTAGGCGTTCACATTTTCTTGCGAAAAAAAAAGCCTTACAAATCGATTTGTAGGGCTTTTTAACATGACATTGGTTCCGTAATCGACCTACCCAATGCATATTACACATAAAAGAGTCGGAATTACATCAAAAAATCGAAGCCCAACCCTTCTTCAAGCTTGATTTCGAATTTTCGAATTTTTTTTTTATGCTATTTGCAGTTTTGGGGGGTTTTTGGATATTTTTAAAAGTTTTGGGGGTTTTGTTATAAACCGCAAATATCAATTTTGTGACCGTAAATAGCATTAGCATTTCATTAAAAAAAAAAAAAAAAAAAAGTGCAATCAGCTGCTCTGAAAAATGGATTTGAACAAATTTCTTCAATATCTCAACCTTAATTCACACTTTTCTCTTCAATCTTTTCAGCAATCCTTACAATATCACAACCATAACTCAATTTCTATAGATTCTTGCGATTTTAATTTTGCGATTCAAGACCGATTCAAGGAGTTTTTTGACTGGATTTTGCGATTGATAATGATGAAGGCAATCGTTTAAAATTGGTGGATGAGGACGGTTTAAGTGACATTGATCTTTAAAATTATAAGTGCTCGAATATTTTTACAAATTAGGTATTTGAACTTGAACTTAGGGCCCATTTCGCTAAAGTTTATTTTAAACAGCTGATAAACTCTTACATCTGATAAGTTGTTTTAAGAGTTGATAAGTTGTTACGTTTTATTTTTAGAATTAATTTTTTCAAGTGTTTAGATAATAATGTTACAAGATATTTTTACTCATTATTATTATCTTAACTAAATAGGCGGGGTAAATGTACTTTTTAAAAAACTCCAACAACTTATATTTTGAATTTTTAAAATCTTTTTTAAAACAAATACCTAACACATAGGAAGAGCTTATAAGCTCTTACATATCTTATAAGCCTAGACAAACACCACCTTAGATGATGTTATTTGATGAACAATTATATTTTTTGTCCTATTTTATAATAAGATGTTGAAACTTGAATTTAAATCTATTTTGAAATGAGTAGTTTAACTTAAAAATAATAAATTTTATATGTTTATAATATTTTTATAATGTAGATATATATATTTTTTTACTATTTTAATAGTTGGTTATATATCTTACGATACGATACGATAATAATGATACGGTACGAGATATGGAGCAAAACAATACGAGATATTTTTACGATCCGATACCTGCAACACTGTTAAGTGTATATTTTTACACTTTATCGTACCTTTTTATTTGGGCTTTTGGTGTGTTTTAATGATAATTGGTGCTTAAAAAGTTGATTTATTGTATTTTAGGTACAAATTGAAGAATTGGAAAAGTATGGGGTCAAAACTGCAATTTTGGCAAAAATATGGGTCAAAAGTGAAAATATCAAAATTCTGAAGAAACAAGGCTCGGACCCCCGTCCCAGTTTTAGTGCAAATTATGGGACCCCCGTCCCATACCCCGAAGTTGCGCAGTAAAGGAATTTTAATTGCACAAGGAAACTGCCTTCTTCCCCAAGTTCTTCACCCTATATAAGACCAATCCAAGCACACAATTAGGGATCTTTTTACGCAATTTGGAGAGCAACAAAGCAATAACGAAGACGAAGAATTCGAAGACTCTAAGCATAGATTTATCGTCTATGATTTATTTTATTTGCGTTTTTGCTTTAATCATGAGTAGCTAAATTACTTGTTTCTAGGATTTTATTTGGAACCCTATGTGGGATTTATGAACCCAATTCTATGATTTTATGCAAGTTTTAATTCCGGATTATTTCTTCTACTTGTTTTATTAAGTTCATGAAACTAGCCACTTTATGCGCTTTTATGTTATTGTTAATCGCATGAATCGGAAGATCGGGTTAATAATTAGAACTGTGGTAGAAGAGCCTTTGTGGTATTAACATAGGAATATAGTTAATCTCTTAGGTACCATTATGAGATTTCGCTTATGCTTGTTCTAGACTAAGGGATCTCTAGAGTCGACTGCAGCTGAAGCTGCTGCGTGTGCCAGGCTTCACTAAACCTTTTTTT
>NW_012194547.1:0-50785 GCF_000504015.1 Erythranthe guttata
AACAGCGCGCTCAAACTTTTGGTTGAGGTGGTAATTGGTTAAACTTTTGGAGAACGGCGAAATAATTAGAGACGAGAGTTGCAATATTACCTGTGAAACATTCCGGCAGGTGATGCTTTGGTAATATCAGTATTCGACGGTGACTTACCGCTAGACCTGGTGGGGAAAATTTAACATTTAAAGTAGCCATAAGTACTATAGTTCAAATCAATTTTTTTCCTTTTTGAGGGAAAAGTGAAAAATGAATGTGTTATATATATAGAGAAGAAGAATGCAAATACTACACTATATATTATGTGCAAGTGGAGTAGATCCAGGAAAAGCACTAAAACTAGTGCCAGGAGTATAAGAATGGATCCATATATTTATGCAGAAAAATAATATATGCTTTGGTGCATTTTTTAATATTTAGTTTCGATCTATGACTTATTTTAAAAATCATCATTTGACAAAGCCCTATTGTTTTTATATTAGTTCGTGGTTCTCACCCCCTATTTTTTTATTTAATTATTTGAATAATCTGCATTTTCCGCGTACATGCAGTAGAGAATACGGGTATGACAAAAGGTTTGTAGTAAAATGTACATCTTGTAACAACTTTTTAATGTAGTAAAAATATTTTGTAGTAAAAATTCTACTAGTGAGTTAATTAAAATTCAAAAGTAAATTAGTCGAGTACAATAAAATTAAAAGTCAACAATAAAATTCAGTTTACTAAGTTTTTAGATTTTATAGATCAACAACTTTTATGTTCTGACTTCTAAGAACTCTGAATTGAATTAAGGTATCACAATTATATAATTTTATTGCAAAGTTTATTAAAATCATATATATTCCCGACAATTACACAATTAATTAAATACAATTTGTTGGCAATACCTTTCTTAAATGAACATCAACTACAACGGTTGGATTGAAACCAAGATGAACAAATCCACAAGGTTGGTGTTTTAAGTTCTTTGAGAAACGAATTGAATCAAGGTCAAAATATGGAAACAATCAAGTAATTTATTTTTTTAATAACTTTTAGGGTAAATAGAACTTAATATCCTATGATTAACAACTTTTGCACATGGTCCCCTCGTACTTGTAATATCAGTACATATACCTTTGTGGTTGATACCATAGAGGTAGTGTCCGTTAGTTTTACCCTCAAATTTAACTGCGCAAGTCAAACTTGAGGGAAATTAAAGGGAAACAAAGGTAAGAAAAAGAGGTCATCTGCAAAATATAGTACTTTGACACACGCAATTCATATTGACGGAAATACTAACGGAAGCTATCCCTATCAACAACAAGAGGGTTATTATTGATATTACGAGCACAAACGGATCATCTGCAAAAACTTGTAACCACAGGGGGTCGAATGCTATTTGCCCTAACTTTTTAAATGAACTCAAATATTAGTGATTGAAGTAGAGTTGGAAAGTCAACAAAAATATCTAATACTTTAATGTTTTGAGATTTCTGACAATTGAATCGAATCAAAATTAAAATATTGAAATCATAAAATTAAGTTTATTGTTTATCATCAACTAGACAATTATGTTGAGTGGGGATCTACAATCCAATAAATTACACCATTATTTAAGAAACCATAGTAGTATCATATATGAGACCTAATTGTTAGCCATCTTTTGTCTCTTTCTTCTTTATTTAATTGTTGTTCCGTCAGAGTTGTTTAAAAATATTTTGTATGCTCCATGCTTATCATTATTTTAATTCACATTATGTTCTCTCATACAAATAATAAAGGCTTGTATTCTAATCCTTAGTTTATTTACGTTGACTTTACCAACTCTTCTAAAAAAAATCATATTATCCTGCCAAATATTTGGCAGCATAATGTTGATTAGATGGATCGGAAGAAATCAACCATGATAGGGAAGATGATGAACATATGGAGAAAGATATTGAGAATGTTTGGTTATGTTTCTAATGAGATTTTCTAGTTTTCAATATTTCTGATGAAAAAAATAGATGTATTGGTTTTTTTGTGGAAAATGAGAATATGTTTGGATGAAGTAAATTTTTAGTTTTATATAGGTATGGAAAATGAGAATATGTTTGGTTGTGTGTTTTCTGTTATCTTCCAAAGAATCCGCAGTTCCTTAATTATCTCTCTAACGATGAATTTTATAAGAGACGGAAGATTGCGTTTCTTTGGGGACCACGTCCCTTTATATAATTGTAGAGCACAGTTATATTACAACTGTGATTCAGCTCCATCAATAAATCACTATTAAGCCCCCCTTATTGTCTATACACATTAGGCCCATAATTATGGTTTAATACCCATAAGTCCAACCGAAATAATCTTTATTAGATCACAATTAATTTGGATTTTCTTCTAGATAGCCATACACATTTAAGTCACATATGTGAGCCCACATAATTATTAAAATAATTCCAACAATCTCCCACTTGGGCCACATATGTATATTACCTACTATAAAAGTATGAATAATTGGTAATGGTTTCTTCCCTTTTTTGTGTGTCCAATATTACCCTTTGGCCAGTAACTTATTTGATGGATAATATGGTAAATATATATTACAATAACAATAACAAACTAAGAATAAAAACGCAACTACTATGATATAATATTAAATAATAATATTTATTTTACTTGTCCACTACCATTTTAATGATAATTATATTTTGCGTTAAAACAAGTAAATAGTTAATACATATTAATTTGGATAATTATTAGTGCAATGTTAATTGTACTATTTCCACAGTTACTATGAAGTAATATTAAATAATTATATTTATTTTACTTGCCCACTACACTTTTAATGATGATTATATTTTGCGGGTTACAATCAAGTAATGGGGTCATTAGCAATAAACCCCTCATATAGATAATAAATGGTGATATGTCCACCCATTCAATCTTTCTTTGTGATAGCCCCTTAGAATTTGTATTCCCAATTGTACCCTTATGTCAATTAGGATAATTAGTCTAAATTATTCCTTTTTTTCTCTCTTTCCATAACAATAATCTAATTCCTAAAAATCTCCTTCCAAATTCCTAAAAATCTCCTTCCAAATTCCTAAAAATTTGCTACCAAATCAAAAAAAAAAAAAAAAAAAAAAAAAATTATTTTTTATTATTTTCGGATTTTTTAGCCATTTTTCATTTATTTTTATTTTTTAATATTTTTTTAATAAAAAAAATTTAATTTTTTTTAAAAAAAATTTTAAACAAAAAATTGATTTTTTTTTTCTTGACAGATTTACAACTCCGAATATGACTATAGTTAAAGATGACTATATGTGACTATATAGACATATTCTTTCTTTATATTGCATTTTTTTATATTTTCAACTTAAAAATTTCGATTATATTATGTGGTATAGTCATGTTTACCAAATTATATAAAACAAAGAAGACTCCCCTATTGTTTACGAAAACAATCCAATCAAAATTCACACAAAAAATACCAATTTTGAATCTAGTTATTCGAATATGACTACAGTCATATTCGAATATGACTACAGTCATATTCGAATATGACTACCATCATATTCAAAAAATACATAAATATGACTATTCATATTCGAACATGACTATAGTCCTGTTATGAAAAAAAAAATCGAAAAATACATAAAGATATAAAAATAACGAAAGAGAGTCATGGGGAGTCGACGATAACGGCGATGGTGGCGGTGGTGAAGTAAAGAGAGTGATAGAGGCTATATGTGACTATATAGACAAATTCTTTCTTTATGTGACTATATAGACATATTCTTTCTTTATATTGCATTTTTTTAAATTTTCAACTTAAAAATTTCGATTAGATAATGTGGTATAGTCATGTTTACCAAATTATATAAAACAAAGAAGATTCCCCTATTGTTTACGAAAACAATCCAATCAAAATTCACACAAAAAATACCAATTTTGAATCTAGTTATTCGAATATGACTACAGTCATATTCGAATATGACATCAGTCATATTCGAATATGACTACAATCATATTAAAAAAATAAATAAATCTGACTATAGTCATATTCGAACATGACTATAGTCCTGTTATGAAAAAAAATTCGAAAAATACATAAAGATAGAAAAATAACGAAAGAGAGTCATGGGGAGTCGACGACAACGGCGATGGTGGCGGTGGTGAAGTAAAGAGAGTGAGAGAGGCGGCGACGGTGGTGGTGGTGGGGGACAAATCTGGAAAAAAAAAAAATGAGAAAGATAACGAAAAAGAGAGAAAGAGTCTTACGTGGAAACGAATGAGGAGGCGGCGGCAACGAGCGGCGACGGTAATGGTTGTGTACAAATTTATGTGGAGACGATGGTGGTGTAAAGAGAGAGAAATCGAGAGAAACAACGAACACGAGAAATAAATAAATCACTAATCGAGTGAATCAACAATAGTCATATTCGAACCAGAGTAGTCACGTTGATGCTGCTGTTTCAGATTTGGAGAGAAAAAAAAAGAAAAAAATCGAAAAAACCTGGGGAGGCGACGACAACGACGGTGAATGACAGGGAGAGTGGGGACGTGGCTACGGTGGCGGTGGTGGACAAATCTGGGAAAAAAAAAGAAAAAAAAAAGAAGAAAAAAATTGAGAAATCGAGAGAAAAGGAAAAAAGGAAATCTCCATGTAACGCATCCGACGAAGGGCGGCGACGAGGTTGGGGAACATGATTTGTTTTTTTTTGTGTTTTTTTTATTTGATTTTCTTTTTCAATTACTCTTTATTTATTTTTTATATAAATAAACATGTTATATTTTTAATAATGTAAATATTAATATATATAACATGTTAGCTAAAAGGCACCCAATCTCCACCACCTACCCCTCTACAAAACATTTTGTCAGCTTCCAATGTGAACACACGTGTGGTAGGTTATGATTTTTGCATGATGTTTGGTATCAGAACCATATGGAAAATAAATAATTAAAGGGAAAATTTGACAAAACTCCCTCATTACACAAGTGTCATTACAATGAGCCCAATTTTGTTTTACATTTTTAAGATAAATCCAAAACAATTTTTATTAATTAAAAACACTTAATTATCACTATTATACCCCTAATAAGATATAATGTATATTTATTTGATATTAAAAGATAAATAACTTTTCCATTAAATAATCCTAATAATTAGGAAGTTAGTTTTTGATTTAATTACGTAATTATCTCCTCCTATCCAACTCTCTCTCTCTCTCTCTCTCTCTCTCTCTCTCTCTCTCTCTCTCTCTCTCTCTCTCTCTCTCTCTCTCTCTCTCTCTCTCTCTCTCTCCGTGTTGATGTTTTGTATTAATTGGGTGTTAGCCTAGGAAGACAAGAAACCCTCTCTTATGAATACACCTTGTAAGTATAATTAATTAATATATATATATATATATATATATATATATATTAATTTGACGTTATTATTGGGATTTGGATATGTTGCAGTCACAGTGGATGAAGTGGAGATGCTAGGTGTTCGATATTGTTTGATTCACTTTGTAGAGTTACCAACCTCGAAAAATACCGGTCTTCAATGGATTATCGAATCCGAACATCTTAATCAGGAGTTATCTCGAGAGAATTGTAGATGTATAAACATGTTTGTTTTGCTTGGACGCTATGTTGTTTATCCGAGCAAAAAAAAAAAAACGAATTTGTAATTATACAGAGTGGTTTACATGTTTAGTTTGTTATACATGGTGGTTTTCATGTTTACATACTTGTTATACATAGTGATTTTCATGTTTATATAGTTGTCTATACAGAGTGGTTTTCATTATTATATAGTTGTTTATACAGAGTGGTTTTCATGTTTATATAGTTGTTTATACAGGTGGTTTTCATCTTTATATAGATGTTTATATAGAGTGGTTTTCATGTTTATATAGCTGTTTAATAGAGTGGTTTTCATGTATCTTCGATTTTCTCCTCCCTAAAACATGTTTATTTCAAAGTGATTACACTAATTTAATAGTGGATTACGTTAATATTAATGTGGATTATGCTTATTTTATAATAATTTTTACTTTAATTTTATAGTGGTTTTCGAAAAATTTATTGATTTTCAACGAGTATGCAGTGGATTTCAAATTTTTAAATATGAACCATTTAAAAAACTGAAATAAAAATTAAAAAAATAACAAATTTTTGTTTTAAATTGAATTTTAAAAAAAACCATTAAAAAAATAAAAAATAAAGTGTAAAAGCAAAACTCAAAATGGCGTGAGATATGGAATGGCGTGAGAGGGGAGTTGTATATTTTAATTTTCTTTTTAATGATTTTCCATAATAATATAATATGATAAATTTTACTAATAGTTTAAAATTTTAAATTGAAAAAAAAAAACCAGTAAACAAAAAAAAAAAAAAATTAAGGAAAAAAAAAACTGAATTGGCGTGATGAGGGGAATAATTTTTGGAGAAGATTTCGGTGTAGATTATGGATATATTTTTTTTAAATTAAATAATTATACTAATTAATAAATAGTGAGGGCATATATGGTTTTTCAGGCCCATTGGATTTATCTCAAATATCATTTATAAGTCAAGGATTTATCAAGAATTAAAATCCCAATGAAGGGTGTTTGACATATAACCCCATAATTAAAACGACGCCGAAAATCTTAGACCACGTTTTAAAATTTTGAAATTAAAACTCGATTATTTTCAAAAAAAATTATTAAAAACTTAATCACATAAGGGCACTTTAGTCTTATCATATATGGTTAGGGGTGTCTCACTAATTAAGAATGAACCTTGGGTGTAGGCAAAAGTCTCTAATAGTCAATTGGGTTTAGTTCAAAATATTTTCAATTTGAGGGGGGTATTGCATATTTCCCCTCAAGTAATTTGTTAATACATATGATTAATTAGAATAATTATTAATGCAATATTAATTTGACTATTAGGATTCTTGAATGGAAAAGGAGCATCCAATTCCACCGGAAAGTTAAACTTTATTAGAGAATTAGACAAGTCAATTATACAACAAAGCCCATGCAATTCCCCTCAATAATTTGCATTAATGTTACATTCATGACACACGTTTTGATTTAACCTTAAAAAAAAAGACCCTTCAATATATCATGTAATTCCAAATATATATAATGTGTATATATATATATATATATATATATATATATATATATAGATATATATATATATATATATAAGGTATTAATATTATGAGATAGTAAGTAATAGTATTATGTTTATTAGGAGGCTCGTCAAAGAGGCAACAAAATGAAGAAAATAAGGTTATTTAAATTCTTCCATCTTTTTTCTTGCAATAGCCTCTACAATGTTTAATTCCCCATGAAGATACTTTATCTTGTTTAAAGTGTAAATTTAATAACTATTAATCCAATTTATCATTCTTTATTCCTTAATTTTTTTTTATGTTTGTCTGTAGATTTCAAATACAAATTCAATGAAATCTTCTATTTGACTCAAAATGGGTGGATGAATAGTGCATCTTTCAAAAGGTTAATATATAAAAGTAATATTTTCATTTTTTTTTATAATTACATCACTTCTAATTCTAATTGCATTATTTATTTTGATTATCCGATAGCTGCCTCAGATCATAATATGGAATTGATTCACCATCAGAGAGTATAGGATCGTGATTTTTTATAATCTATTAGTACACTATTAGAATTAACTAAATTACCTTATTCGAAAAAGCTTTATTTATGATACAATTTTCAAATCTACAATAATAATTATATATTAGTATGTTATTTTGAATTTGTATTAGTACAAAGTTCGAATTTTAGTGTATCAGTTTTAATGCCTTGATGTGTTCATTTATTGGAATATAAAATTTAAATACAATTTCTGGCTTCAATCTGTTGGTTATTCGACATGGAGTGCTTAAATTGAAGATTATGTTCACCCGATCATTTATTTTCAACAACATTAATTTGCATGAGATGATCCCGACTCATTGATCAATATAGTGGCTTCATGGAGGAATTTCAGACTGCATGCTTATTTATATTATACATTTCAAAGTCTGACACGCACTTTGGATAGGGATAAATTTATTTTGGATTCGAGTTTAGCCATTTGGACTTCAAACGACCGTTCTCCAAATATGAAAAAGTTGAACGTGTTCACATGAAATCTGGATGATTTCATTTTTCATTCCGGTTTTTGTATGTATTACTTGAATTGTAGTTGTCGGATTATATTTAATTTTATTTTCTTAAAATTGAGGATGGTTCTTTAGTTTCTTCTATGTTACACTTGATTAATCTTAAATATCAATAACAAACAACAATATTATACAATTTATACCAAATTTGTAATTACGGGGAGTGATATTTTTTTAAAGTTGTGGAGGGATACCCAATGTATTAGTTACACATTTGACATTACTTACATTTTCATGATACATGTGGGGCAATGACTTTTCAATGAAGAAAATATTGAAATAAAAATCAAAAAATAGATTCTTGAGTCATTCCATTATTTATTATGATTAATAAACCAAATGAAAAATAATTTCAATCAAAGACCACAATATTGCTAAATCAAATGAAATTCCCTTTTTTTACGTTTAGTTGAATCGTCAATAACAAATTGTATCTGAGGGCTTGCGAACGTCGAGGTTCACTAAATCTCGAGTCCACATTCAGTGGGTTTTGTCTCCAACTAATCAACACCTCGCCTGCAATTTCAACCTGTATCTATAGCCCCAACTCTCCGATGTGAAACCCTTAATATCTCACCAGTGCCTCCCACCAAAGCCGCAACTGCGATCAACAAATTTATAGAAACACAATAATACAATATATAACCAGAAATCTCCCCAAATTCTTGCACCATTCTGCCACAACATTGTGCTTTTTGATTGTTTGTCAATTTTAATTGTGGTATTTGTGAAGTTTCAATAAAGGGTGATATTGAATAAATAAAATTTTATCGTTGAATATTCTTGATTTATTTAATGTTAATAGTCATGTATTGTGTAATATGTCTTCATTTATTCAGTGTTTACAGTCATGTTTTAATTTTTGAATTAAAAAATGTGTATTCCATAATATTCATTTGAATAAAACAGGTTAAATACGTTATGCACCCGTGATTTATAGATATGTAATCCTTAAACCTCCTTTTTTTTTTGGTCAAACTCTTTTTATTACATTAAATACTAATGAAAGTATAAGGGGGTCTGGTTAAAAACATTGTGGGCCTAACACAAAGAAAATGGTACCCCTAAGAGATAAGGAATAAAAACGGACAAAAAAAAACCCTAATACAATCTATAACACAAAAGCCCCAAAAGTGGGTAAGAAAAGAAATAACTAAAAGAATATACCTATGCTGATTATTGTAACTCAAATATAAAAAAGGCCCCATATGGGGTTAGAAATGCCAATATCTGAAATATCTCACCACCACCTTAAATTATTCAAGTTTTGCGCTCTTCTCCTACGTTGAGATTGATCCATATTCATCTAGAGTTTCTGCGACTGCGTTCCAATCCTTATGGTCGAATGTCCTATATCCCAAAAACATCACATTGATATGCAATCCATACTGACCTAGGAAGGTCGTTTGCCGAAAATAATTATTGAAGGTGTTAGTGATTATGCGCCCATCCCGCAAGGGGATCGGCAACTTTTTTTTGTCTCTACACGTGAGCACTTGAAAGCTGCTGCATAAGATTAACCCATTGATTATTTTGCATCAGTTATTTTACATCTTAAGTTTTAAAAAATAATAATAATAATCTTAATATATTTCCACTTTGGTTGGATGAAATAATTGTAAAATAATTCACATAATTTATCAAAAATATCAATTGAAAAGTCAATGCAGTATTTAAAACTGTAAAAGTGTATATTTCTTTGGTATATAATAAATAGCAGAACGATACAATAATTATTGGATCATATATAATTTGGAAGTAACTAATATTAAATTATTGGAAAAACATTGATAATAATATATATTATATAATAATGAATGAAAATATATTTTAAAAAATTAATGAATTTAAATACATTAAAATACTTAAGTTTGTTCAATAACTTAATTCTTAGTGTTTTTAAAAGTGTATTTGTTACAAAATCTATTAGATGTTATGTTATTGAATTTGTACCCAACGCAAGATAACATTTTTAAATATTAAGATATGATATTTTGTTAATATATATTTTAATAATATAATTTAATTATTCTTTTTAGTTATTCTATCCAATAAAAGATAAATTGTGAAGCTATTAAAATTTTTATATACAAATTAAATGTTGTTATTTTTATCAGGAAATTAAATGATGGTTGAGGGGTAAGTGTTACAAATAATAATTTAAGGTGGCAAGTGTTACATATGGTATAATTTAGAGTTAAAAAATGGTACAATTTAATATGGTATAATGGCTCTGAAAAATAGGGGGATTTTCTTAGTTTTTAATACTACAGGGGAGTGAATGCGATATTTTTGATATTACATGGGTACAAACTCTATTTTACCCATTTTCTTAAAATTAAGGATGATTTTTTACTTTCTTCTATGCTACACTTGATTAATTTTAATTTCCCATAACGAATGACAAACAACAACATTATACAATTTATGCCAAATTTGTAATTATGAGGACTATTTTTTTGAAGTTATGGAGGGATATCCAATGTATTGGTTATACATTACTTACATTTTCACAATACATGTGGGACAATGAATTTTCAATGAAATCTAACGCCCATTTAGAAACGCAGACCATTCACAACATTATGAATAAAACTATTTTTCTTTGTTTTAACTAATATTGCTCAAAAACTTTACAGATAATCCTTTTTTATATCTTGTTTGTGTAACAAATTTGCATCTCGCTCACACCATTCTTAAGAATGCCAAATAACATGGCGTCAACATATTATATATTTATTACGACACGTGCAACGCACGTGCACTTTTCTAGTACCTTATAAATGTGCACACCTTATGAGCTCAAATATTGCTATCATATAAAAAGGTATTCCTTACAATCTCGTCCATTTGACCATACTAATATAGGACTACAGAGGCTTTCATCATATTGACCATGTCTAAACCCAACAGTAATCACTTATACCAATATAGCCAAACGACATAGATCAAATCATGGTGTATAGCATGGAAATTACATATAATGTGATCTTAACATGCCTATTTCCAACTGGTCCTATTTTAAACATTATTGAGACCAAACCTTAACATAATTGTACAAAGCGTAATCAAATATTTTATTTTTGCAGAAAACTAAATACACAAATTTGTGTTCAAACATATCATAGAGCTACCAAAATGTGTTTATATGTACACATACATACAAACTCCCACTTAACCAAAATATCCTTAAATGATATAACACCTACATGAGCAATGCTCATGAATACCTTATGTGTTAATTCTTAAGTATGCGGATCCGCAATCGTGGAGTTTATCTTAATATGCTCTATGTACTGTTCACTTTATACCTTTAACAACAAAGAACTTTCACAAGCTCTTGTTGTTCGAAAATATAGTTGTTGAATATTGTTACCATATAACTTTAATACAAATCAAAATGTGTAGCCTCGTGACAAAAATTTATAACTATATTGCAAAATAAGATGCCAAAAATTACCAAAAATTCTTAACCATCGTGAAAAGAGCTTGAATTGTTTGCTTAACACCCATGTCGAAATAGCTCAATCACTTAGGTCTACATTAACCAAAATGGATCTATACATTATACACATCATGAAACTCAAAATTAGAAATAAATCACACGATCTCCCAAAATATCTGAATTTGATAAATGAACATATATATATAACTTACATTCCCTATAATTTTATTGCAAAGTTTATTAAAATCATATATATTCCAGGTAATTAGACAATTAATTAATTAAATACAATTTGTTGGCAATAGCTTTCTTAAATGAACATCAACTATAATGATTCATATTGGAGAAACCACAAGTTTGGTGTTTTAAGTTCTTTGAGAAACGGATTGAATCATTATCAAAATATGGAAGACAATCAAGTAATATATTTTGTTATTAAATTTTTGGACAAAGCCATATTGTTTTTATATTAGCTCGTGGTTCTCACCTCCTATTTTTTTTAATTGTTTGAATAATAGGTTTTTACTGCCTATCTGCATCATTTGCATACAGACGTAGAGAATACGGACGTGGCAAAAGTTTTTCTATGGCAAGACGGTCGTATCAAATATACCTTTTTGCTAATATTTACTATGATCTATAGATTGTCGCTGTAGTAAAATGTACCTTTTGTAACCGTCTTTTTAATGTAGTAAAAAGATTTGTAATAAAAATTCTACTAGTGAGTTAATTAAAATTCAACATTGAAATTAGTCGAGTACAATAAAATTAAAAGTCTAACTGTAAAATTAACTTTAGTAGTTTTACAAATTTTATTGTAAGTTTTTTCTTATCGTAATGTTTCCATAAGAACTTTGATTTTAATAACTCAAATTGGGTTAGAAAGACAATTATAAGATCTACAACTTTTATATTTTGACTTCTGAAATCTCTGAATTGAATCAAGGTAAGGTAACACAATTATATAATTTTATTGCAAAGTTCATTAAAATTATATATATTCCTCGCAATTAGACAATTAATTAAATACAATTTGTTGGATAGCTTTCTTGAATGAACATCAACTATAACAATTCATGTTGGATTGAAACCAAGATGAACAAATCCACAAGTTTGGTGTTTTAAATATGGAAGACAATCAAGTAATATATTTTGTTAATAACTTTTAGGGTAAATAGAACAAAATACCCTGTGGTTAACAATTTTTACAGATGGTTCCCTTGTGCTTGTAATATCAGTACATATCCCACTTGTGGTTGATAGAGGTAGTGTCCGTTAGTTTTACCCTCAAATTTAATTTCGCGTGTCAAACTTGAGGGGGTTATCTGTAAAATTTAAAGGGAAACAAAGGTAAGCAAAAGAGGTCATCTGCAAAATATAGTATTTTGACGTTTAACACACGCAATTCATATTGACGGAAAAACTAAGGCAAACTACCGCAAGAGGGTTATGTGTTGATATTACGAACACAAACGGATCATCTGCAAAAACTTATAACTAAAGATGTTACAGATTCTCATAAAATACATTTATTGATGTACAACACCTATCCTTATATACAAGTGATAAAGATAAGATTACAATAGATCTTCCTAGAGAATAGGAAAGATATTCAACTTAAAACAATGAGGAACGTGAGAATAGGAACAAAATTAACTGAATAAAAGAGAACTCAGGAAACGACTTCCCAAGACTAGCGGAGGTGGTTGTTACGCTAATACGCCCCCCTCAAGTTAGGTGGTGTTAACCACACCTAACTTGTTCAAGTGTTGATGAAACTGTTTGTTTGGAAGAGCTTTTGTTAAAGTATCGGCCACTTGATCTGATCCTTGTACGTGTGTAACCACTATGTGTTTTTGCTGCACTTGTTTTCTGACAAAGTGAAAATCAATCGCTATATGCTTCATGCGGCTGTGGAAGACAGGGTTTTGGCAAAGATACGTCACACCAATATTATCACAGAAAATAGTTGGTGGTTTTTGCACAGGAATTCGAAGTTCCTGTAACAAATTCATAACCCAATTCGTTTCAGATAATGCACTCGCAACCGCCCTATACTCTGCCTCTGTGGATGATCTCGCTACTGTTTTCTGTTTCTTTGACGACCAACTTATCGGATTGACACCAAAGTATAGTAGATAGCTTGTAGTAGAGGTTCGGTCAGTAGGATCTCCTGCCCAATCGGCGTTCGAATACATATATAAGTTGTTGTCACTATGTTGAGAGATGCGCAAAGAGTATTGAACTGTTTGTTTCAAGTATCTCAACACCCTCTTGACAGCTTTCCAGTGAGTGTCAGTTGGTGAGTACATGTACTGGGACAACTTATTCACCGAGTAAGATATGTCAGGACGAGTAAAAGCTAGGTATTGCAATTTTTCGATCACTTTTCGATATTCTTTAGCATCGGCGAGCATTGTACCATCATGTAAACTTAGAACTTGAGACGAGCTCATCGGAGTTACAACACCCTTGCTGTCTTGCATATTGGAATCTCGGAGTATATCCATGATGTATTGAGATTGAGACAAAATAATTGCATCTGCTTTTCGAGTCACTTCAATTCCTAAAAAATAGTGAAGAAGGCCAAGATCTTTAAGCGAAAAACAACGAGAAAGAGAAGAGATAACCTGTTTGATGATTATTTGGCTGCTACCAGTGATTAGTATATCGTCTACATATACCAAGATGTAAACTGTAACACTCAGATTATGTAAAACGAAAAGAGATGTGTCAGATTCAGACTTCTGAAACCCCATACGCAGAAGAAAATCTCGTAGCTCATTATACCATGCCCTTGGGGCCTGTTTTAAGCCATAAATTGCTTTTCTTAGACGACAAACATGAGTGGGCAGCTCTTCATGTTCAAATCCAGGGGGCTGCGACATGAAAACTTCTTCTTCAAGATGTCCTTGAAGGAACGCATTATTTACGTCGAGTTGATGTATTGCCCAATCGTTTTGAATAGCAATAGAAAAAACTAGACGTACCGTTGTAGGCTTAATAACTGGACTGAAAGTGGAGTGGTAGTCAATCCCAGGCCTTTGATTAAATCCTTTTGCAACGAGTCGTGCTTTATAACGATCAATACTCCCATCCTGCTTTCTTTTGATGCGAAACAACCATTTGCACTCTATGATATTCCTGTTGGGATCATTTGGTACTAATTCCCATGTTTGGTTTCTCATTAAGGCATCAAATTCATCTTTCATTGCATCTCTCCATTGTGGGTGTTTAGTAGCTTGCTTGAAGGTATTTGGTGTGAGACTTGGTGAGAGGTGAGCGATGTAATCAACAATTTTTTTGGGTTTAAAAATATTTCTTTGTGAGCGAGTGGTTATACGGTTCGGATTAGGAGGTGGGATTTCGGTTGGGTAAGATGGTTGAGCGGTGGATGTATTTTGTGAGTTTGCAGCTGGTGTTTGGCTGGTCGGTGGTGCTGATGTATGAGGTATTGGGATTTGTGCAGATGGAGGTGGATTACCAGTTGAAGATTGAGAAACGATGGGTATTTGAGATTGTGTTGTACCTGGCACGAGTGAAGCTGCTTGTTGAGCAGAAGAGGAAGAAACTCGCCGAGACTGCCTTGTGGTTACATCGGGAATAATTGGTGGGGGTATTTCAAGCGAGTTAGGTGACGAGGTAGAGGTGTTCGGGTGCTGGACTACAGGCTTATCCCATTCTAACTGTAAGTAATTTTTGTTTCTCAACTGTGAAAATATGTTTTCAAAAGGGAATTGATTTTCAACAAATAACACATCACGTGAGACAAAAATCTTTGAAGAATTGGGATCAAAACACTGATGGCTGTGGTGGACCTGCGAAAAGCCAAGATACACACATGGTTTAGGTTCTAATTTGTTTTTTATATATGGTTTTAGCCATGGATAACAAAGACATCCAAACGTTCGAATAGAGGGATAGTTGGGTGCTTCGCCAAATAATTTTTGGTATGGAGATTGTTGCTGGAGATTTGGAGTTGGGAGCCTATTAATAACATAACACTACAAGAAAAATGACTTTTAACAACTTGGAATCAACAACATGCGGCTAAAGCATGTTGTGATTTGGCTGTTTCAATAATATGTCTGTGTCTACGCTCGGCTAAAGCCACCCGTTGAGGAGTATATGGGGGAGAAACCAGATGTTCAATTCCTTGTTCGCGAAGATATGGTTTTAATGCAGCGAATTCACCACCCCCGTCACTGTAAAAAGAGGTGATTTTGGTATTAAAATAATTTTTGATCAAAGAGTGAAAGTGGGAGAAAACTGTGTGAACCTCAGTTTTATTCTTTAATGGAAACAACCAAGTATACTTAGTAAATTGATCGACCAAAATGACATAGTATAATTTGCGATCAATCGATAAAGTCGGAGATGGTCCCCATAAATCACTGAAGACAAGTTCGAATGGTTTTTTGCTAATCAGTGTATTTTGATGAAAAGGAAGCCGATGGCTTTTATTACAAGAACATGAATTGCAGAAATCAAAATTCTTGGAACTTGAAACTGGTAAAGAAAGAGTTTGTAAAAGAGTCTGAAGAATTCGAGAGTTGGGGTGACCTAATCTCTTATGCCATAAGAATTTGGAGGGAGCTTTGGTAACACTGTTTATTTGAGGTTGGTTGAGATGTGTTCCACAAGGCCACTCGTAGAGTCCGTTTCTATTCTGCCCTCTCAGCAGCAGCGCCCTCGTACGCAAGTCCTTCACAAAAAAAGATGAGGGAAAAAATTCAACGGAGGCTAAATTATCTCGACAAAATTTAGATACAGAGATAAGTTTTTGTTTAATTTGAGGAGCACAAAGAGTGTGAGAGAGCTGAAATTTATGATTTGATGCACTTAAATTGATTGTACCAGTGTGCGTGATGGGAATTTTATTACCATCACCCATGGAGATATCATCGGGGCCATGATATGCTTCAGATCGTTGAAAGCCATGAGAGTCGGTTGTCACATGGTGAGTGGCGCCGGAGTCGAGGATCCAGGGAATGTTAGAGGACACGAAATTTGCTTTTGCTTCGAAGTGGTTGTGAGAGCGTGATCGGCAAACACGAGCGACATGACCAATTTTATCACATAGTTGGTGTTGGCCGAAAACCTACACGCAAGTGCACGTATCGAACAAGTAATATAGTGGACTAAAAGTCCGGATATCGAACCCACAGGGAATATTTAATTATCTAATCCTAGACGCTAAATTCTACCAATTGTTATCAAGCCCACCCTACACAGTCGAAAGATGATTAACTAAATTAAACTAAATTAAAAGCAAGCACAAACAAGAAAGCAAATTAAAACGAAGATTTAATCAAGAGAAAACGAGCCTAGGATTATATTATTCCCCCTATGTGATTATTACTCCCCCAATTCCTTCAATTATGCAAGTAATTAACCCGGATTATTAACCTGAGATGCTAAAATAATCATAACCCGCTTCCGCGTGTATTACGATTCTAATACTCTAGATTCAATTACTATATTCCTATGCAATTAATTCTAGAACACAGCATTAAGCACAAATCTCAATAATGGCTACCTAAGAGATTAACTATATTCCTATGTTAATACCACAAAGGCTCTTCTACCACAGTTCTAATTATTAACCCGATCTTCCGATTCATGCGATTAACAATAACATAAAAGCACATAAGTTGATCAAGTTCATGCACTTAATAAAACAAGTAGAAGAAATAATCCGGAATTAAAACTTGCATAAAATCATAGAATTGGGTTCATAAATCCCACATAGGGTTCCAAATAAAATCCTAAGTAATTTAGCTACTCATGATTAAAGGAAAAACGCAAATAAAATAAATCATAGACGATAAATCTATGCTTGGAGTCTTCGAATTCTTCGTCTTCGTTATTGCTTTGTTGCTCTTGAAATTTCGTAAAAAGATCCTCAATTGTGTGCTTGGATTGGTCTTATATAGGGTGAAGAACTTGGGGAAGAAGGCAGTTTCCTTGTGCAATTAAAATCCCTTTACTGCGCTGTTTCGGGGTCTCGGACGGCCGTCCCATAATTTGAACTAAAACTCGGACGGCCGTCCGAGCTTTAAATCTCCAGATTTCGTTTTTTTCACTTTTGGCCCATATTTTCTCCAAATTTGCAGTTTTGACCCCATACTTTTCCAATTCTTCAATTTGTACCTAAAATACAATAAATCAACTTTTTAAGCACCAATTATCATTAAAACACACCAAAAGCTCAAATAAAAAGATACGATAAAGTGTAAATATATACACTTAACAGTTGGCACTTTACTCGAGAAGGTTGAGTTGAATTGTGGAACGAGCGCCACTGTTGCTGCATGTTTGGAGCCATGGAGGCAGAGTCTCGGGCCGGGGTTTGACGCCATGGTTGGTTGGTATTGGGTCGCCGATTATTTCTCGAGTAGGCAGGAGTATTGTTCTTCTGAGCAACAGCAGCAGTAATATTAACCGACGTCTTTTTCAGGTCTTCATGTGTTATGAAGAGTTCGTGGTCCAACAATTTATCAAAGAGCTCTTCGAAAGTAATTGGAGTGTCTCTAGCTCGTATGGCTGCGGAAATTTCCCGAAATTCAGGACCAAGACCACTTAGAATTTTACGATAAGTTCTTCATTAGAAATCGGCGAACCGGCAGTTGCAAGTTCATCTGCAACAGATCGTATTTCTCTGAGATATTCGGCAATTGATTTGGCATCTTTTGAAATTTTGGTAAGATGATGGCGAAGACTAAATATGCGTGTTTGCGATTTATTTGCAAACAATGTGTGCAGAGAATCCCATGCTCGTTTTGACGAGGTTGCACCAGCAACAGTGGAGGCAATGGTTGGATCAACTGATGCCATTAAGGCGTTTTGGATGAGTTTATCTTGTCGAAACCAGATCTTGTATTGAGGATTGGTGATTTCGCCAGTAGTTTGAGTGATTGTTCGAGATGGGGCTGGAGTGGTGCCGTCGAGATGACCATACAGGTCATGGTCGTGCATCAGCATAGCTATTTGAGCTTTCCATGTGGTAAAATTTTGGCTGCCAATGAGTTTGATGGGAAGTTGAGATGCGGGATTGAATTGAATAATGGGATTTGTGGTGGGAGTGGTGGCAGCCATGGAATTGGTGTGAGAAAAAAAAATTAGGATCTTACTCGTAGGAGTAGTTTAGAAGGTTGTGATACCATAAAGATGTTACAGATTCTCATAAAAGATATTTATTGATGTACAACACCTATCCTTATATACAAGTGATAAAGATAAGATTACAATAGATCTTCCTAGAGAATAGGAAAGATATTCAACTTAAAACAATGAGGAACGTGAGAATAGGAACAAAATTAACTGAATAAAAGAGAACTCAGGAAACGACTTCCCAAGACTAGCGGAGGTGGTTGTTACGCTAATAATAACCACAGATGGTCAAATGCTATTTACCCTAACCATTTTAAATGAACTCAAATATTAGTGATTGAAGTTGAGTTGAAAAGCCAACAAACATATCTAATACTTTAATGTTTTGAGATTTCTGATAATTGAATTGCATCGAAATTAAAATATTGAAATCATATAATTAAGTTTATTGTTTATCGTCAACTAGACAATTATATATGTTGAGTGGGGATCTACAATCCAATAAATTACACCATTATTTAAGAAATTAAACTATAGTAGTATTATATAAGAGACCTAATTGTTAGCCATCTTTTGTCTCTCTTCTTTATTTAATTGTTGTTGGGTCAGAATTGTTTAAAAATATTTTGTATGTTCCATGCTTATCATTATTTTAAGGGTCTATTAGATATAACCCCCTTAAATATTCAAATAATAGGGGTAGACCCAAATTTATATTTGCCATTTTGATAATAGCCCAAACTTTTCCTAATTACATAATTACCCTCAATCAAATCCCACAAAACTCGTTACTTTACCTTTTGAAATAAAATCAAATATCTTCCTATTTTCCCGTTAAATCACTATCATCCCAAACCCACTATCGAATAAACTGCAAAACCTCCCAGAGCAACTTCCCGGTACGGCCGATTGAAAGGGGAAGACGTCTGCACTGCCGTGAAACGACGATTTTCGTGCACTCCGAGCAAGCTGTCGTAGGTACGTCGTCGCCACTCGCTGAATCGCTATCATCCATCGATTTGTTGATATGTTTTGGCTAAATCGACTATCACCTTTGTGTAATTGCAGGTCTGTTATAATCGCATACCGAATTCGAGCACTAAATCAGTGATATTGCAACAATTGATGGGCAGGACATTCACCAGAAGTGATATCGTCATTGGCCGCCGCCGTCGCCGTCGCCGTCACTGCTCCAAGCTAGGGTTACTCAAATCTAGGATTACTCAAATCTAGGGTTTTGATAATTCTTCGGCCCATAGTTCATTAACGAGATGCATAGTCGACTTACATATGTATTATATCCCATATCATTTAATAGACTATCCCACTGGTATAATTTTACTATGGATCTCGTTAATCGACTATGGGCCGAAGAATCATCAAAACCCTAGATTTGAGAAGTGACGGCGGCGGATTTGTGTTTTAAAATTAATAGACTATCTCATATCTTTTAATAGACTATCCCATGTATCTAATTCGACTATGGGTTTAGTTAATTGACTATTGGAAAAATAATAATATATATGGAAACTGAATAATATGTTTGTTTGAAATACTAATCAATTAGGGTAATTTTCCTTATTATATGAAAACGATTAAGGTAAATAATAATATATATGAAAAAATAATAATATATATGGAAACTGAATAATATGTTTGTTTGAAATACTAATCAATTAGGGTAATTTTCCTTATATCATGTAATAGACTATCTTATTGATCTAATTCGACTATGGATCTCGTTAATCGACTATGGATCCCGTATTATTCAACCACATAGTATATTAATAATTTCAATATAGTACATTGATCTGCTATGATAGTATATTACGGTTATAGTAGTGATATGAATTGTGTTACAAACAATATACCACTGAAATGACAAGAACATTGAGAACAACACCAACGTAAAGTATTCCAACATAACCCATAAAATAGTACATTAATAATCCCATAATTTCAATCTAGGGTTTTGATAAAATACATAAAGCACATCATAACACAATCAAACCAATATGTCGAGTTAAAAAACTCTAGTACATTAATAATCTCATAATAGTATAATAAAATGATAATGGTAGTATCATACGGTATTCATAATAGTATACTACTGTATTACAACGGTTTAAAACTTAACCGAAGTTACCGAGCCATTACATCGTAAACACCTCTTTATAGCAACCAAGCCACCAAACCTCAACAAAATCCGTACGAAATTCGCCATCGAAAAAACCTAAAATCATGAAACAAAATTAAAAATGCAGAATACTAAAAAATGATTAAATAAACTGCAAATACATTTGAATGACAATACATTAATATCATCAAAAATAAACTTAAAATGCAAAATCCATACGCTAATTTATAAAAGACTACGAACTATATTTTAATGTACTACCCAGCACACTTAAATCGGCTGTTATAAACAAATAAACCAACTATCGATCGGGATCAAAAACATGAACTCGACCACAGCGGACAATTATTCCGATTATTGCATAAACCAACTACGAAGCTCATATAAAACAACTTTGGTCCGATCTGCGTGAACCATCCTCTTCTAACTCTGTCAATCATCTTCCAAACAAACATCATCCGCAAAAAATAACGATGTATATATGACGACGTAATTTTGTTAAAAAACGTTCTAATTCATAGAATCAAGTATCAACACAACTCTTAAAAATGTTCTAACCACCGTACACGACAATCCTGTACATACAGCGAAAATAAAAGCGAAAAAAGACGCATTCATACCCGCTTGACGGTGGAGAAATCTTCAAAGGCGATTAAAACGATGGAACGCTGGATAAATCTTAAAAAAAAAATGTACACGATTCGAACACCTCTTTATAGCAACCAACCCACCAAATCTCAACAAGATCCGTACAAAATTCGCCATCGATAAAAACCTTGAATCATGATACGACATTAAAAATGCAGAATACTAAAAAATATATTAATATGATCAAAAATAAACTTAAAATGCAAAATTCATACGATAACTTAAAAAATACTACGAAATATATTTTAATGTACTACCCAGCGTCCTAAAATCCGCTGTTATAAACAAATAAACCAACTATCGACCGGGATCAGACTCATGAACTCCACGACAGCGGACAGTTATTTCAATTAATGCGTAAACCAACTACGATGTTCATATAAAACAACTCTGGTCCGATATGCGTGAACCATCCTCATCTAACTCTGTCAATCCTCTTCCAAACAAACATCATCCGCCAAAAAATAACGATGTATATATGACGGAATAATTTTGTTAAAAAACGTTCTACTTAATAGAATCAAGTAACAACACAACTCTTAAAAATTTCTAACCACCGTAATCGACAATCCTAGACATTGAGCGAAAAATAAAAACGAATAACGCATTCATACCCGGTTAACAACGTCCAACAACGAACGCTCAAATTCGATCATATTTCAACGACGGTGCAGAAATCTTCAAAGACGATAAAAAACCGCTGGAACGCTGAAGAGAACCTTCGAAAAATATTGTACAAGATTTGATATAACGGCCAATGATCTCACGTAATTTATTCCGTGATTTTAGGCAACTTATCAGCAAATCTCAAATCACGTAGTAAAGGAAATAAATGCCGTTTAAAAATAAAACAGGGGTATTAAAGGCAAATTATATAATATATTTTGCCAAGTTGGCAAAATTGGATCTATCTCAAAAAGAGGAAAAAAAATTGGATCTACCTCATTAGAAAATATGAACAAGGGGGTTATCCCTAATAAACCCTTATTTTAATTGACATTATATTCTCTCATACAACTAATAAAGGCTGATATTCTAATCCTTAGTTTATTTATGTTGACTTCCCCAACTCTTCTAAAAAAAATATATTATCCTGCCAAACAGAGCCTATTAAACAATACATATTAAAATCTTGAATTTTGATTTTCTCTAGACCATCACTGAAACTAGATCGCGGGTGTCAATAATAATATAGAAAAATAATTCACGTACCAGACTCGTGGCAAATTTAAAATAATGGGCCATATATTTATTAAGGTTTTTGTCCCATCAGTTGAGATTCTTAATTTATAACCAAAGATTAATTAGACAATATAATAATTGTTGCCTGAACATAAGATCCATCAAATTTATCCAACACAAAATGTCACAGCTGAGGTTGAAGCTTTCAGTTTTCCCTTTCTCAGACAATGGAACTTCAAGTACTGTCAGATGTAGTAGCCTTAATAACTCAACAGTAAGTACATGTAATCAATCATAACATTCCTTTTTTTTTTCTTTTAATTAACTAACTTGTAATGTAGAGTTTACAAAAATCAATTGGAAAAATAAGAGAGAGGATTACAAATGGAAAGGTTGAGATATCTCCGTCTGCATACGACACGGCGTGGGTGGCTATGGTGCCGGCGAGGGAATATTCCGGCTGTTTCCCGCAGTGCTTGGATTGGATCTTTGAAAACCAGAACCCGGATGGGTCATGGGGTATGGATCCGGGTCATCCATCTCTGGTCAAACACTCTCTTTCTTGCACACTCGCATGCTTGCTTGCCCTCCGCAAATGGAACGTCGCCCACCAACAACTCCACAAAGGTATATTTAAATATTTTTTGTATTTATTCCATTATAACATTTTTTAATACATATATTAAATTTTGGGACATCCTACTTTTTTATCTTGTAAATAATAAATATATACATCATATTTAAACTTATTTCTTAATAAGGAAAACTCTTTTATATAAATTAAAATTACCCCACCTCCTTGAACTCTAATTCAATTTCAATTTCATGATTTAAACTCTAATTTAGTACTTGTTTCACCAATTAACCAATTTTGACCGCCACCGCCGGTCTACGGCATTGACTTTTTTTCTTCTTCTTCTTTTTTTTCGAAAACTGGTGTTTTTTGTGAATTTTTTTTCCCGCCACATTGACTTTTTTTTCTTTCTTTTTTTCGAAAAACTATTTTCATCAATATTACTATCTTGGCGTGCAATATTACTGTCTCAAATATTAATATTGGTGTCAAAGACAGTAATTACTGTGTCAGTATTAATATTATCGTTCTAACTGCAATATTATTGTCCAAGACAGATTGTTGTTAACAGAACAATATTATAATGTATTAATTAATTTTATCGTCTCGGTTTTGTCCAAGACATTAATATTAGTAATATTATTGTGTTAATATATATTAGAGTTTTGGCCTTCAATATTTACTGTCTGAAACAGTAATATTGTTGTTAACACAATAATTTAGGAACAAAATACTTTTTAAAAAAATCATTAGAAAAATGTTAATGTCAAAAACTAGATGGAAAAAAAAATTCAGAAAAAACATCAGGGTAAATGGCAAATAGGCCTATAACAAGGGCATTTAATTAAAAGAGCGATATCCAACTTTTTTGTCTTTCAAATAAATCCAGCCCATTCAAACTTATTTGCAAATAAGGAAAATCATTTTATATATACCAAAATTACCCTCAATTCATTGAAACCCAATTCAACTCCAATTTCATGATTTACACCCCAATTTAGCCCAATTTCATCAATTAACCAATTTTAACCATAATTTCAATTTTGACCCGCCACCATCGGAGACTGCCGGTCGCCGCCGTTGACCACCGGCGTTGACTTTTTTTTTTTTTTTTTTTGTGTTTTCTGAAAAACATATTTTAATTATTTTAATTAATATTACTGTATTCGTTGCTAAATTACTGTCTCCAGCAGTTATTTAACTGTCGGAGACAGTAATTTAACTGTTAATTGACTTTTTTATTCTTACAAAAATATTTTTTATTAATATTACTGTATTCGTTGCTAAATTACTGTCTCCAGTAGTTATTTAACTGTCGGAGACAGTAATTTAACTGTTAATTGACTTTTTTATTCTTAAAAAAATATTTTTAAATAATATTACTGTATCTGTTGCTAAATTACTGTCTCCAGCAGTTATTTAACTGTCGGATACAGTAATTTAACTGTTATTTGACTTTTTTTTTTTTTTTTTTTAATTTCTTAAAGAAAATTATTTTAAGTAATATTACTGTCTTGGCTGCTAAATTACTGTCTCCAACAGTAATTTCAATGTCTTAGACAATAATATTAATAATATTACTGTTCGAAAAAATAATATTCATAATATTACTGTCCCAAACAGTAATATTACTGTCTGAGACAGTAATTTAGTAGCCAAGACAGTAATATTAATTAAAATATTTTTTTTCTAAGAAAAAAAAAAAAGGAGTCAACGCTGGCGGTCAACGGTTGTTGACCGGCCGGAAAAAAATTTCAGGAAAAAAAAAGGTTTTCAAAAAAAAAAAAAAAAAAAAAGTCAACGTCGGAATCTGGCCGAGATAACGGCTATTTACGAAAACTCCTTCATGTTTCCATAATTACTTATACCCCTACAATTTGTATATTTCTTACAATGTTAACACCCTTTTGTAGGGTGTGGATATAAGAATTTACAAACTGCATGGAGTTGGACGTAAGTTTTGAAAAATGAAGGGTTTTTTTGTAAATAGATGTTACTCAGGGAGGTAGTTGCAATTCACCCAACTAAATAATAAGCAAGCTTAGTTGTGAAATTGATTGTTTATTAATTGTTTTCCAGGATTGGAATTCATAAGAGCGAATAGTTGGGCAGCTAGCGACAAGGATCAAATTTCTCCAATTGGTTTCAATATTATTTTCCCTATGATGATCACCTATGCTAATGAAATGGACCTTACTCTGCCTTTTGACCAACATTTACTTGATTCTATATTTCAAAGTCCTTACTCCCAAATTATAAGGTTAGTATGTATATATATACATATATATATATATATATATACATATATATATATATATATACATATATATATATATATACATATATATATATATACATATATATATATATATATTAGTCCTCGTTTGGTTGTCAAGATAAGATTAGTCAATATAAGATTAAATAATCTAATGAAAGTTCTTACTCCCAACATTTACTTTTTTATGGAAGATCCAATAAAAAAACATGCCTAATAGGCAAGATAAACCATGATAACGTATACTTGCGGGTTGACCCGACAGGAAACTAAAAATCAAATAAAGTCCAATTATTTAGTTAATCATGACTAATCACCTTAACCAAATGAGACCTAAACAGATAAATGTAATATATCCTTGATCTTTATACTAATTTATATATATATATATATATATATATATATATATATATATATATATATATATATATATATATATATATATATATATATATATATATATATATATATATATATATATATATATATATATATATATATATATATATACAAAGAAATAACGGTTCACTTTTCAATTCGCCGGCCACTACTGCAGCTGCTCTAATTCACGGTCAAGACAACGATAAGTGCTTCGAATACTTACAGTCGCTTCTCAAAACATTCAAGAATTGGGGTAAATTCTATCAATATATATATATATATACACACACACACTTTAGGCCATGAACTTTTGATTTTCTTTTATTACGTCCAATTGTACAATATATTGCATATGGCTGACGAAACCCCTCCAATATTCAAGTTTGCATAAAAAGCAAGTAAAACACACGATCTGCAATGAGGAATATGGATACTTTTGACCATTTAACATAGGGGCAATGGCGAATCCAAAATTTGTTACATGGTGGACGTAAATTTTTGGGTGTTTGTGGGTAGCGCCTCCGGAAATAAAAAATTAGAACTTTTTTGTAACAAAATCAGAAATAGGAAGAAAAAAAAAAGAAAAAAAAATAGTAGTGTATTTTTCCATTAATTTAGATTTTGGGTGGACTAATTAATAAAAAATGCCAAGTAGGATTTCCACAGGGGTATTGAATGCAATCAACTAAAAAAGAAAATTGCGAGAAAAAAATATGGTGATCTAGAACAAAGATGGACTACTATATATTTGTTTGTGTTATAAGAGCTTAACTATAAAGCTCTTTCGTAAGATAACTTAATAATTAACTGAGTTGTGCGAGAGAAATATAAGTTGATAATCACTTTAGATGAACTACTCGAAAAAAAAAAATATAATATAAATGTTCTGATGCGAGAAGATTTTATTGGTCTACGATTTTTGGGAAAAAGAAAATCATTTTGAAGTAGTATTTTGAAATCTCTGGCAGTGCCCACTGTTTATCCATTGGAAATATACACTCGTCTCTGCCTCGTCGATACCATCCAAGAGTTGGGAATAGATCGATACCTTCAATACGAAATCGACATTATTCTTGATGAAACATACAGGTAATTTAATGTTAAAAAAAAAATTACTCTTTCCGTTCATTTTTCACAGTCTTTTTTGTAGCTTTGCACAAGTGGCTGCTTGAATTTAGAAAGATGTATGCTCTTAGGTGGTGTTTGCAAACGCTTTTTGAAAGTGATTATGAGCTTTTTTTTACTCATAATCTGTTTTCAGGTGTTTGCAAAATCAACTTTTGCTTTTGCTTCTCTTAAAATAATATGCTTTTAGCTATTTTTTTTAAAAGCACATCTAACCCTGTTTTTTCTATTTAAATTCATTTTTTTCGGAATATTTGCAAACACCCCAAACTTTTAGAAATAAACACTTAATGACTTAACTCACAATCACTAACTTCTGCTTTTAGATAATCATTTGCAAACACCACCTAAGTTTGCAAATGCTTTTTGAAAGTGATTATGCGGTTTTTTTTGCTCATAATCTGTTTTAAGGTGTTTGCAAAATCAACTTTTGCTTTTGCTTCTCTTAAACTTATCTGCTTTAAGCTATTTTTTTAAAAGCACCCCTAACCTGCTTTTTCAATGTTAGTTCATTTTTCGAAATATTTGCAAACACCCCCAACTTTTAGAAATAAGCACTTAAAACTAACTTAAATCACAATCACTAACTTCTGCTTTTAAATAATCATTTGCAAACACCACCTTAGACTAAAATGCCCTTGCCACTAATTTATAAGATAGGGTGTTGGACATATATAATAGGGATACATTTTATAATTACGGAGTTAATGCAGTATTGTAATTCTAAAGTAACAGATAATATGAAGAAAAAAAATCCTCAAAAGTGACAGATACTGTGGAACGGATGACGTAACCAAAAATAAAAGAAGACATCACTGTAACATATATATTAATATATATTTGATACATATTATAACAACAATTAATGCTCCTCCCGTGTACAATAAAATACCGGTGTGTGATCGCTCAGACTATGGAAACGGAAAGAAGAAGAGATTTTCACAGACATTACTTGTTGTGCCGTGGCATTTAGACTATTGCGGATCAAAGGATTTGAAGTCTCGTCGGGTACTTTTGCATGTGGCGTACGTGTTGTTGGTTTTTCAGTCTGATATATGTGCACCGAATAATAAAGTTAATTAATTGGTTCAGATGAATTGGCTCCATATGCCGAGCAAGATCACGTTAACCTAGAAACGACCGGCGTGAGTACGGTTCTTGAGCTTTACCGAGCATCGCATATATCAATACACGAAGAAGAAACAACTCTCGACGCTATAAATGATTGGACCAGCAAATTTCTGAAGCAGCAGTTGCGTAGTGAAACCATTTTTGACAAGAAATTGCAAAAAAAGGTAATAGCTACGTTTGTGTTTGCGTACGTACTCACCGTTTAGTAATTATCAAAATGTAATAGCTGTTGTCAATATTATAAGGTGGAATACGAGTTGAAGAACTTCCACGGCATACTAGGACGAGTTGGAAATAGACGAAGCCTTGATCTATACGACGTGGATAATTACCAAATTATGAAAACCGCGTATAGGTAAAAAGAAACATTCCAACATTGTCATGCACACGTCTCGGTTTTTTTTTTTAACAAAATATTTGTTTCCTCTCCGCGAAATAGGTGCCCCACAATATATAACCAAGACTTTCTCGTATTCGCGCGGCAAGATTTTAATCATTGCCAAGCTTTACACCAGAAAGAGTTTCAGCAATTAGAGAGGTACCTCCACAATAAGGGCAAAATACATTAATTTATTATTCAACAAAAAAATATCAACTATATATGTATACAGGTGGTACAAAGATTGTGGGTTGGACCGGTTGAACTACGGACGAAATGTACTACATGTTGCTCATTTTATCGCATCAACAGTTATTGGCGATCCGCAATTGGTTGATGCTCGAATGTCCTACGCCAAACATGTTGTGCTTGTAACACGTATCGATGATTTTTTCGATCATCACGGTTCTAGAGAAGAATCACACAAGATCCTAGAATTAGTAAAAGAGTATGTTTCTTATTCCTTATGTTTTTCCTTATGTTTTTTTTTCTTTTCTTTTTTTAATAGGTTAACTGTATATTTCGAGTACACACTATATCGTACAAATCTCACGGAAGAATAATAGGTGGAAGGAGAAGCCAGCTGTAGATTATGGTTCGCAAGAAGTTGAGATACTCTTTTCCGCGGTGTACCGAACCGTAAACGAGTTGGCAGAAAAGGCTTCTGTCGAGCAAGGCCGTTGTGTTAAACATCATCTAATTAACCTGGTACTAATTGCATTATTTAAACAGTCTACTTTATTAAGGCCTCGTCTGGTAGCCAAGATAAGATTAAATAATCTAACTAAACCCAGTTGTATTATTGGACGGTGGAAGGTCCAACAAAGAAACTCACTAAAAGACAAAGATAAACCATGATAACAGAATATTTGCGGGTCGACCCTGGAAGTTATTGTGTGTACCAAAAATCAAACAAAGTCCAATTATTTAGTTAATCATAGCTAATCTCCCCAACCAAATGAGGGTGAAGTGATTATGGAGTTACTAATGTAATGTTTTTTTTCTAATTTGAGCAGTGGGTTCAAATTCTTACAAGCTTCGTTAGAGAATTGGACACATGGTGCGACGATGCTGCAATGACCTTGGACGAGTACTTGTCTTTTGCTTGGGTGTCAATCGGTTGCAGAATCTGCATTCTCACTTCCATCCATTTCATGGGTATAAGATTATCCGACGACATGATTTTGGGTGAAGAATGTACTAACTTGTGCATACATGTTAGCACGGTCAACCGTCTATTGAACGATCTTCAATCTTTTCAGGTACATACTAGTTGCGACAATATCATTACTTAATATGTTTACTAGAGAAATTCTCGGGGAATAAAAAAAGTTAAAAATTAAAGTGGTTGTAATTCGGAACTTGAGTAATGTAAAATTGCTTTAACCGACAGAAGGAGAAAGAAGAAAAGAAGTTAAATGCAGTGAGCATTCTAAACGAAGCTCGTGATAAAGATGAAGAGATGGTCGTTTCGGAGATAGGAAAATTGGTAGAGTACAACAGGAGAAAACTGTTGAGAATGGTTTATCAAAGAGGAAGTGTTCTTCCTAGAAGATGCAAAGATTTGTTCTCGGAGACGTGCAAAATCGGTTATTATTTGTACTCGTCTGGTAGTGGTGATGAGTTCACTTCTCCACAACAAATGACGGAGGATATGAGGTTAATGATTCATACACCCCTAAAACTTCCTCCCTCTTAAGTCATATGTAATTTTAATTTATTTTTTTCTGTTGAAACATTCATGTGAATGTATTTCACACAATGCATGGCTCATAACCTTGATTTCTGAAATAACTTCGAGTTTAGAAACAATATTGGTTTTGCATCTAGCCGAGAGATCTTTATGGCTAAAATAGTGAATTTATTGTTTTAATTAGTGTGCTAGCATATTTAGTATGTACTGAAACACACAAAGTCAAATAATCGTTTATTAGGAACAAAATAATTCTATTATTTATACTACTTATGCCTCGTTTGGTTGGGGAGATTAGCCATCATTAACTAAATAATAGAATTTTGTTAGATGTTTGGTATCCCTAATAATTTGCCGGATCGACTTGCAAATATTATGTTATCATGGCTTATCTTGCCTTATAGGCATGTTTTTTGGATCATCGAAGGTCCAATAATATAATCGAGTTCCATTAAATTATTAATCTTATCTAGGCTAATTTTATCTTGACAACCAAACGAGGCCTTATCATATAATTACTTTAATCTCTTAATTCTAGATGTGTATGGTACGCATTTAGTTAGTGTATTCTGCTATAATTCGTCAATGGGTGTGATGTGGTACGATTCCACGTCACGTTTTGCAATTTCTCTCTCGCACTTCTTGATCCCTCCGACGCTCAAGTCAGCTTTGTATGATAGAAGAATTCAAAGAATTCAAGAGACTGCTCAGGATGTATGAATCGCGTACCTTTGATTGTGAAGTTTCCGGGTATTTATATCGAGACATATATTTTCATGAGGCCCCCGTTTGCGAATGACCATCTGTTTGCCGGTCCCATCTTCTTGGAGCACCCGTTCGCGAATCTCCGTCCAAGGAATTCAACACCCCTAAAATACTCATAGGCATCATCTAGATCGGGATTCAGAAGTTCTGCTAACTGCAGCTCACACTGCCCGCTCTCTCGCCCGCAAAATTACTGTCGACTGCCAGCCTGTCCACACATAACCCAGGATTATCTGTACATTATGCAACGTGATCGTCATTTTGCCCCAAGGCATGTGTAACAGTTCGTGTCAGGCTGCCAGATCTTGACATGCCAAAAGGCCCTTATCCACATTGCGTATGTAACAATGCTCCAATACGTCAAGGCGAGATGCCTCCACCATAGCTATCTCTTCCTCGCTATATGGGGCCATGGGTTTTTTTAGCCCATCAAGAGTAAATTCCCGTGCCATCGGGTTGCATTAAGTCATCTTAGCGCGTTCAAGGATCTCCTTGGCATATTTACGTTGTGAGAGGACCATCCCCTGGGGCGAGCGCGCAACAAATATGCCAAGAAAGTAACGTAGGGGGCCGAGGTACTTCACAACAAATTCTTGGTTGAGTTTGGTAATGATGGACTTAAGAGTGACTGTACTGGATGTTGTTAGAACAATGTCGTCAACATACAGTAGGGGATAAAAAACTGAGGAACCAGTGCGATAAATAAAGGGGAAGGTGTCCGATTTGCACTCGATAAACCCGAGAGAGATATGTAGCTGGAAAACCGCTCGTACCACGCACGTGGTGCCTGTTTGAGCCCATAAAGAGCCTTTGGGAGACGACATACATGAGTGGGACGAGTAGGGTCAACAAAACCTGGTGGCTGCTTGCAATACACTGTTTTAGAGAGTTTGCCGTGGATGAATGCAGTCTTAACGTTGAGTTGACGGACTGGCCAGGGGCCTGAGGTAGGTAGCAATGCTGAGAACTGTCCGAACAGTTGCTGGTTTTACCACCGGGATGAATGTTTCGTTGAAATCAATACCAGGACGTTGATCAAAACCATGAACAACCCATCGCGCTTTATACTGTTCAATGAACCATTAGCCTGCAGTTTCTGTTTATACAACTTTTTGCCTGTGATGACATTAGTAGTAGAGGGGCGAGGCACAATATTCCATGTGTTATTTTTAATCAATGCAGTGTATTCGTCAAGCATGACCATACGCCAGTTGGATTAAGAAGAGCTTGGCGATATATAGTGGGAGTTGGTGATGAGATAGACACTATTGGTTTCCTCCTCTAAGTCGCAGCCGTTCATCGAATACAAACAAAAACAAAGTCAGCTGCTTTGTTTCAACACAATTTCCGAGGTGATTATACTTTACATGAGGGGTTTTTTGTAATTTACCCATTATTTTTTTTCAAATAACAGAAGAGTAAAACTGACAGAACGCATTTTTTTGTAAATTTAAACCGTCAAGCACCGGTTAAAGGGGGATTTTCATAATCACACAAACATGAGGATGGTTTTTGTAATTAGACTTTACATCTGGGTTTTTTTTGTAATTTGCCATTTTTTTAAGTAAAGGAGAGAAACTTTTTATCTGGAAAAAAAAAAAGTTATGTTTAGTACTAATGAAATTACATCTCATTGGCATTTTAGCATATTCACGTTACTCCTAAATATAGAATAGATATTATTCATTGCTAATACAGTAACAGCAGATCCATCAAAATATAACTCACAGGCTGCCCAAAGATTTTCTGATTTTAATTATGACGGAGCACAAAGACATGTTTAATGATTCAAGCAAGCCTTATATAATAAATATAGCAACATTGAAAAAAAAAATAACAAGCACGTGATAAATATAATTTTTCTACATGGTTCCTAAGTTTCGGTATAACTAGTCTTCACTCCAATTCTAATATGATCGGCAACTCCGCTTCGTAATAACTTTCCGGAACAGAATTTGCAGCTGGAAACGGATTCGGAGGCATTGTGAGATCGTCACATTCTCCTTCCAACATCTGAACCACAACTTTCATTGACGGACGATCCGTCGGACACCACTGTATACACCACAACCCTACTATACTAAGTTTCCTTGCTATACTATTTCCTTCTTCATCAATTTGTGCCCAAAAATGATTATCCCCAACACTTATATGATTGTAAATCCATTGAGGAAAATATACCTTGCTAGTGTTATCCGCGTTAGTATCTACATTTTTCGCCCCTTCAACTATTTCGAGCAACACCATTCCGAAACTATAAACATCGGACTTATACGAAACCCTCCCGAAAGTCCTCGAGAGTACTTCAGGTGCAATATACCCCATTGTTCCTCTAGCCGCGGTCATTGTCACTGCACTTTGTTCCTTTGAGCACAATTTCGCAAGACCGAAATCGCATATCTTCGGGTTGAAGTTGTGGTCCAACAAGACGTTTTGCGGCTTTATGTCGAAATGGAGTATTTGTTGATCACATCCCTCGTGTAGATATTCTATGCCTCTTGCTACGCCCAATGCAATATCCTTTAGCTTTTCCCAATCAAGAGAAACTCTATTCGAACCCTCTTGGGAAATGGACTTTTCTAAAGAACCGTTTGGCAAGAATTCATAAACAAGAGCTCTTCGAAATCCATCGGCACAAAAGCCAACAAGGCGGACAACGTTGACGTGGTGTATTCTCCCAATGGTACTTACTTCATTCACAAACTCCTCCCCGTTTCCCTTGGAATTGTTGAGTACTTTAACTGCAACGTTTATTTCATTGTTCAACTTTCCTTTGTATACAATTCCATAACTCCCTTCACCTAATTTATGGCGAAATTGATGAGTCATCCTTGTTATATCAGAGTAAGAGAATCTACTCGGCTTAAGGGCTCTGTAATCATGCAAAAACTTTTCAATCTTGATTTGATTCTCTCTGCCAATTCTAAATCTGATACCAAGATAAACGAGAGCTGCGAGTATTATCGCGGCAAGAAAGCAACCAAAACCTTTGAAACATAATTCATAAGTTAGAATTCAAGCCAAAACCCATTTAAAAATAAACAAAAAAACAAATCGAAAACCGACGAAAAAAGTTCACCTGTAATCAGTTGCTTCTTTCGTTGCTTCTTTGGTGCTCCTGTAATTAACAAACAGGAGCAAAATATAAATATTCAGCTCCATTTTAGAATGTGTAATAATTCCAATTAAACGATGAAGGAGGCGAGACAATTAATTACCTCGAGTTTCGGTCGGTAGTTTGTCGGGACACTGAATACTATCAAATTTCGTATAGTTACAACTTGGATCAGACCACTCCAAGTAAAACTCATTCTTATGAAAAACATACCAAGGAGCAGATAAAATTTCACAAGTTCTTGTGCAAGAAGTCAAAGGAAATGATTCCATTGAAAAGTTAGAATTGAAGGCATAGAATTTGTATTTAGAATCGCTGAGGCAAGTAATCACCATACCTAAAACACTTCGTTCGGGAGTAGAACAATTAAAAACAATGTAATCAGCTAAGTATTCTGGGTTAAAGAAATGGAAAGGGGAGGCAGATAAGTTGAGACGAGGTAGCTTTTGTGGAAAACAATGTTCCTGGACAGAGACGAGGATCGTTTGGGATGCGTAGTTAATATTCTTAACATTGACGTTAATCGAGGACGGAAGCACGAGCACGGTGTTGTTGTTATGGTCACAATCGACGTCGAAACCCGTGTAGCCGCAGCTTTGAGGCTGCCGATGTTTGTGTCGGAACGGAAACCGAATCGCGGGGCCGTTCCGTCTGCATCTCGTCGGCGTACAATCATTGCTTGCGAATACTAGTACAACAAGTTGGATGAAGAACAGAAGAATGTAAGCATAGAGAGACATTTGAATAGTTGTGTATTTTTTCTTTTTTTACGTTGGCCTTATTTGCGTTTATCTCTTTAGTTTGGTGGAATGAATTAATAGACGAAGCAACTAGGAAGGACTTTTACGGAACATTTGGTGGTCCCCACCCTTTGGATATTAATTCAACTATTTTCTTCGCTTAAATTTATTTCTGATTTCATTTTACATTCTTCAGTATTTTATTTTTCCTCAATCATTGCAAAGAAAAGTCAAGTATTCAAAGTTTTGACGCGCATGAAGTTAATATTTTGGGAAAATTAGCAGCACTCTCTCAATTGGAAAACTGATATGAGGTAGACCCCTCGGATAAATAATTTGACGTTACAATTATTGTAAATATAATACTACTATTGTAAACTACATCAATATTGTCTTTTTTTCTTTAATTTTTAGTTTTGTTGATCGGTCAACCTAATAATATTAATGCCGTTGCATGTGGTTTATAGTAATTTTACTGTCAACCACATCAATATTTTTTTTTGGCTTTTATGTTTGCTTTTGTTGAACGGTCAACATATTAATTTAATTGTATTAAACAATAATAGTTATTTTTGTTGTGTTAATATTACTGTGCTAAAGAGTAATGTTTTAATATTATTGTGTTAAACAAGTAGTATAGTTAATATTACTGTCAATCACAGTATTGTTACTAACTAAATGGGCAAAAAATGTTTAAGTAACAAAGTTTTAACAAAGAAAAAAATAGTCAACGCCGCCGGTGGAAAAAAACAAACATTAAAAAGGGTGAATGGCAAAAAGGCCATGTCTTTAGTCTAAAATATTATTATAATATAATTCTTATCAATTTCATCCATTATGCTCTAACTTTCTTAATAGTACACATTGACCCCGGATTTAAACAAATATATCACATTAAACCCCCAAAATAATAATTTTTTGAATTTTTTTTTTCAGAAAATAATTTTTTTTCTGAATTTTTTTTTCTTTTAAATTTTTTTTTTCTTAAAAAAATTATTTAAATTAATATTACTGTCTTGGCTGCTAAATTACTGTTTCAGACAATAATATTATGAATATTATATTTTCGAACAACAATATTACTAATATTATTGTCCCAAACAGTAATATTATTGTCTGGGACAGTAATTTAGCAACCAAGGCAGTAATATTAATTAAATTTTTTTTTTTTCAGAAAATACAAAATTTCAAAAAACAAAAGTCAATTAACAGTTACATTACAGACTCCGACAGTTAAATAACTGTTGGAGACAGTAATTTAGCAACGAAGACAGTAATATTAATTAAAATATTTTTTTAAGAAAAAAAAGGTCAAGTAACAGTTAAATTACAGTCTCCGACAGTTAAATAACTACTAGAGACAGTAGTTTAGCAGCCAAGACATTAATATTGATTTAAAAAAAATTAAGAAAAAAAGAGTCAATTAACAGTTAAATTACTGTCTCCGGCAGTTAAATAACTGCTGGAGACAATAATTTAGCAGCCAAGACAACAATATTAATTAAAATATTTTTTGAAGAAAAAAAGAAGTCAATTAACAGTTAAATTACTGTCTCCGACAGTTAAATAACTGTTGGAGACAGTTATTTAGCAGCTAAGACAGTAATATTAACTAAAAAAATTTAAGAAAAAAAATGCAATTACCAGTTAAATTACTGTCTCCGACAGTTCAATAACTGCTGGAGACAGTAATTTAGCAAGCAACTCAGTAATATTAATTAAAATATTTTTTTTAGAAAAAAAGAAGGAAAAACAAAAAGTCAACGCCGGAGACCCGGTGTTAAGTGTATATTTTTACACATTATCGTACCTTTTTATTTGGGCTTTTGGTGTGTTTTAACGATAATTGGTGCTTAAAAAGTTGATTTATTGTATTTTAGGTACAAATTGAAGAATTGGAAAAGTATGGGGTCAAAACTGCAATTTTGGCGAAAATATGGGCCAAAAGTGAAAATATCAAATTTCAGAAGATTTAATGCTGAGACCCCCGTCCCAGTTTTGTGCAAATCATGGGACCCCGGTCCGAGAATCCGAAGTTGCGCAGTAAAGGAATTTTAATTGCACAAGGAAACTGCCTTCTTCCCCAAGTTCTTCACCCTATATAAGACCAAGTCAAGCACACAATTGATGATCAATCTTTTTAGGCAAAATCAAGAGCAAAGAAGATCAACGAAGATTCAAGCATAGTTTTTTCTTATTTTATTTATTTATTTTATTTTATTTATCATAAGAATTACGAGTAGCTAAGTCTTTATTTCTAGGATTTTATTTGGAACCCTATGTGGGATTTATGAACCCTTTTCTATGATTTTATGCAAGTTTTAATTCCGGATTATTTCTTCTACTTGTTTTATTAAGTGCATGAACTTGATCAACTTATGTGCTTTTATGTTATTGTTAATCGCATGAATCGGAAGATCGGGTTAATAATTAGAACGGTGGTAGAAGAGCCTTTGTGGTATTAACATAGGAATATAGTTAATCTCTTAGGTAGCCATTATTGAGATTTGTGCTTAATGTTGTGTTCTAGAATTAATTGCATAGGAATATAGTAATTGAGTCTAGAGTTTTAGAATCGTAATACACGCGGAAGCGGGTTATGATTATTTTAGCATCTCAGGTTAATAATCCGGGTTAATAACTTGCATAATTGAAGGAATTGGGGGAATAATAATCACATAGGAGGAAGAATAAAATCCTAGGCTTGTCTACTTTGATTAATCTTCGTGTTTAAATTACTTTCTTGTTTTCGCGTGCTTTTTAATTTAGTTTAATTTAGTTAATTCTATCTAAAATTCGACTGTGTATGGTGGGCTTGATAATAATTGGTAGAATTTAGCGTCTAGGATTAAGTAATTAAATATTCCCTGTGGGTTCGATATCCGGACTTAATTGTCCACTATATTACTTGTACGATACGTGCACTTGCGTGTAGGTTTTCGACCAACAAGTTTTTGGCGCCGTTGCCGGGGAATATTTTAATTATTTATTTTATTCTAGCTCTAAATTTGAACAATTTTCACGATTCACCCAAATTATTTTTTTTAGTTTTTCGTTTTAATATATATATATATATTTTTTTTTCTTTGGTTACATGTCAGGTTACAATTTTCGCGCAACTCGATCAAACGGGATATGAATGGCTTCCGTCTGGCGAATACCTCCAAAATACCTATAATATGCCGTTGCTTTGTTCAATATGTGGTGGAGAACATTACGCTAACCAATGTTGGTATGCACCGAAGGCGAATAATTTCATAGATAATACCAACAGAGGTTACTGGAACACATACACCAACACGTACGAGCAGAGCAATTCAAGCCAAGATTTCCACAATTTAAATTTTCAACATCGTGAGCCGCAATTTGATGATTTTCAAACCTATTATGCAAAGCCACGAGAACCCACTATTGAGGAGTGTTATAGGAAATCCATCCTTGAAGATTTTATGAAATCCACTCAAGCATCTATCCGAAGACTTGAAATAATGTTGGAAGAGATGAAGCTCAAGAGGTCTCTTGAAAATATTTCAGACAATATCGAGAATGGTTGCAACAAAGAAAATTCGTCTGAAACTTGTGATGAGAAAAATCCTTTAGACCTAGAAAATAGTGTCGATGAGAGGGAAAAAGAAATTACGAAGACACTTGAAGATGATGAATCAGACAATGAAATCGAGCTCAACTCCAAAGATGTCTCGGAACAAGAGAAGAAGGAGATGGATGGGGTTAATGCAAATATTCAAATTGATGATCTTATTGTTATTCCTGACGTGGCTTTGAAGGCATCAATAGAGGTTGATAAGAAGGAGAATGTGTTTGAAGTGGAGGTTATACGCGGACGTGAGGTTTTTGTTTACCGATTTAAGGGATCGGGTGATGAAGATCCCTACTTGGCTTCGTACCGATTGATTACAACTAAGAAAGACTACAAGCTAAGGTGGACCCTGACATATTGCAATCCTATCCCTGTATCGGTTGCAATTGAAGTGACAAAGCTCATGGATGGATGCACAATCTACAAGGCTTTGGATTGGACATAACAATTTCAAGAAGCAAAGTCCGGCTGAAGACTTAAAATTTAGCGCTTCTCGGGAGGCAACCCGAGTTTATTGTTTTTCGTAGTTTTCTTTGATTTTTCGTTTCGTTTTTATTTTCATAGGCATGCATTCTAATTAATCTATTTGAATTTTAATTTTCAGGGTCGAAAACATGGTCAGGGGGTCCAGACGGCCGTCCGAAATTGCAAGCAAAATCTCAGACGGCCGTCTGGGAAACAGAAAGCCCCAAACGGCATCATTGCCTGTGGGACGGCCGTCCGAAAATAAGGCACAAACATGGGACGGCCGTCTCGTGAACAATGGGGAGACAGAGATGTCGGACGGCCGTCCGAAAATCAGCACAAAAACCGGGACGGCCGTCCGACGATTTTTAGGGCGTTTTAACTTTAAAAAATTAGATTTTTTCCCCCATTATTTCCTAAACCCTCCTCTTTCCTTCTCTCAAACTCCCACACACAAATGGAAGCTAGAGAATCGAACCAAATTCTCCAAAATCTACTCTTTCAAGGCACGCCCACAAGGTGTTCGACAAATTGCCTCAACCAAATTTGGAGGTCGATTCTCATCCAATTTTTACCGGCACCCATTCTTGAGCCCGTACCCGAGCTTTCCGATGAGGACGAGCGTGAGAGAGCGAGAGAGGAGCACCCCGATCACATCGACTCCGAATAAATCAGGTGTTTTCTATCCTTAAAACTTTGTGCTAATTTCGTTGAGGGCAACGAAAATTTTAAGTTTGGGGGTGAAAAACTTGTTTTTGTGCTTATTTGTTTTAGTTTGCATGCATTAGGTTTTATTCGTTTTTATTGTTTTTCTCGTTTTTCCGGAATATATAAAAAAAAAAAAAAAAAAAAAAAAAAATTGCTTGAGTCGAATGCATCGATGATTTATGATGATGAGAGATGATCAATGTTTGATGATGAAATTGCTTGTTTTATGTGATAAGGATTTGATGTTTGTTTAGCTTTCGATTCAACGGGACTTAGAAGCGAATTATTGCTAGGAATCACATTTTGTGCATTGCTTTTGTTGAATGTTTTGTATTTTAAATTTGGAATTAATTTGTGCTAGATCATGCTATGTTCGGTTTTAAGACTCACCTTAGGAAATTTATGATACGAAGTATTGAGTAGTAAGTGATTTGGGATATGATTTGGGCCTTCTTTGAACCGTTTGAGCCTTTCAAGCCGACCTTTTTATCGAAATTCCTTAGAACCTTGATTTGAGCCTCGGAGAAAAGGTGTTCTTTCTTTTAGCCATGTGTATAAGGTAGAATAGGTGGAGATTCTTGAAAATTACCCCTTGGAGTTCGGTCGAAATTTTTATAAGGTCCTTCTTCTTCGAAAAAAAAGAGAAAAAAAAAAAAAAAAAAAGAAAAAAAAAGAAAGAGAAGAAGAAGAGACTAGAAGGGAGAAATAAGGACTAGTTGTTGAATTTTTTTTGAAAACTCGATCCATTGTCTCAAAAGCAAAAGTGGAGACTTTTGAACTTTTGAGAATCGAGTTTATTAAAGTCCGTAGAGGTGAATTCATTGTTTCAAACGCCTATCTTTCAAATTTTGGCGTAATCACCTAAATTCAAGAATAATAGCCACATATACCCATATTTCCTACCTCAAACCAAAGAGCCTAACAATTGAAAGCCACAAAGCCCCAATGATCCCAATAGCTTAATGTTCGATATTAGTAGAGTAGAATAATTTGGTGAGTATTTGGAGTCAAGCATATGCATGTAAGTATAAATTCTTTCTATCTTTAATTTGCAAATATTGGATGCTTGAAGCAATTGTATGAATTGTGGTTTTTGGTAATGGTGAGTGACTAAGTGTTGTTGAATTTTGAGCCTGCGAATGCCTAAGAATTGTCATTATAATTACAAGTTCTGAAAACGTGAAGTTGATCATTGATCTATGTGATGAGATGTTATCGTTGAGTTATTTGCTTATTGGTAGATTTTGCTTGAGGACAAGCAAAAGTTCAAGTTTGGGGGTGTGTTAAGTGTATATTTTTACACATTATCGTACCTTTTTATTTGGGCTTTTGGTGTGTTTTAACGATAATTGGTGCTTAAAAAGTTGATTTATTGTATTTTAGGTACAAATTGAAGAATTGGAAAAGTATGGGGTCAAAACTGCAATTTTGGCGAAAATATGGGCCAAAAGTGAAAATATCAAATTTCAGAAGATTTAATGCTGAGACCCCCGTCCCAGTTTTGTGCAAATCATGGGACCCCCGTCCGAGAATCCGAAGTTGCGCAGTAAAGGAATTTTAATTGCACAAGGAAACTGCCTTCTTCCCCAAGTTCTTCACCCTATATAAGACCAAGTCAAGCACACAATTGAGGATCAATCTTTTTAGGCAAAATCAAGAGCAAAGAAGATCAACGAAGATTCAAGCATAGTTTTTTCTTATTTAATTTATTTATTTTATTTTATTTATCATAAGAATTACGAGTAGCTAAGTCTTTATTTCTAGGATTTTATTTGGAACCCTATGTGAAATTTATGAACCCTTTTCTATGATTTTATGCAAGTTTTAATTCCGGATTATTTCTTCTACTTGTTTTATTAAGTGCATGAACTTGATCAACTTATGTGCTTTTATGTTATTGTTAATCGCATGAATCGGAAGATCGGGTTAATAATTAGAACGATGGTAGAAGAGCCTTTGTGGTATTAACATAGGAATATAGTTAATCTCTTAGGTAGCCATTATTGAGATTTGTGCTTAATGCTGTGTTCTAGAATTAATTGCATAGGAATATAGTAATTGAGTCTAGAGTATTAGAATCGTAATACACGCGGAAGCGGGTTATGATTATTTTAGCATCTCAGGTTGATAATCCGGGTTAATAACTTGCATAATTGAAGGAATTGGGGGAATAATAATCACATAGGAGGAAGAATAAAATCCTAGGCTTGTCTACTTTGATTAATCTTCGTGTTTAAATTACTTTCTTGTTTTCGCGTGCTTTTTAATTTAGTTTAATTTAGTTAATTCTATCTAAAATTCGACTGTGTACGGTGGGCTTGATAATAATTGGTAGAATTTAGCGTCTAGGATTAAGTAATTAAATATTCCCTGTGGGTTCGATATCCGGACTTAATTGTCCACTATATTACTTGTACGATACGTGTACTTGCGTGTAGGTTTTCGACCAACACCCGGCTTCAACGGCGGTTGACCAACGGTCTCCGGTGGTGGCGGGTCAAAATTGGGGTCAAAATTGAAATTAGGGTTAAAATTGGTTTAATTTGTGAAATTGCGCTAAATTGGGGTGTAAATCATGAAATTGGAGTTGAATTGGGTTTCAACGAATTGAGTGTAATTTTTTTAATATAAAAGGATTTCCCTTATTTGTAAATAAGTTTAAACAAACTGGATTTTTTGAAAGACAATAAAATTGGATGTCCCTCTTTGAGTTAAGTGCCCTTGTCATGGGCCCTTTTGAGATTAACCCCATTAAAAACATAAAAAAAAAAAAAAAGAGTCAAGGCGGGAGACCGGTTGTCAACGCCGGCGACGGTCAAAATTGGGTTATGGGTCAAACTTGAATAATTGGTAAAATTTGGGGTCAAATTAATGTTAAATTGGATTATATAATGACATTGGAGTGTATTATAATGTGAGAGGTATTTTAGTCATTTACATACCTCTGAACATTGTCTGGACTTTTTTGTAAAATAGTTTTTGGTTTGGATCCTTTGATGAATAAGTAGCCCATGGAGGGCTTATGTATAATAAACTCTTTTAACAAATATATCACATTAACCCTCATTTTCACAATTTCTTGAAAAAAAATTATGAACTTTTTTTTCCAGTCACTGATTAGGATTGCCTGCCGAGCTCCGACTTTGATTTTTCTATTTTTTTTTTCGACGGGTGAGATGTTAACTGTTCTCCGATATTGAACTTTTTTTTGGTTAATGTTTTTTGCTAAATGTTTATATAACTAAATAAATTGAGGGTTCTCATTAAAATGAGAAACCGGATGTGTCGATCCTTATTTTTTTATTAATGAAGAAATCTGTAACTATATATGTGAACTGGATAAACCTAGATGGTCAATTAATACAAACTTACTTACTCCAACCAATAGATTATCTAGTGGGGACAGTCCATCCTCATTTACCTAACCCCTATTTAATATAGCATTACAACTGTTGATTTATATGCCTATAGAAATCAGATGATCTAAGTTGTAACAGTTAAGTTGTGGAAACAGTATTCAGTTACAACTGTAAATCTTGTGTTGTCACAGTTATACTCTACTTAAAGTAAATAAACAGAACACAAGAATTAATGTGGTTCAGACACAATAGTGCCCTACATCCACGTGGACCTGCAAACACGATTTCACTAGTTCAGATTTACAGTGTACATTAATAGGACTTATTAAAAACACTAAAGACTCCCTCTTTATGTAATATGCCGTTCTTGTACACAACTCGAACTTCGTGTTTCTTCCAACAGCAGCTCCACACCGCGTGCCTAGAACTCCTTTCTGGCCTGAACTCCCTTCAGTGACGCGGTTGATCTCCCAAGAGATCTATACAGCCAATCTGTATATGTTGACACATCCAACGATGGCACAGTTCTGTTCAGCAGAACGTTTCAGCGATTCTTCAAAGCAACGGAGTGATTTTTCTCCCAACAAAAAGTGTCACGGTCTTTGTGAGGTGAGGAGCCTTATATAGGCGTGAGATGGGCCTCCAAAGACCTGTCTTCCAAAGGAATCGAATAACTAGGAAACAGAATCCTAGTCAATATCTAGTTCTAATCTAGATAACCATAAAAGATTCCTAACAAGAATGAAGTACTAGAAAATAAATCTAAGTCCTAAAGTATTACAAAGGTAGGACTCTAAATTTCCAAAATAAACATGGGAACAAATCTTTAGCCAATCTTTACTTCCCAAGTGAGGCGGATTTCTTCCTTCGTGGAAATCTGGCGCCAACAACAACATCTTCTAAAATTTACGAAAGTAAGAATTGGATTTTGAAAAGTATACATAAATTCTTTTAAAAAAATCAATGAAGACAAAATTGACTGCATTTAATAAAAGGAAGCTACGACGACGATGGGTGTGGTGTGGTCCTAGTAGTGAATTAATTATTTTCTCAATTATTGTAAGAAGACAAAAAAAAAAAGAAAAAAAAAACAGAATTCGACTATTCACACTATAGTCTTCTCTCCCCCATCATATGATGAGTGATTCATCATATTCTGCAACCTCAAACAATCATCCTCAAACATAGCTCTATCTTTTCAAATTAATCACCAAAAATTTCATACATAGATGTATATCATCAGCCAAAGACTCCTCCTCAAATTTATTTATTTCTTCATCACCACCCAATTGTATTTCATCCAAAAATCGCATGGAAACCAAATCAACTGCACCCCTTCTTCATGTGGCGAAATTCGCAACATTAGCTATCCTTTCAGGCTCAATACCGATCCAAAACGCTGCGGTCATCCCAAATACGAACTTTCATGCGAAAACAATACAACTTCACTATACCTCAACTCTCAAAAATACCTCGTACAATCGATCAACTACGCCAACTACACTATCCGCATTACCGATGCTTCCGTAGTCGAAAACGACACTTGCTCTTTCCCCAACTACTCTCTATCGGGCTCAAATTTTAGTGCCCGGGATTCTTACGGAATTAAAAAATACTCGGGTCCGTGGTATATTTATGGCAGAAAAATCCCCGATATAACATCCGCTATTACTTTCATGAGCTGTCCTAACGGCACGGTCAATACCATCAGTAATAATATTAATAATTCATCACTTGTTCTTTATCAAATTGATGAATATGGTCGTAATTGTGGGGACGGAAGATTTAAGGGGCGTAGTACGTACGTAAAGTTCGGTGCGTGGAACGGTTCGTTCTTGATGGATTCGTGCAGAGTAGATCTCATGGTGATGACTTCGTTGAATATGAAACGTAGCACGTTGTCTAGTCTCTCGCAAGTTCATAGCTGTTTGACGTACGGGTTCGAACTTACGTGGTTCAGTGTGCTATGTGGCGACGACTGTCTTAATTGTTGGTTTAATGGCGATCGTGCTACGTGTTCTGAGGAAAATTGGATTTGTATGATTATTCGTTAATTTTCACTCATCAACTACGTAATTGTTATAAGTAATATAAATTAATTGTTTCAATTTTAAATTCTTGTTCTTCTTACTGAATTCTTGAAAAATGCAGTTCGACTCAGAGTGCCAATTCAGATCTTCAGTATTTTTCTCAGTAAGATTTCTTTAACTCCCTTGTGTTTTTCATTTAATCAAAGTCTTGAATTCATAATTATTGTTGGCGCTTTAAATGTTGCGTTTGAGAAGGTGGGGGATTTTTAACGAATAAAAATACGAGGGTGTTTTTGTAAGAAACCAATCGGGAGGGACTTTATTGGGGAAAAAATATAAATTGCCCGTACCTCGGATAATAATAGATTTCAGGGACTACATCTTACGAGACAAGTGTTTGTGACAAGCCTATTACATTGAGCACTTCCTTAGTATTGTTAACCTTCATTAACTGTACATTTTTCGATTTTTCATTTTTATTTCATGGAGCTGTGAGGCATGCATTAGCATCTGATCAAGATCAGTGGTTTTAAGTTTTGTTTTTCGTGTATTATGTTACTATCCAGCTGGCACTAATATATTCAAGGTTTGGTGCTATCAGCTTATCTATTTCTACCCAATCTAGCACTGAAGATCGTAGTTGGAATGCCATGCGTGTTTGTGCTTCTGATCTATACATTTCGGAGACGGCATTTGTCGGTTTTCGATGCAATAGAATGCTTTCTCCGAAGCAACAACAACCTCAAAACAATTCGCTATTCCTATTCGGACATGAAGAAAATCACTAAAGGCTTTCGGGAAAAACTTGGCCAAGGAGGCTACGGTTCTGTTTACAAAGGAAAACTTCGAAGCGGCCATGATGTAGCGGTCAAAGTACTTGCCAAGCCTAGCTCAAATGGGCAAGATTTCATCAATGAAGTTGCCACAATTGGAAGGATCCATCATGTAAATGTGGTCAAACTTGTCGGGTATTGTGCAGAAAGATCCAAACGCGCCCTTGTCTACGACTTTATGCCTAATGGTTCGCTCGAGAAGTACATATTTAATAAGGAAAAAAGTCATTCACTTAATTTGAAGAGGAAGTACGAGATTGCAATTGGAGTGGCTCGTGGAATTGAGTATTTGCACAGAGGATGCGACATACAAATCCTGCATTTCGACATAAAGCCTCACAACATACTTCTTGACGAAAATTTCACACCTAAAATATCCGATTTTGGTCTGGCAAAGTTTTACTCAACAGATAATACTACAGTGACTCTCACTGCAGTTAGGGGAACAATAGGCTATGTGGCTCCTGAGCTAATGAATAGAAGCATCGGGGGAGTGTCGTACAAGGCCGATGTTTATAGCTTTGGGATGTTGTTGATGGAAATGTTGGGGCTTAACAAAGGGACGGGGCCTAATATTGAAAACAAATCGAGCCAATATTTTCCGTGTTGGATTTATGACCACTTGAATAAAGGCGAAGACATTGAAATTGGAAATGTGTATGAAAATAATGACGATGAGGAAAAGGAAGACGATGATGATGCGCGAAAAATGAGGAGAAAGATGACGATAGTTGGATTGTGGTGCATACAGATGAGTCCAGCCGATCGCCCGTCAATGAGTGAAGTTTTGAAAATGTTAGAAGGTGAAGATGAAAATATGATGATTCCTCCTCAACATTCACAATCATCTGAGATTCCAAGCTATGATGATCAGACTTGGGGAACTGAATCCGAATCAACCGGTTCTGTAGCCTTCCTGCGTAATGATTCTTTAAGTTTTCAATAAGAGTCATAAATAAAAATATGACATTAGTATGATTGTGGTATTTGCTAATATTATCTTTGTTTTTTTTTTTTTTTTTGAGGAAACTAATATTATCTTTGTTGATAGTCCTTTATTTTTGTATAACTCAAATTTTATTTTCTCCAATTTTTTTTTTCTTTAAAATTAATTATATTATATATATAGTAGTTTTTTTTTTTTTTTGAGTAAATATATATATAGTAGTTTTGAGCACTGCGAAGCTATAAATATATATTTATTGCCGGAGGAAATTTGAAATCCATAAAATAAAATGTCATCTCAACTTAGGTTCCCATGACTCTGTCGAAATATCTTTTGCTAATTTAAAAATAGAAAGTCTTGCATTGCAGTTCCGCCAAATTATGAGTTACATATTTAAAAAGTAATTAGCTAAGATTATTATTCATATGTTGAGTAGTGAATGTACATGTAATCTATATTGATCGATTATGGCTGTGTTATTATCCTCCGACTAATTCCAATTTTGTAAATAAATAGGAGTACTTTTATCCTTGTTACGTCAAACAAGGTCTTTAGGATGTCCCATTTCATTCAACAATAACTTTTTTTGGAAAATTAATTTATATACTCAAGCAATAAACTATAAAGCGTTTCGAGCCCGTTTCTATTGTGGAACATACCACTCCTTTTAAACTTTAGTTGGATACCGGCCCACCATATCCATTGTTTATTCAGCCAAGTATTTCGTTAATTTTTCAAATTTTTAAAAGAAAATATGATATACATGATAACTTAATCATGTGCATCAATACATAAAAGTCGTGTAAAAACTCATTTTCGTTTACCATGAAAAACAATCGTGTAAAACGCATTTTGGTTTACCATAAAAATTGTGTAAAACCCCATTTTTTATTACCGGATCCGTGAAAAATTAATTTCCATACTTGAACAATAAACCGTTACGAGTCCGCATTTTGGTTTACCATAAAAATTGTGTAAAACCCCATTTTTGATTACCGGATCCGTGAAAAATTAATTTCCATACTTGAACAATAAACCCCATTCGTATATTTAACATGTATATAAAGAATGACATATAGTATATATACTATATAGCATTAACGAGTATAATTAACCAATAATTCCCCAATTAATCTCAATCGTTTCCAATACTTGCACACATACGGCACGCACATAATGAATCTCAAACCAATATACCTAAATCAATCAAAACGTATAGATAGTAGCACATAATGACTTAAATGAATACTTCATGACCATAACTATAGTTAATTCTATCCTATTATCTTAATATTTATTACCTTAACTCTTCTATTAACTTAGGATGAAGAATTTAAAACCATACTTCTAAACATATTTTCTAGTTCAAAATAATTCATTTTAGAAAATTTGACAGTTTCGGTATTTTAACTTTGAAAATTCACATATCTTAGAACATAAATCCAAACAACCTGAAAGTTTCATAAAATGTTCACCTATAAGTATATTCTAGCTTAAAACAGTTTAGTAAGACACTTAGTGCAGTGACACGGTCAGTTTTCTAGAACAGAGCAATCAACTTAAAAAATACCACTTAATTCATACCTTTAACCAATCACTTTGAAATTTTACAGAGAAGACGTTTAACAAGTCTATAATCATATCCAAGTAAATCACGCTAGTCAAAATAGTATAAAAGTCGTATTAAACACATAATTCATAAATGACTAAGAAACTGTGCAGTTTCAGAAAACGATCCATAACTTAATCAATATAAATCCGATTTATGCATAATTGATATCAAAATGAAGCTAACACAATTTTCTAGACTATCGTAAAATTTCATGATTTTGCCAAAATAACTAACAGATGAAACATGCAATGCAAACAGAGACTACGAATCTGAACTTCAATTAGTGTTCACAAAGATCTTTATCTTTTAAAACCCAAAATTAAAACCACAATAATATAATTCATTAAAACCCATATAATTTATATATATTAGGTTATTATTTCAGTAAAGACCAAGATGTCCTTACCCATGAAAATCAAAGGCTAAGAAGGAGATGAAACCCAGGATCCATGGAATTTTGGCTTGGAAGTCTTTGGGCATGACATGGGTGGTATTGATGAGCTTTGGGGCTGAGTTTTGAGAGATTATATGGTTGGTTCATTGAAGGTGTTAGGAAAATCCCGAAAATAGGAAGAAGGAGGCCTTTTGGGAAGATTTTAGAAGAGAAAAATAAAGACTTTTATGGAGGGTCTTCAAGGCTTTGAAGTGGAAGAAGAGTTCTTCCATTTGGGGAGTATTTGGATGAGATAGAGAGGAGAAAATGAGTGATTTTTGGCTGATGTTTTTGTGCTGAAAATAGTGAAGAGGAAGGGTCAATTTATTGGGGAGTAGGTGGACTTACTTGTAATATAAAAGACAAGAGGTGTAGATTGCAATTAGGGGGATTAAGACACTTGTAAATACACCACAAATCCAACACACACAACCCATACACACGACAATTGTACAACACCCAAGCACATGCACACACATAAGCACATATAAATATTTAATTACAGAATAAAAGATAAATTGAGTGGAACTATTAACCAAATTTTAAAATCTATTATAAGTCAGATAAACACTTATGATTCATGGGATTAACTAATTACTAATCATAAATCCATTAATTAAACTATGAACATTCATGAGTTAACTAATTCAATTAGATTGCATAATAAATTCTAATTCACAAAATTCGGAGGAGTAGAGTCACAGAATCACAAGAATCACTTAATCACGAAATCGAAGTTACTAAATCATTTAATCAAACAAGTACACCTAATTCATAAATATCATAATTTATAAAAATCACTTAAACACTTAGAATGCATTGAAAATTACTAATTAATCCACGAGTGCATATTCATCATTTATTCAAAATAATCGGATTTAATGCATATAAAAAATTAAGGTGCAGCATCTATATATAATATAAAAAGAGGATCTATGCCCTCAATGATTGACATGTGGCAAATGATGATGTCATTTGTCAAAATTGCTTAGTTGGAGTTCAATTGATGAGGTGGATTCTTCAATTGATTAGGTGGCATTTTTATTTAGGGATGTTTTTAAGTTCTTTCCAATTTTGCATTTACACAATCATTTAATAATTACCACATGTATATATATTATTTACAAAGTTAATATTTTATAAATTCAGAATAAAAAAAATTTATTTATATTTTCAGTATTTCAAAATATATTTATTGAAAACAATTCATGAAACTCAATTTTTTTACGAATATTCAAATATTTTTTATAAAAAAAAATATTTTTTAAATACTTAAATATTAAAATAAAGGAATATGTTGTTGTTTTTTTGTTTTTTTAATTTTCAATATTTTGGAATATTCGAATATCCATTCCATTAAAAATAATAATAATAAAATATTTTATTTTTTAATTGAACTATTTAATAAATATACATTATTTTTCGTATATAATTTTTATTATACCATATTTCAAATTAAAAATAATTATACTATTTAATAAATATGCAATATTTTGAAATTTGAAAATTTCACAATTTAAATGCATAATATTTTAACAATTTAAAGCATATTTGTATTTTTCTAAATGTTTTGTGATCTCCAGCCACGTGAATTGATATATATGTTTTCTAAAATTAAAGAACATCAAATAAAATATCAAATCACCAATACAAAGGAATCTTTAATATTTCAAGATTGTTTCATATCATCTTTGATTGATTTAATTTACACTTTAATTCAAAATTCAATGGTAAAAAATAAAAATCGTATCTTCATATTTAATGTTTTTATATTGCAAGATTTTTTTCCCACAAGTTATTATTTTATTTTTTTGGGTTGTTTCCTTAATTTGTTTGATTTGATTTCATTTACTAATATATAAATCTTTTGAATTTTTAAATTTTCCATAGAATTAAGTTCATTTTCAATACTGTAACTTTTTTTTAAACCCCTCAATATTCATTTCATTTTTATCTACCACCA
>NW_012194552.1:8702-30310 GCF_000504015.1 Erythranthe guttata
CATGCGCTAAAGTGCATTCGCAACAACGTTCTTAAAAACACGAAGTACTACACGAGGACTTTTATACGCATTTCCAAACAACTGCAAATACACAAGATACAAAGATTTCAGTGTAGTGTAGAAATAACACTCTACGTTTACGTTTACGTGGATTTTTTTATGGATTAATTTATATTTCTTTTTTAATTGGTGGATTTAGTATTCTCTAGGTACAAATTGATAATTAGGTGTCCATGAAGGAAAAATGAACAAAGAGTAAGAAAAGTGTTGCAATTAGGAAAATAAAATCAAAATAGAAGAGAGGATCCCTCAACATCTTCGGTAGCGTCCACGAAGTCGAGCATAACTTTCTCATCCGGACTCCAAATCGACTGGTTCCGGCGGCATTAGAAAGCTATTTGAGCTGGCTACAATTCCGGTCTAATGTCAAATTTCCAAATTCGGTCCCGAACATGGTCAAAATTGGATTCCAACAGCGATCATGAAAATACCCGCTACAGTTCGAGGACACGAATGCGCATCAAGATACGTGCACAAAAACACTCGCTACAAAAGATAAGCACATAAGTAAAAGTACAAAATCACGCACAAAATTACTCACGCAAAACTGCATTCGCAAAAAGGATCATGAAAACGCAAACTACAATCCTAGGACATTAATACAAATCAACAAACATGCACAAACACACTCGCTCAAATGGACATGCACAAATGTACATGTAAAAAAACATGCGCAAAAGTGCATTCGCAACAACGTTCTTAAAAACACGAAGTACAACACGAGGACTTTAATACGCATAACCAAACAACAGCAAAAACACAAGATACAAAAGATACAGTGTAGGGTAGAAATAACACTCAACGTTTACGTTTACGTGGATTTTTTTATGGATTAATTTATATTTCTTTTTTAATTGTTGGATTTAGTATTCTATAGGTACAAATTGATAATTAGGTGTCCATGAAGCAAAAATGATCAAAGAGTAAGAAAAGAGTTACAATTAGGAAAATAAAATCAAAATAGAAGAGAGGATCCCTCAACATCTTCGGTAGCGTCCACGAAGTCGAGCATAACTTTCTCATCCGGACTCCAAATCGAATCGTTCCGACGGCATTAGAAAGCTATTTGAGCTGGCCACAATGCCTGTCTAATGTCAAATTTCCAAATTCGGACTCGAACATGGTCTAAATTGGATTCCAACAGCGATCATGAAAATACCCGCTACAGTTCGAGGACACGAATGCGCATCAAGAAACGTGCACAAAAACACTCGCTACAAAAGATACGCACATAAGTAAAAGTACAAAATCATGCACAAAATTATTCACGCAAAACTGCATTCGCAAAAAGGATCATGAAAACGCAAACTACAATCCTAGGACATTAATACAGATCAACAAACATGCACAAACACACTCGCTCAAATGGATATGCACAAATGTATATGTAAAAAAACATGCGCAAAAGTGCATTCGCAACAACGTTCTTAAAAACAGGAAGTACAACACGAGGACTTTAATACGCATAACCAAACAACAGCAAAAACACAAGATACAAAAGATACAGTGTAGGGTAGAAATAACACTCAACGTTTACGTTTACGTGGATTTTTTTATGGATTAATTTATATTTCTTTTTTAATTGGTGGATTTAGTATTCTATAGGTACAAATTGATAATTAGGTGTCCATGAAGCAAAAATGATCAAAGAGTAAGAAAAGAGTTACAATTAGGAAAATAAAATCAAAATAGAAGAGAGGATCCCTCAACATCTTCGGTAGCGTCCACGAAGTCGAGCATAACTTTCTCATCCGGACTCCAAATCGACTGGTTCCGGCGGCATTAGAAAGCTATTTGAGCTGGCTACAATTCCTGTCTAATGTCAAATTTCCAAATTCGGACCCGAACATGGTCAAAATTGGATTCCAACAGCGATCATGAAAATACCCGCTACAGTTCGAGGACACGAATGCGCATCAAGAAACGTGCACAAAAACACTCGCTACAAAAGATACGCACATAAGTAAAAGTACAAAATCATGCACAAAATTATTCACGCAAAACTGCATTCGCAAAAAGGATCATGAAAACGCAAACTACAATCCTAGGACATTAATACAAATCAACAAACATGCACACAAACACACTCGCTCAAATGGACATGCACAAATGTACATGTAAAAAAACATGCGCAAAAGTGCATTCGCAACAACGTTCTTAAAAACACGAAGTACTACACGAGGACTTTAATACGCATAACCAAACAACAGCAAAAACACAAGATACAAAAGATACAGTGTAGGGTAGAAATAACACTCAACGTTTACGTTTACGTGGATTTTTTTATGGATTAATTTATATTTCTTTTTTAATTGGTGGATTTAGTATTCTATAGGTACAAATTGATAATTAGGTGTCCATGAAGCAAAAATGATCAAAGAGTAAGAAAAGTGTTGCAATTAGGAAAATAAAATCAAAATAGAAGAGAGGATCCCTCAACATCTTCGGTAGCGTCCACGAAGTCGAGCATAACTTTCTCATCCGGACTCCAAATCGACTGGTTCCGGCGGCATTAGAAAGCTATTTGAGCTGGCTACAATTCCTGTCTAATGTCAAATTTCCAAATTCGGACCCGAACATGGTCAAAATTGGATTCCAACAGCGATCATGAAAATACCCGCTACAGTTCGAGGACACGAATGCGCATCAAGAAACGTGCACAAAAACACTCGCTACAAAAGATACGCACATAAGTAAAAGTACAAAATCACGCACAAAATTACTCACGCAAAACTGCATTCGCAAAAAGGATCATGAAAACGCAAATTACAATCCTAGGACATTAATACAAATCAACAAACATGCACAAACACACTCGCTCAAATGGACATGCACAAATGTACCTGTAAAAAAACATGCGCAAAAGTGTATTCGCAACAACGTTCTTAAAAACACGAAGTACAACACGAGGACTTTAATACGCATAACCAAACAACAGCAAAAACACAAGATACAAAAGATACAGTGTAGTGTAGAAATAACACTCAACGTTTACGTTTACGTGGATTTTTTTATGGGTTAATTTATATTTCTTTTTTAATTGTTGGATTTAGTATTCTATAGGTACAAATTGATAATTAGGTGTCCATGAAGCAAAAATGATCAAAGAGTAAGAAAAGAGTTACAATTAGGAAAATAAAATCAAAATAGAAGAGAGGATCCCTCAACATCTTCGGTAGCGTCCACGAAGTCGAGCATAACTTTCTCATCCGGACTCAAAATCGAATCGTTCCGACGGCATTAGAAAGCTATTTGAGCTGGCCACAATGCCTGTCTAATGTCAAATTTCCAAATTCGGACTCGAACATGGTCTAAATTGGATTCCAACAGCGATCATGAAAATACCCGCTACAGTTCGAGGACACGAATGCGCATCAAGAAACGTGCACAAAAACACTCGCTACAAAAGATACGCACATAAGTAAAAGTACAAAATCATGCACAAAATTATTCACGCAAAACTGCATTCGCAAAAAGGATCATGAAAACGCAAACTACAATCCTAGGACATTAATACAAATCAACAAACATGCACAAACACACTCGCTCAAATGGATATGCACAAATGTATATGTAAAAAAACATGCGCAAAAGTGCATTCGCAACAACGTTCTTAAAAACACGAAGTACAACACGAGGACTTTAATACGCATAACCAAACAACAGCAAAAACACAAGATACAAAAGATACAGTGTAGGGTAGAAATAACACTCAACGTTTACGTTTACGTGGATTTTTTTATGGATTAATTTATATTTCTTTTTTAATTGGTGGATTTAGTATTCTATAGGTACAAATTGATAATTAGGTGTCCATGAAGCAAAAATGATCAAAGAGTAAGAAAAGAGTTACAATTAGGAAAATAAAATCAAAATAGAAGAGAGGATCCCTCAACATCTTCGGTAGCGTCCACGAAGTCGAGCATAACTTTCTCATCCGGACTCCAAATCGACTGGTTCCGGCGGCATTAGAAAGCTATTTGAGCTGGCTACAATTCCTGTCTAATGTCAAATTTCCAAATTCGGACCCGAACATGGTCAAAATTGGATTCCAACAGCGATCATGAAAATACCCGCTACAGTTCGAGGACACGAATGCGCATCAAGAAACGTGCACAAAAACACTCGCTACAAAAGATACGCACATAAGTAAAAGTACAAAATCACGCACAAAATTACTCACGCAAAACTGCATTCGCAAAAAGGATCATGAAAACGCAAATTACAATCCTAGGACATTAATACAAATCAACAAACATGCACAAACACACTCGCTCAAATGGACATGCACAAATGTACCTGTAAAAAAACATGCGCAAAAGTGTATTCGCAACAACGTTCTTAAAAACACGAAGTACAACACGAGGACTTTAATACGCATAACCAAACAACAGCAAAAACACAAGATACAAAAGATACAGTGTAGTGTAGAAATAACACTCAACGTTTACGTTTACGTGGATTTTTTTATGGATTAATTTATATTTCTTTTTTAATTGCTGGATTAAGTATTCTATAGGTACAAATTGATAATTACGTGTCCATGAAGCAAAAATGAACAAAGAGTAAGAAAAGTGTTGCAATTAGGAAAATAAAATCAAAATAGAAGAGAGGATCCCTCAACATCTTCGGTAGCGTCCACGAAGTCGAGCATAACTTTCTCATCCGGACTCCAAATCGACTGGTTCCGGCGGCATTAGAAAGCTATTTGAGCTGGCTACAATTCCTGTCTAATGTCAAATTTCCAAATTCGGACCCGAACATGGTCAAAATTGGATTCCAACAGCGATCATGAAAATACCCGCTACAGTTCGAGGACACGAATGCGCATCAAGAAACGTGCACAAAAACACTCGCTACAAAAGATACGCACATAAGTAAAAGTACAAAATCACGCACAAAATTACTCACGCAAAACTGCATTCGCAAAAAGGATCATGAAAACGCAAACTACAATCCTAGGACATTAATACAAATCAACAAACATGCACAAACACACTCGCTCAAATGGACATGCACAAATGTACCTGTAAAAAAACATGCGCAAAAGTGCATTCGCAACAACGTTCTTAAAAACACGAAGTACAACACGAGGACTTTAATACGCATAACCAAACAACAGCAAAAACACAAGATACAAATGATACAGTGGAGTGTAGAAATAACACTCAACGTTTACGTTTACGTGGATTTTTTTATGGATTAATTTATATTTATTTTTTAATTGGTGGATTTAGTATTCTATAGGTACAAATTGATAATTACGTGTCCATGAAGCAAAAATGAACAAAGAGTAAGAAAAGTGTTGCAATTAGGAAAATAAAATCAAAATAGAAGAGAGGATCCCTCAACATCTTCGGTAGCGTCCACGAAGTCGAGCATAACTTTCTCATCCGGACTCCAAATCGACTGGTTCCGGCGGCATTAGAAAGCTATTTGAGCTGGCTACAATTCCTGTCTAATGTCAAATTTCCAAATTCGGACCCGAACATGGTCAAAATTGGATTCCAACAGCGATCATGAAAATACCCGCTACAGTTCGAGGACACGAATGCGCATCAAGAAACGTGCACAAAAACACTCGCTACAAAAGATACGCACATAAGTAAAAGTACAAAATCATGCACAAAATTATTCACGCAAAACTGCATTCGCAAAAAGGATCATGAAAACGCAAACTACAATCCTAGGACATTAATACAAATCAACAAACATGCACAAACACACTCGCTCAAATGGACATGCACAAATGTACATGTAAAAAAACATGCGCAAAAGTGCATTCGCAACAACGTTCTTAAAAACACGAAGTACAACACGAGGACTTTAATACGCATAACCAAACAACAGCAAAAACACAAGATACAAAAGATACAGTGTAGGGTAGAAATAACACTCAACGTTTACGTTTACGTGGATTTTTTTATGGATTAATTTATATTTCTTTTTTAATTGTTGGATTTAGTATTCTATAGGTACAAATTGATAATTAGGTGTCCATGAAGCAAAAATGATCAAAGAGTAAGAAAAGAGTTACAATTAGGAAAATAAAATCAAAATAGAAGAGAGGATCCCTCAACATCTTCGGTAGCGTCCACGAAGTCGAGCATAACTTTCTCATCCGGACTCCAAATCGACTGGTTCCGGCGGCATTAGAAAGCTATTTGAGCTGGCTACAATTCCTGTCTAATGTCAAATTTCCAAATTCGGACCCGAACATGGTCAAAATTGGATTCCAACAGCGATCATGAAAATACCCGCTACAGTTCGAGGACACGAATGCGCATCAAGAAACGTGCACAAAAACACTCGCTACAAAAGATACGCACATAAGTAAAAGTACAAAATCACGCACAAAATTACTCACGCAAAACTGCATTCGCAAAAAGGATCATGAAAACGCAAATTACAATCCTAGGACATTAATACAAATCAACAAACATGCACAAACACACTCGCTCAAATGGACATGCACAAATGTACCTGTAAAAAAACATGCGCAAAAGTGTATTCGCAACAACGTTCTTAAAAACACGAAGTACAACACGAGGACTTTAATACGCATAACCAAACAACAGCAAAAACACAAGATACAAAAGATACAGTGTAGTGTAGAAATAACACTCAACGTTTACGTTTACGTGGATTTTTTTATGGATTAATTTATATTTCTTTTTTAATTGCTGGATTAAGTATTCTATAGGTACAAATTGATAATTACGTGTCGATGAAGCAAAAATGAACAAAGAGTAAGAAAAGTGTTGCAATTAGGAAAATAAAATCAAAATAGAAGAGAGGATCCCTCAACATCTTCGGTAGCGTCCACGAAGTCGAGCATAACTTTCTCATCCGGACTCCAAATCGACTGGTTCCGGCGGCATTAGAAAGCTATTTGAGCTGGCTACAATTCCTGTCTAATGTCAAATTTCCAAATTCGGACTCGAACATGGTCAAAATTGGATTCCAACAGCGATCATGAAAATACCCGCTACAGTTCGAGGACACGAATGCGCATCAAGAAACGTGCACAAAAACACTCGCTACAAAAGATACGCACATAAGTAAAAGTACAAAGTCATGCACAAAATTACTCACGCAAAACTGCATTCGCAAAAAGGATCATGAAAACGCAAACTACAATCCTAGGACATTAATACAAATCAACAAACATGCACAAACACACTCGCTCAAATGGACATGCACAAATGTACATGTAAAAAAACATGCGCAAAAGTGTATTCGTAACAACGTTCTTAAAAACACGAAGTACAACACGAGGACTTTAATACGCATAACCAAACAACAGCAAAAACACAAGATACAAAAGATACAGTGTAGTGTAGAAATAACACTCAACGTTTACGTTTACGTTGATTTTTTTATGGATTAATTTATATTTCTTTTTTAATTGCTGGATTAAGTATTCTATAGGTACAAATTGATAATTACGTGTCCATGAAGCAAAAATGAACAAAGAGTAAGAAAAGTGTTGCAATTAGCAAAATAAAATCAAAATAGAAGAGAGGATCCCTCAACATCTTCGGTAGCGTCCACGAAGTCGAGCATAACTTTCTCATCCGGACTCCAAATCGACTGGTTCCGGCGGCATTAGAAAGCTATTTGAGCTGGCTACAATTCCTGTCTAATGTCAAATTTCCAAATTCGGACCCGAACATGGTCAAAATTGGATTCCAACAGCGATCATGAAAATACCCGCTACAGTTCGAGGACACGTGCACAAAAACACTCGCTACAAAAGATACGCACATAAGTAAAAGTACAAAGTCATGCACAAAATTACTCACGCAAAACTGCATTCGCAAAAAGGATCATGAAAACGCAAACTACAATCCTAGGACATTAATACAAATCAACAAACATGCACAAACACACTCGCTCAAATGGACATGCACAAATGTACATGTAAAAAAACATGCGCAAAAGTGCATTCGCAACAACGTTCTTAAAAACACGAAGTACAACACGAGGACTTTAATACGCATAACCAAACAACAGCAAAAACACAAGATACAAATGATACAGTGGAGTGTAGAAATAACACTCAACGTTTACGTTTACGTGGATTTTTTTATGGATTAATTTATATTTCTTTTTTAATTGGTGGATTTAGTATTCTATATGTACAAATTGATAATTACGTGTCCATGAAGCAAAAATGATCAAAGAGTAAGAGAAGAGTTGCAATTAGGAAAATAAAATCAAAATAGAAGAGAGGATCCCTCAACATCTTCGGTAGCGTCCACGAAGTCGAGCATAACTTTCTCATCCGGACTCCAAATCGACTGGTTCCGGCGGCATTAGAAAGCTATTTGAGCTGGCTACAATTCCTGTCTAATGTCAAATTTCCAAATTCGGACCCGAACATGGTCAAAATTGGATTCCAACAGCGATCATGAAAATACCCGCTACAGTTCGAGGACACGAATGCGCATCAAGAAACGTGCACAAAAACACTCGCTACAAAAGATACGCACATAAGTAAAAGTACAAAGTCATGCACAAAATTACTCACGCAAAACTGCATTCGCAAAAAGGATCATGAAAACGCAAACTACAATCCTAGGACATTAATACAAATCAACAAACATGCACAAACACACTCGCTCAAATGGACATGCACAAATGTACCTGTAAAAAAACATGCGCAAAAGTGTATTCGCAACAACGTTCTTAAAAACACGAAGTACAACACGAGGACTTTAATACGCATAACCAAACAACAGCAAAAACACAAGATACAAAAGATACAGTGTAGTGTAGAAATAACACTCAACGTTTACGTTTACGTGGATTTTTTTATGGATTAATTTATATTTCTTTTTTAATTGCTGGATTAAGTATTCTATAGGTACAAATTGATAATTACGTGTCCATGAAGCAAAAATGAACAAAGAGTAAGAAAAGTGTTGCAATTAGGAAAATAAAATCAAAATAGAAGAGAGGATCGCTCAACATCTTCGGTAGCGTCCACGAAGTCGAGCATAACTTTCTCATCCGGACTCCAAATCGACTGGTTCCGGCAGCATTAGAAAGCTATTTGAGCTGGCTACAATTCCTGTCTAATGTCAAATTTCCAAATTCGGACCCGAACATGGTCAAAATTGGATTCCAACAGCGATCATGAAAATACCCGCTACAGTTCGAGGACACGAATGCGCATCAAGAAACGTGCACAAAAACACTCGCTACAAAAGATACGCACATAAGTAAAAGTAAAAAGTCATGCACAAAATTACTCACGCAAAACTGCATTCGCAAAAAGGATCATGAAAACGCAAACTACAATCCTAGGACATTAATACAAATCAACAAACATGCACAAACACACTCGCTCAAATGGACATGCACAAATGTACATGTAAAAAAACATGCGCAAAAGTGCATTCGCAACAACGTTCTTAAAAACACGAAGTACAACACGAGGACTTTAATACGCATAACCAAACAACAGCAAAAACACAAGATACAAATGATACAGTGGAGTGTAGAAATAACACTCAACGTTTACGTTTACGTGGATTTTTTTATGGATTAATTTATATTTCTTTTTTAATTGGTGGATTTAGTATTCTATATGTACAAATTGATAATTACGTGTCCATGAAGCAAAAATGATCAAAGAGTAAGAAAAGAGTTGCAATTAGGAAAATAAAATCAAAATAGAAGAGAGGATCCCTCAACATCTTCGGTAGCGTCCACGAAGTCGAGCATAACTTTCTCATCCGGACTCCAAATCGACTGGTTTCGGCGGCATTAGAAAGCTATTTGAGCTGGCTACAATTCCTGTCTAATGTCAAATTTCCAAATTCGGACTCGAACATGGTCAAAATTGGATTCCAACAGCGATCATGAAAATACCCGCTACAGTTCGAGGACACGAATGCGCATCAAGAAACGTGCACAAAAACACTCGCTACAAAAGATACGCACATAAGTAAAAGTACAAAGTCATGCACAAAATTACTCACGCAAAACTGCATTCGCAAAAAGGATCATGAAAACGCAAACTACAATCCTAGGACATTAATACAAATCAACAAACATGCACAAACACACTCGCTCAAATGGACATGCACAAATGTACATGTAAAAAAACATGCGCAAAAGTGCATTCGCAACAACGTTCTTAAAAACACGAAGTACAACACGAGGACTTTAATACGCATAACCAAACAACACCAAAAACACAAGATACAAAAGATACAGTGTAGTGTAGAAATAACACTCAACGTTTACGTTTACGTGGATTTTTTTATGGATTAATTTATATTTCTTTTTTAATTGGTGGATTTAGTATTCTATAGGTACAAATTGATAATTACGTGTCCATGAAGCAAACATGATCAAAGAGTAAGAAAAGAGTTGCAATTAGGAAAATAAAATCAAATTAGAAGAGAGGATCCCTCAACATCTTCGGAGCGTCCACGAAGTCGAGCATAACTTTCTCATCCGGACTCCAAATCGACTGGTTCCGCCGGCATTAGAAAGCTATTTGAGCTGGCTACAATTCCTGTCTAATGTCAATTTCCAATTCGGACTCGAACATGGTCAAAATTGGATTCCAACAGCGATCATGAAAATACCCGCTACAGTTCGAGGACACGAATGCGCATCAAGAAACGTGCACAAAAACACTCGCTACAAAAGATACGCACATAAGTTAAATTACAAAGTCATGCACAAAATTACTCACGCAAAACTGCATTCGCAAAAAGGATCATGAAAACACAAACTACAATCCTAGGACATTAATACAAATCAACAAACATGCACAAACACACTTGCTCAAATGGACATGCACAAATGTACATGTAAAAAAACATGCGCAAAAGTGCATTCGCAACAACGTTCTTAAAAACACGAAGTACAACACGAGGACTTTAATACGCATAACCAAACAACAGCAAAAACACAAGATACAAATGATGCAGTGGAGTGTAGAAATAACACTCAACGTTTACGTTTACGTGGATTTTTTTATGGATTAATTTATATTTCTTTTTTAATTGGTGGATTTAGTATTCTATAGGTACAAATTGATAATTACGTGTCCATGAAGCAAAAATGATCAAAGAGTAAGAAAAGAGTTGCAATTAGGAAAATAAAATCAAAATAGAAGAGAGGATCCCTCAACATCTTCGGTAGCGTCCACGAAGTCGAGCATAACTTTCTCATCCGGACTCCAAATCGACTGGTTCCGGCGGCATTAGAAAGCTATTTGAGCTGGCTACAATTCCTGTCTAATGTCAAATTTCCAAATTCGGACTCGAACATGGTCAAAATTGGATTCCAACAGCGATCATGAAAATACCCGCTACAGCTCGAGGACACGAATGCGCATCAAGAAACGTGCACAAAAACACTCGCTACAAAAGATACGCACATAAGTAAAAGTACAAAGTCATGCACAAAATTACTCACGCAAAACTGAATTCGCAAAAAGGATCATGAAAACGCAAACTACAATCCTAGGACATTAATACAAATCAACAAACATGCACAAACACACTCGCTCAAATGGACATGCACAAATGTACATGTAAAAAAACATGCGCAAAAGTGCATTCGCAACAACGTTCTTAAAAACACGAAGTACAACACGAGGACTTTAATACGCATAACCAAACAACAGCAAAAACACAAGATACAAATGATACAGTGGAGTGTAGAAATAACACTCAACGTTTACGTTTACGTGGATTTTTTTATGGATTAATTTATATTTCTTTTTTAATTGGTGGATTTAGTATTCTATAGGTACAAATTGATAATTACGTGTCCATGAAGCAAAAATGATCAAAGAGTAAGAAAAGAGTTGCAATTAGGAAAATAAAATCAAAATAGAAGAGAGGATCCCTCAACATCTTCGGTAGCGTCCACGAAGTCGAGCATAACTTTCTCATCCGGACTCCAAATCGAATGGTTCCGGCGGCATTAGAAAGCTATTTGAGCTGGCTACAATTCCTGTCTAATGTCAAATTTCCAAATTCGGACTCGAACATGGTCAAAATTGGATTCCAACAGCGATCATGAAAATACCCGCTACAGCTCGAGGACACGAATGCGCATCAAGAAACGTGCACAAAAACACTCGCTACAAAAGATACGCACATAAGTAAAATTACAAAGTCATGCACAAAATTACTCACGCAAAACTGCATTCGCAAAAAGGATCATGAAAACGCAAACTACAATCCTAGGACATTAATACAAATCAACAAACATGCACAAACACACTCGCTCAAATGGACATGCACAAATGTACATGTAAAAAAACATGCGCAAAAGTGCATTCGCAACAACGTTCTTAAAAGCACGAAGTACAACACGAGGACTTTAATACGCATAACCAAACAACAGCAAAAACACAAGATACAAATGATACAGTGGAGTGTAGAAATAACACTCAACGTTTACGTTTACGTGGATTTTTTTATGGATTAATTTATATTTCTTTTTTAATTGGTGGATTTAGTATTCTATATGTACAAATTGATAATTACGTGTCCATGAAGCAAAAATGATCAAAGAGTAAGAAAAGAGTTGCAATTAGGAAAATAAAATCAAAATAGAAGAAATGATCCCTCAACATCTTGGGTAGCGTCCACGAAGTCGAGCATAACTTTCTCATCCGGACTCCAAATCGACTGGTTCCGGCGGCATTAGAAAGCTATTTGAGCTGGCTACAATTCCTGTCTAATGTCAAATTTCCAAATTCGGACTCGAACATGGTCAAAATTGGATTCCAACAGCGATCATGAAAATACCCGCTACAGTTCGAGGACACGAATGCGCATCAAGAAACGTGCACAAAAACACTCGCTACAAAAGATACGCACATAAGTAAAAGTACAAAGTCATGCACAAAATTACTCACGCAAAACTGCATTCGCAAAAAGGATCATGAAAACGCAAACTACAATCCTAGGACATTAATACAAATCAACAAACATGCACAAACACACTCGCTCAAATGGACATGCACAAATGTACCTGTAAAAAAACATGCGCAAAAGTGTATTCGCAACAACGTTCTTAAAAACACGAAGTACAACACGAGGACTTTAATACGCATAACCAAACAACAGCAAAAACACAAGATACAAAAGATACAGTGTAGTGTAGAAATAACACTCAACGTTTACGTTTACGTGGATTTTTTTATGGATTAATTTATATTTCTTTTTTAATTGGTGGATTAAGTATTCTATAGGTACAAATTGATAATTACGTGTCCATGAAGCAAAAATGATCAAAGAGTAAGAAAAGTGTTGCAATTAGGAAAATAAAATCAAAATAGAAGAGAGGATCCCTCAACATCTTCGGTAGCGTCCACGAAGTCGAGCATAACTTTCTCATCCGGACTCCAAATCGACTGGTTCCGGCGGCATTAGAAAGCTATTTGAGCTGGCTACAATTCCTGTCTAATGTCAAATTTCCAAATTCGGACCCGAACATGGTCAAAATTGGATTCCAACAGCGATCATGAAAATACCCGCTACAGTTCGAGGACACGAATGCGCATCAAGAAACGTGCACAAAAACACTCGCTACAAAAGATACGCACATAAGTAAAAGTACAAAGTCATGCACAAAATTACTCACGCAAAACTGCATTCGCAAAAAGGATCATGAAAACGCAAACAACAATCCTAGGACATTAATACAAATCAACAAACATGCACAAACACACTCGCTCAAATGGACATGCACAAATGTACATGTAAAAAAACATGCGCAAAAGTGTATTCGTAACAACGTTCTTAAAAACACGAAGTACAACACGAGGACTTTAATACGCATAACCAAACAACAGCAAAAACACAAGATACAAAAGATACAGTGTAGTGTAGAAATAACACTCAACGTTTACGTTTACGTGGATTTTTTTATGGATTAATTTATATTTCTTTTTTAATTGGTGGATTAAGTATTCTATAGGTACAAATTGATAATTACGTGTCCATGAAGCAAAAATGAACAAAGAGTAAGAAAAGTGTTGCAATTAGGAAAATAAAATCAAAATAGAAGAGAGGATCCCTCAACATCTTCGGTAGCGTCCACGAAGTCGAGCATAACTTTCTCATCCGGACTCCAAATCGACTGGTTCCGGCGGCATTAGAAAGCTATTTGAGCTGGCTACAATTCCTGTCTAATGTCAAATTTCCAAATTCGGACCCGAACATGGTCAAAATTGGATTCCAACAGCGATCATGAAAATACCCGCTACAGTTCGAGGACACGAATGCGCATCAAGAAACGTGCACAAATACACTCGCTACAAAATATACGCACATAAGTAAAAGTACAAAGTCATGCACAAAATTACTCACGCAAAACTGCATTCGCAAAAAGGATCATGAAAACGCAAACTACAATCCTAGGACATTAATACAAATCAACAAACATGCACAAACACACTCGCTCAAATGGACATGCACAAATGTACATGTAAAAAAACATGCGCAAAAGTTCATTCGCAACAACGTTCTTAAAAGCACGAAGTACAACACGAGGACTTTAATACGCATAACCAAACAACAGCAAAAACACAAGATACAAATGATACAGTGGAGTGTAGAAATAACACTCAACGTTTACGTTTACGTGGATTTTTTTATGGATTAATTTATATTTCTTTTTTAATTGGTGGATTTAGTATTCTATATGTACAAATTGATAATTACGTGACCATGAAGCAAAAATGATCAAAGAGTAAGAGAAGAGTTGCAATTAGGAAAATAAAATCAAAATAGAAGAGAGGATCCCTCAACATCTTCGGTAGCGTCCACGAAGTCGAGCATAACTTTCTCATCCGGACTCCAAATCGACTGGTTCCGGCGGCATTAGAAAGCTATTTGAGCTGGCTACAATTCCTGTCTAATGTCAAATTTCCAAATTCGGACTCGAACATGGTCAAAATTGGATTCCAACAGCGATCATGAAAATACCCGCTACAGTTCGAGGACACGAATGCGCATCAAGAAACGTGCACAGAAACACTCGCTACAAAAGATACGCACATAAGTAAAAGTACAAAGTCATGCACAAAATTACTCACGCAAAACTGCATTCGCAAAAAGGATCATGAAAACGCAAACTACAATCCTAGGACATTAATACAAATCAACAAACATGCACAAACACACTCGCTCAAATGGACATGCACAAATGTACATGTAAAAAAACATGCGCAAAAGTGCATTCGCAACAACGTTCTTAAAAACACGAAGTACAACACGAGGACTTTAATACGCATAACCAAACAACAGCAAAAACACAAGATACAAAAGATACAGTGTAGTGTAGAAATAACACTCAACGTTTACGTTTACGTGGATTTTTTTATGGATTAATTTATATTTCTTTTTTAATTGGTGGATTTAGTATTCTATAGGTACAAATTTATAATTAGGTGTCCATGAAGCAAAAATGATCAAAGAGTAAGAAAAGAGTTGCAGTTAGGAAAATAAAATCAAAATAGAAGAGAGGATCCCTCAACATCTTCGGTAGCGTCCACGAAGTCGAGCATAATTTTCTCATCCGGACTCCAAATCGAATCGTTCTGACGGAATTAGAAAGCTATTTGAGCTGGCTATAATGCCTGTCTAATGTCAAATTTCCAAATTCGGACTCGAACATGGTCTAAATTGGATTCCAACAGCGATCATGAAAATACCCGCTACAGTTCGAGGACACGAATGCGCATCAAGAAACGTGCACAAAAACACTCGCTACAAAAGATACGCACATAAGTAAAAGTACAAAATCATGCACAAAATTATTCACGCAAAACTGCATTCGCAAAAAGGATCATGAAAACGCAAACTACAATCCTAGGACATTAATACAAATCAACAAACATGCACAAACACACTCGCTCAAATGGATATGCACAAATGTATATGTAAAAAAACATGCGCAAAAGTGCATTCGCAACAACGTTCTTAAAAACACGAAGTACAACACGAGGACTTTAATACGCATAACCAAACAACAGCAAAAACACAAGATACAAAAGATACAGTGTAGGGTAGAAATAACACTCAACGTTTACGTTTACGTGGATTTTTTTATGGATTAATTTATATTTCTTTTTTAATTGGTGGATTTAGTATTCTATAGGTACAAATTGATAATTAGGTGTCCATGAAGCAAAAATGATCAAAGAGTAAGAAAAGAGTTACAATTAGGAAAATAAAATCAAAATAGAAGAGAGGATCCCTCAACATCTTCGGTAGCGTCCACGAAGTCGAGCATAACTTTCTCATCCGGACTCCAAATCGACTGGTTCCGGCGGCATTAGAAAGCTATTTGAGCTGGCTACAATTCCTGTCTAATGTCAAATTTCCAAATTCGGACCCGAACATGGTCAAAATTGGATTCCAACAGCGATCATGAAAATACCCGCTACAGTTCGAGGACACGAATGCGCATCAAGAAACGTGCACAAAAACACTCGCTACAAAAGATACGCACATAAGTAAAAGTACAAAGTCATGCACAAAATTACTCACGCAAAACTGCATTCGCAAAAAGGATCATGAAAACGCAAACTACAATCCTAGGACATTAATACAAATCAACAAACATGCACAACAAACACACTCGCTCAAATGGACATGCACAAATGTACAATGTAAAAAAACATGCGCAAAAGTGCATTCGCAACAACGTTCTTAAAAACACGAAGTACAACACGAGGACTTTAATACGCATAACCAAACAACAGCAAAAACACAAGATACAAAAGATATAGTGGAGTGTAGAAATAACACTCAGCGTTTACGTTTACGTGGATATTTTTATGGATTAATTTATATTTCTTTTTTAATTGGTGGATTTAGTATTCTATAGGTACAAATTGATAATTAGGTGTCCATGAAGCAAAAATGATCAAAGAGTACGAAAAGAGTTACAATTAGGAAAATAAAATCAAAATAGAAGAGAGGATCCCTCAACATCTTCGGTAGCGTCCATGAAGTCGAGCATAACTTTCTCATCCGGACTCCAAATCAACTGGTTCCGGCGGCATTAGAAAGCTATTTGAGCTGGCTACAATTCCTGTCTAATGTCAAATTTCCAAATTCGGACTCGAACATGGTCAAAATATGATTCCAACAGCGATCATGAAAATACCCGCTACAGTTCGAGGACACGAATGCGCATCAAGAAACGTGCACAAAAACACTCGCTACAAAAGATACGCACATAAGTAAAAGTACAAAATCATGCACAAAATTACTCACGCAAAACTGCATTCGCAAAAAGGATTATGAAAACGCAAACTACAATCCTAGGACATTAATACAAATCAACAAACATGCACAACAAACACACTCGCTCAAATGGACATGCACAAATGTACATGTAAAAAAACATGCGCAAAAGTGCATTCGCAACAACGTTCTTAAAAACAAGAAGTACAAGACGAGGACTTTAATACGCATAACCAAACAACAGCAAAAACACAAGATACAAAAGATACAGTGGAGTGTAGAAATAACACTCAACGTTTACGTTTACGTGGATTTTTTTATGGATTAATTTATATTTCTTTTTTAATTGGTGGATTTAGTATTCTATAGGTACAAATTGATAATTAGGTGTCCATCAAGCAAAAATGATCAAAGAGTAAGAAAAGAGTTGCAATTAGGAAAATAAAATCAAAATAGAAGAGAGGATACCTCAACATCTTCGGTAGCGTCCACGAAGTCGAGCATAACTTTCTCATCCGGACTCCAAATCGACTGGTTCCGGCGGCATTAGAAAGCTATTTGAGCTGGCTACAATTCCTGTCTAATCTCAAATTTCCAAATTCGGACCCGAACATGGTCAAAATTGGATTCCAACAGCGATCATGAAAATACCCGCTACAGTTCGAGGACACGAATGCGCATCGAGAAACGTGCACAAAAACACTCGCTACAAAAGATACGCACATAAGTAAAAGTACAAAGTCATGCACAAAATTACTCACGCAAAACTGCATTCGGAAAAAGGATCATGAAAACGCAAACTACAATCCTAGGACATTAATGCAAATCAACAAACATGCACAAACACACTCGCTCAAATGGACATGCACAAATGTACATGTAAAAAAACATGCGCAAAAGTGCATTCGCAACAACGTTCTTAAAAACAAGAAGTACATGACGAGGAATTTAATACGCATAACCAAACAACAGCAAAAACACAAGATACAAAAGATACAGTGGAGTGTAGAAATAACACTCAACGTTTACGTTCACGTGCATTTTTTTATGGATTTATTTATATTACTTTTTTAATTGGTGGATTTAGTATTCTATAGGTACAAATTGATAATTAGATGTCCATCAAGCAAAAATGATCAAAGAGTAAGAAAAGAGTTGCAATTAGGAAAATAAAATAAAAATAGAAGAGAGGATCCCTCAACATCTTCGGTAGCGTCCACGAAGTCGAGCATAACTTTCTCATCCGGACTCCAAATCGACTGGTTCCGGCGGCATTAGAAAGCTATTTGAGCTGGCTACAATTCCTGTCTAATGTCAAATTTCCAAATTCGGACCCGAACATGGTCAAAATTGGATTCCAACAGCGATCATGAAAATACCCGCTACAGTTCGAGGACACGAATGCGCATCAAGAAACGTGCACAAAAACACTCGCTACAAAAGATACGCACATAAGTAAAAGTACAAAGTCATGCACAAAATTACTCACGCAAAACTGCATTCGCAAAAAGGATCATGAAAACGCAAACTACAATCCTAGGACATTAATGCAAATCAACAAACATGCACAAACACACTCGCTCAAATGGACATGTAAAAAAACATGCGCAAAAGTGCATTCGCAACAACGTTCTTAAAAACAAGAAGTACAAGACGAGGACTTTAATACGCATAACCAAACAACAGCAAAAACACAAGATACAAAAGATACAGTGGAGTGTAGAAATAACACTCAACGTTTACGTTTACGTGCATTTTTTTATGGATTAATTTATATTTCTTTTTTAATTGGTGGATTTAGTATTCTATAGGTACAAATTGATAATTAGGTGTCCATCAAGCAAAAATGATCAAAGAGTAAGAAAAGAGTTGCAATTAGGCAAATAAAATCAAAATAGAAGAGAGGATCCCTCAACATCTTCGGTAGCGTCCACGAAGTCGAGCATAACTTTCTCATCCGGACTCCAAATCGAATTGTTCCGGCGGCATTAGAAAGCTATTTGAGCTGGCTACAATTCCTGTCTAATGTCAAATTTCCAAATTCGGACCCGAACATGGTCAAAATTGGATTCCAACAGCGATCATGAAAATACCCGCTACAGTTCGAGGACACGAATGCGCATCAAGAAACGTGCACAAAAAAACTCGCTACAAAAGATACGCACATAAGTAAAAGTACAAAGTCATGCACAAAATTACTCACGCAAAACTGCATTCCCAAAAAGGACCATGAAAACGCAAACTACAATCCTAGGACATTAATGCAAATCAACAAACATGCACAAACACACTCGCTCAAATGGACATGCACAAATGTACCTGTAAAAAAACATGCGCAAAAGTGCATTCGCAACAACGTTCTTAAAAACACGAAGTACAACACGAGGACTTTAATACGCATAACCAAACAACAGCAAAAACACAAGATACAAATGATACAGTGGAGTGTAGAAATAACACTCAACGTTTACGTTTACGTGGATTTTTTTATGGATTAATTTATATTTCTTTTTTAATTGGTGGATTTAGTATTCTATAGGTACAAATTGATAATTACGTGTCCATGAAGCAAAAATGATCAAAGAGTAAGAAAAGAGTTGCAATTAGGAAAATAAAATCAAATTAGAAGAGAGGATCCCTCAACATCTTCGGTAGCGTCCACGAAGTCGAGCATAACTTTCTCATCCGGACTCCAAATCGACTGGTTCCGGCGGCATTAGAAAGCTATTTGAGCTGGCTACAATTCCTGTCTAATGTCAAATTTCCAAATTCGGACTCGAACATGGTCAAAATTGGATTCCAACAGCGATCATGAAAATACCCGCTACAGTTCGAGGACACGAATGCGCATCAAGAAACGTGCACAAAAACACTCGCTACAAAAGATACGCACGTAAGTAAAAGTACAAAGTCATGCACAAAATTACTCACGCAAAACTGCATTTGCAAAAAGGATCATGAAAACGCAAACTACAATCCTAGGACATTAATACAAATCAACAAACATGCACAAACACACTCGCTCAAATGGACATGCACAAATGTACATGTAAAAAAACATGCGCAAAAGTGCATTCGCAACAATGTTCTTAAAAAAACGAAGTACAACACGGGGACTTTAATACGCATAACCAAACAACAGCAAAAACACAAGATACAAAAGATACAGTGGAGTGTAGAAATAACACTCAACGTTTACGTTTACGTGGATTTTTTTATGGATTAATTTATATTTCTTTTTTAATTAGTGGATTTAGTATTCTATAGGTACATATTTATAATTAGGTTTCCATGAAGCAAAAATGATCAAAGAGTAAGAAAAGAGTCCAATTAGGAAAATAAAATCAAAATAGAAGAGAGGATCCCTCAACATCTTCGGTAGCGTCCACGAAGTCGAGCATAACTTTCTCATCCGGACTCCAAATCGACTGGTTCAGGCGGCATTAGAAAGCTATTTGAGCTGGCTACAATTCCTGTCTAATGTCAAATTCCCAAATTCGGACTCGAACATGGTCAAAATTGGATTCCAACAGCGATCATGAAAATACCCGCTACAGTTCGAGGACACGAATGCGCATCAAGAAACGTGCACAAAAACACTCGCTACAAAAGATACGCACATAAGTAAAAGTACAAAATCATGCACAAAATTATTCACGCAAAACTGCATTCGCAAAAAGGATCATGAAAACGCAAACTACAATCCTAGGACATTAATACAAATCAACAAACATGCACAAACACACTCGCTCAAATGGACATGCACAAATGTACATGTAAAAAAACATGCGCAAAAGTGCATTCGCAACAACGTTCTTAAAAACACGAAGTACAACACGAGGACTTTAATACGCATAACCAAACAACAGCAAAAACACAAGATACAAAAGATACAGTGGAGTGTAGAAATAACACTCAACGTTTACGTTTACGTGGATTTTTTTATGGATTAATTTATATTTCTTTTTTAATTGGTGGATTTAGTATTCTATAGGTACAAATTGATAATTAGGTGTCCATGAAGCAAAAATGATCAAAGAGTAAGAAAAGAGTTACAATTAGGAAAATAAAATCAAAATAGAAGAGAGGATCCCTCAACATCTTCGGTAGCGTCCACGAAGTCGAGCATAACTTTCTCATCCGGACTCCAAATCGACTGGTTCCGGCGGCATTAGAAAGCTATTTGAGCTGGCTACAATTCCTGTCTAATGTAAAATTTCCAAATTCGGACTCGAACATGGTCAAAATTGGATTCCAACAGCGATCATGAAAATACCCGCTACAGTTCGTCCGCAGCCCATCTTTTAA
>NW_012194560.1:50274-63384 GCF_000504015.1 Erythranthe guttata
CAACATGGTCAAAATTGGATTCCAACAGTGATCATGAAAATACCCGCTACAGTTCGAGGACACGAATGCGCATCAAGAAACGTGCACAAAAACACTCGCTACAAAAGATACGCACATAAGTCAAAGTACAAAATCATGCACAAAATTACTCACGCAAAACTGCATTTGCAAAAAGGATCATGAAAACACAAACTACAATCCTAGGACATTAATACAAATCAACAAACATGCAAAAACACACTCGCTCGAATGGATATGCACAAACGTACATGTTAAAAAGCATGCGCAAAAGTGCATTCGCTACAACGTTCTTAAAAACACGAAATACAACACTAGGACTTTAATACGCATAACTAAACAACAAGAAAAACACAAGATACAAAAGATACCGCGCGAGTATAGAAATAACACTCAACGTTTACGTTTACGTTTATTTTTTTATTGATTTATTTATATTTCTGTTTTAATTGGTGGATTTAGTAGTCTAGAGGTACAAATTGATAATTAGGTGTCCATGTAGAAAAAAATGATCAAAGAGTAAGAAAAGAGTTGCAATTAGGAAAATAAAATCAAATTAGAAGAGAGGATCCCGCAACATCTTCGGTAGTGTCCACGAAGTCGAGCATAACTTTCTCATCCGGACTCCAAATCGACTGGTTTTGGCGGCATTAGAAAACAATTTCAGCTGGCTACAATTCCTGTCTAATGTCAAATTTCCAAATTCGGACTCCAACATGGTCAAAATTGGATTCCAACAGCGATCATGAAAATACCCGCTACAGTTCGAGGACACGAATGCGCATCAAGAAACGTGCACAAAAACACTCGCTACAAAAGATACGCACATAAGTAAAAGTACAAAATCATGCACAAAATTACTCACGCAAAACTGCATTCGCAAAAAGGAACATGAAAACACAAACTACAATCCTAGGACATTAATAAAAATCAACAAACATGCACAAACACACTCGCTCGAATGGATATGCACAAACGTACAGGTTAAAAAGCATGCGCAAAAGTGCATTCGCTACAACGTTCTTAAAAACACGAAATACAACACTAGGACTTTAATACGCATAACCAAACAACAACAAAAACACAAGATACAAAAGATACAGTGGAGTGTAGAAATAACACTCAACGTTTACGTTTACGTTTATTTTTTTATTGATTTATTTATATTTCTGTATTAATTGGTGGATTTAGTACTCTATAGGTACAAATTGATAATTAGGTGTCCATGAATAATAATGATCAAAGAGTAAGAAAAGAGTTGCAATTAGGAAAATAAAATAAAATTAGAAGAGAGGATCCCGCAACATCTTCGGTAGTGTCCACGAAGTCGAGCATAACTTTCTCATCCGGACTCCAAATCGACTGGATTCGGCGGCATTAGAAAGCTATTTCAGCTGGCTACAATTCCTGTCTAATGTCAAATTTCCAAATTCGGACTCCAACATGGTCAAAATTGGATTCCAACAGCGATCATGAAAATACCCGCTACAGTTCGAGGACACGAATGCGCATCAAGAAACGTGCACAAAAACACTCGCTACAAAAGATACGCACATAAGTAAAAGTACAAAATCATGCACAAAATTACTCACGCAAAACTGCATTTGCAAAAAGGATCATGAAAACACAAACTACAATCCTAGGACATTAATACAAATCAACAAACATGCAAAAACACACTCGCTCGAATGGATATGCACAAACGTACATGTTAAAAAGCATGCGCAAAAGTGCATTCGCTACAACGTTCTTAAAAACACGAAATACAACACTAGGACTTTAATACGCATAACTAAACAACAACAAAAACACAAGATACAAAAGATACAGCGGAGTGTAGAAATAACACTCAACGTTTACGTTTACGTTTATTTTTTTATTGATTTATTTATATTTCTGTTTTAATTGGTGGATTTAGTAGTCTAGAGGTACAAATTGATAATTAGGTGTCCATGTAGAAAAAAATGATCAAAGAGTAAGAAAAGAGTTGCAATTAGGAAAATAAAATCAAATTAGAAGAGAGGATCCCGCAACATCTTCGGTAGTGTCCACGAAGTCGAGCATAACTTTCTCATCCGGACTCCAAATCGACTGGTTTTGGCGGCATTAGAAAACAATTTCAGCTGGCTACAATTCCTGTCTAATGTCAAATTTCCAAATTCGGACTCCAACATGGTCAAAATTGGATTCCAACAGCGATCATGAAAATACCCGCTACAGTTCGAGGACACGAATGCGCATCAAGAAACGTGCACAAAAACACTCGCTACAAAAGATACGCACATAAGTAAAAGTACAAAATCATGCACAAAATTACTCACGCAAAACTGCATTCGCAAAAAGGATCATGAAAACACAAACTACAATCCTAGGACATTAATAAAAATCAACAAACATGCACAAACACACTCGCTCGAATGGATATGCACAAACGTACAGGTTAAAAAGCATGCGCAAAAGTGCATTCGCTACAAAGTTCTTAAAAACACGAAATACAACACTAGGACTTTAATACGCATAACCAAACAACAACAAAAACACAAGATACAAAAGATACAGTGGAGTGTAGAAATAACACTCAACGTTTACGTTTACGTTTATTTTTTTATTGATTTATTTATATTTCTGTATTAATTGGTGGATTTAGTATTCTATAGGTACAAATTGATAATTAGGTGTCCATGAAGAAAAAATGATCAAAGAGTAAGAAAAGAGTTGCAATTAGGAAAATAAAATCAAATTAGAAGAGAGGATCCCGCAACATCTTCGGTAGTGTCCACGAAGTCGAGCATAACTTTCTCATCCGGACTCCAAATCGACTGGTTTTGGCGGCATTAGAAAACAATTTCAGCTGGCTACAATTCCTGTCTTATGTCAAATTTCCAAATTCGGACTCCAACATGGTCGAAATTGGATTCCAACAGCGATCATGAAAATACCCGCTACAGTTCGAGGACACGAATGCGCATCAAGAAACGTGCACAAAAACACTCGCTACAAAAGATACGCACATAAGTAAAAGTACAAAATCATGCACAAAATTACTCACGCAAAATTGCATTTGCAAAAAGGATCATGAAAACACAAACTACAATCCTAGGACATTAATACAAATCAACAAACATGCACAAACACACTCGCTCGAATGGATATGCACAAACGTACATGTTAAAAAGCATGCGCAAAAGTGCATTCGCTACAACGTTCTTAAAAACACGAAATACAACACTAGGACTTTAATACGCATAACTAAACAACAACAAAAACACAAGATACAAAAGATACAGCGGAGTGTAGAAATAACACTCAACGTTTACGTTTACGTTTATTTTTTTATTGATTTATTTATATTTCTGTTTTAATTGGTGGATTTAGTAGTCTAGAGGTACAAATTGATAATTAGGTGTCCATGTAGAAAAAAATGATCAAAGAGTAAGAAAAGAGTTGCAATTAGGAAAATAAAATCAAATTAGAAGAGAGGATCCCGCAACATCTTCGGTAGTGTCCACGAAGTCGAGCATAACTTTCTCATCCGGACTCCAAATCGACTGGTTTTGGCGGCATTAGAAAACAATTTCAGCTGGCTACAATTCCTGTCTAATGTCAAATTTCCAAATTCGGACTCCAACATGGTCAAAATTGGATTCCAACAGCGATCATGAAAATACCCGCTACAGTTCGAGGACACGAATGCGCATCAAGAAACGTGCACAAAAACACTCGCTACAAAAGATACGCACATAAGTAAAAGTACAAAATCATGCACAAAATTACTCACGCAAAACTGCATTCGCAAAAAGGAACATGAAAACACAAACTACAATCCTAGGACATTAATAAAAATCAACAAACATGCACAAACACACTCGCTCGAATGGATATGCACAAACGTACAGGTTAAAAAGCATGCGCAAAAGTGCATTCGCTACAACGTTCTTAAAAACACGAAATACAACACTAGGACTTTAATACGCATAACCAAACAACAACAAAAACACAAGATACAAAAGATACAGTGGAGTGTAGAAATAACACTCAACGTTTACGTTTACGTTTATTTTTTTATTGATTTATTTACATTTCCGTATTAATTGCTGGATTTAGCATTCTATAGGTACAAATTGATAATTAGGTGTCCATGAAGAAAAAATGATCAAAGAGTAAGAAAAGAGTTGCAATAAGAAAATAAAATCAAATTAGAAGAGAGGATCCCGCAACATCTTCGGTAGTGTCCACGAAGTCGAGCATAACTTTCTCATCCGGACTCCAAATCGACTAGTTTTGGCGGCATTAGAAAACAATTTAAGCTGGCTACAATTCCTGTCTTATGTCAAATTTCCAAATTCGGACTCCAACATGGTCAAAATTGGATTCCAACAGCGATCATGAAAATACCCGCTACAGTTCGAGGACACGAATGCGCATCAAGAAACGTGCACAAAAACACTCGCTACAAAAGATACGCACATAAGTAAAAGTACAAAATCATGCACAAAATTACTCACGCAAAACTGCATTTGCAAAAAGGATCATGAAAACACAAACTACAATCCTAGGACATTAATACAAATCAACAAACATGCACAAACACACTCGCTCGAATGGATATGCACAAACGTACAGGTTAAAAAGCATGCGCAAAAGTGCATTCGCTACAACGTTCTTAAAAACACGAAATACAACACTAGGACTTTAATACGCATAACCAAACAACAACAAAAACACAAGATACAAAAGATACAGTGGAGTGTAGAAATAACACTCAACGTTTACGTTTACGTTTATTTTTTTATTGATTTATTTATATTTCTGTATTAATTGGTGGATTTAGTATTCTATAGGTACAAATTGATAATTAGGTGTCCATGAAGAAAAAATGATCAAAGAGTAAGAAAAGAGTTGCAATTAGGAAAATAAAATCAAATTAGAAGAGAGGATCCCGCAACATCTTCGGTAGTGTCCACGAAGTCGAGCATAACTTTCTCATCCGGACTCCAAATAGACTGGTTCCGGCGGCATTAGAAAACAATTTCAGCTGGCTACAATTCCTGTCTAATGTCAAATTTCCAAATTCGGACTCCAACATGGTCGAAATTGGATTCCAACACCGATCATGAAAATACCCGCTAGAGTTCGAGGACACGAATGCGCATCAAGAAACGTGCACAAAAACACTCGCTACAAAAGTAAAAGTACAAAATCATGCACAAAATTACTCACGCAAAACTGCATTTGCAAAAAGGATCATGGAAACACAAACTACAATCCTAGGACATTAATACAAATAAACAAACATGCACAAACACACTCGCTCGAATGGATATGCACAAACGTACAGGTTAAAAAGCATGCGCAAAAGTGCATTCGCTACAACGTTCTTAAAAACACGAAATACAACACTAGGACTTTAATACGCATAACCAAACAACAACAAAAACACAAGATACAAAAGATACAGTGGAGTGTAGAAATAACACTCAACGTTTACGTTTACGTGGATTTTTTTATGGATTTATTTATATTTCTGTTTTAATTGGTGGATTTAGTATTCTAGTGGTACAAAGTGATAATTAGGTGTCCATGTAGAAAAAAATGATCAAAGAGTAAGAAAAGAGTTGCAATTAGGAAAATAAAATCAAATTAAAAGAGAGGATCCCGCAACATCTTCGGTAGTGTCCACGAAGTCGAGCATAACTTTCTCATCCGGACTCCAAATCGACTGGTTTTGGCGGCATTAGAAAACAATTTCAGCTGGCTACAATTCCTGTCTAATGTCAAATTTCCAAATTCGGACTCCAACATGGTCGAAATTGGATTCCAACAGCGATCATGAAAATACCCGCTACAGTTCGAGGACACGAATGCGCATCAAGAAACGTGCACAAAAACACTCGCTACAAAAGATACGCACATAAGTAAAAGTACAAAATCATGCACAAAATTACTCACGCAAAACTGCATTCGCAAAAAGGATCATGAAAACACAAACTACAATCCTAGGACATTAATAAAAATCAACAAACATGCACAAACACACTCGCTCGAATGGATATGCACAAACGTACAGGTTAAAAAGCATGCGCAAAAGTGCATTCGCTACAAAGTTCTTAAAAACACGAAATACAACACTAGGACTTTAATACGCATAACCAAACAACAACAAAAACACAAGATACAAAAGATACAGTGGAGTGTAGAAATAACACTCAACGTTTACGTTTACGTTTATTTTTTTATTGATTTATTTATATTTCTGTATTAATTGGTGGATTTAGTATTCTATAGGTACAAATTGATAATTAGGTGTCCATGAAGAAAAAATGATCAAAGAGTAAGAAAAGAGTTGCAATTAGGAAAATAAAATCAAATTAGAAGAGAGGATCCCGCAACATCTTCGGTAGTGTCCACGAAGTCGAGCATAACTTTCTCATCCGGACTCCAAATCGACTGGTTTCGGCGGCATTAGAAAGCTATTTCAGCTGGCTACAATTCCTGCCTAATGTCAAATTTCCAAATTCGGACTCCAACATGGTCAAAATTGGATTCCAACAGCGATCATGAAAATACCCGCTACAGTTCGAGGACACGAATGCGCATCAAGAAACGTGCACAAAAACACTCGCTACAAAAGATACGCACATAAGTAAAAGTACAAAATCATGCACAAAATTACTCACGCAAAACTGCATTTGCAAAAAGGATCATGAAAACACAAACTACAATCCTAGGACATTAATACAAATCAACAAACATGCACAAACACACTCGCTCGAATGGATATGCACAAACGTACATGTTAAAAAGCATGCGCAAAAGTGCATTCGCTACAACGTTCTTAAAAACACGAAATACAACACTAGGACTTTAATACGCATAACCAAACAACAACAAAAACACAAGATACAAAAGATACAGTGGAGTGTAGAAATAACACTCAACGTTTACGTTTACGTTTATTTTTTTATTGATTTATTTATATTTCTGTATTAATTGGTGGATTTAGTATTCTATAGGTACAAATTGATAATTAGGTGTCCATGAAGAAAAAATGATCAAAGAGTAAGAAAAGAGTTGCAATTAGGAAAATAAAATCAAATTAGAAGAGAGGATCCCGCAACATCTTCGGTAGTGTCCACGAAGTCGAGCATAACTTTCTCATCCGGACTCCAAATAGACTGGTTCCGGCGGCATTAGAAAACAATTTCAGCTGGCTACAATTCCTGTCTAATGTCAAATTTCCAAATTCGGACTCCAACATGGTCGAAATTGGATTCCAACACCGATCATGAAAATACCCGCTACAATTCGAGGACACGAATGCGCATCAAGAAACGTGCACAAAAACACTCGCTACAAAAGTAAAAGTACAAAATCATGCACAAAATTACTCACGCAAAACTGCATTTGCAAAAAGGATCATGGAAACACAAACTACAATCCTAGGACATTAATACAAATCAACAAACATGCACAAACACACTCGCTCGAATAGATATGCACAAACGTACAGGTTAAAAAGCATGCGCAAAAGTGCATTCGCTACAACGTTCTTAAAAACACGAAATACAACACTAGGACTTTAATACGCATAACCAAACAACAACAAAAACACAAGATACAAAAGATACAGTGGAGTGTAGAAATAACACTCAACGTTTACGTTTACGTGGATTTTTTTATGGATTTATTTATATTTCTGTTTTAATTGGTGGATTTAGTATTCTAGAGGTACAAAGTGATAATTAGGTGTCCATGTTGAAAAAAATGATCAAAGAGTAAGAAAAGAGTTGCAATTAGGAAAATAAAATCAAATTAGAAGAGAGGATCCCGCAACATCTTCGGTAGTGTCCACGAAGTCGAGCATAACTTTCTCATCCGGACTCCAAATCGACTGGTTTTGGCGGCATTAGAAAACAATTTCAGCTGGCTACAATTCCTGTCTAATGTCAAATTTCCAAATTCGGACTCCAACATGGTCAAAATTGGATTCCAACAGCGATCATGAAAATACCCGCTACAGTTCGAGGACACGAATGCGCATCAAGAAACGTGCACAAAAACACTCGCTACAAAAGATACGCACATAAGTAAAAGTACAAAATCATGCACAAAATTACTCACGCAAAACTGCATTCGCAAAAAGGATCATGAAAACACAAACTACAATCCTAGGACATTAATAAAAATCAACAAACATGCACAAACACACTCGCTCGAATGGATATGCACAAACGTACAGGTTAAAAAGCATGCGCAAAAGTGCATTCGCTACAAAGTTCTTAAAAACACGAAATACAACACTAGGACTTTAATACGCATAACCAAACAACAACAAAAACACAAGATACAAAAGATACAGTGGAGTGTAGAAATAACACTCAACGTTTACGTTTACGTTTATTTTTTTATTGATTTATTTATATTTCTGTATTAATTGGTGGATTTAGTATTCTATAGGTACAAATTGATAATTAGGTGTCCATGAAGAAAAAATGATCAAAGAGTAAGAAAAGAGTTGCAATTAGGAAAATAAAATCAAATTAGAAGAGAGGATCCCGCAACATCTTCGGTAGTGTCCACGAAGTCGAGCATAACTTTCTCATCCGGACTCCAAATCGACTGGTTTTGGCGGCATTAGAAAACAATTTCAGCTGGCTACAATTCCTGTCTTATGTCAAATTTCCAAATTCGGACTCCAACATGGTCGAAATTGGATTCCAACAGCGATCATGAAAATACCCGCTACAGTTCGAGGACACGAATGCGCATCAAGAAACGTGCACAAAAACACTCGCTACAAAAGATACGCACATAAGTAAAAGTACAAAATCATGCACAAAATTACTCACGCAAAACTGCATTTGCAAAAAGGATCATGAAAACCCAAACTACAATCCTAGGACATTAATACAAATCAACAAACATGCAAAAACACACTCGCTCGAATGGATATGCACAAACGTACAGGTTAAAAAGCATGCGCAAAAGTGCATTCGCTACAACGTTCTTAAAAACACGAAATACAACACTAGGACTTTAATACGCATAACCAAACAACAACAAAAACACAAGATACAAAAGATACAGTGGAGTGTAGAAATAACACTCAACGTTTACGTTTACGTTTATTTTTTTATTGATTTATTTATATTTCTGTATTAATTGGTGGATTTAGTATTCTATAGGTACAAATTGATAATTAGGTGTCCATGAAGAAAAAATGATCAAAGAGTAAGAAAAGAGTTGCAATTAGGAAAATAAAATCAAATTAGAAGAGAGGATCCCGCAACATCTTCGGTAGTGTCTACGAAGTCGAGCATAACTTTCTCATCCGGACTCAAAATAGACTGGTTCCGGCGGCATTAGAAAACAATTTCAGCTGGCTACAATTCCTGTCTAATGTCAAATTTCCAAATTCGGACACCAAGGAGGCCGACAGCGGACTCGAACACCGCACGATGCAGATAGCGGACACGAATGGAGGACACGAAAGGGGATCAAGACACGTGGACACAAACGATAGGCACATAAGTAAAAGTACAAAATCATGCACAAAATTACTCACGCAAAACTGCATTTGCAAAAAGGATCATGGAAACACAAACTACAATCCTAGGACATTAATACAAATCAACAAACATGCACAAACACACTCGCTCGAATAGATATGCACAAACGTACAGGTTAAAAAGCATGCGCAAAAGTGCATTCGCTACAACGTTCTTAAAAACACGAAATACAACACTAGGACTTTAATACGCATAACCAAACAACAACAAAAACACAAGATACAAAAGATACAGTGGAGTGTAGAAATAACACTCAACGTTTACGTTTACGTGGATTTTTTTATGGATTTATTTATATTTCTGTTTTAATTGGTGGATTTAGTATTCTAGAGGTACAAAGTGATAATTAGGTGTCCATGTAGAAAAAAATGATCAAAGAGTAAGAAAAGAGTTGCAATTAGGAAAATAAAATCAAATTAGAAGAGAGGATCCCGCAACATCTTCGGTAGTGTCCACGAAGTCGAGCATAACTTTCTCATCCGGACTCCAAATCGACTGGTTTCGGCGGCATTAGAAAGCTATTTCAGCTGGCTACAATTCCTGTCTAATGTCAAATTTCCAAATTCGGACTCCAACATGGTCAAAATTGGATTCCAACAGCGATCATGAAAATACCCGCTACAGTTCGAGGACACGAATGCGCATCAAGAAACGTGCACAAAAACACTCGCTACAAAAGATACGCACATAAGTAAAAGTACAAAATCATGCACAAAATTACTCACGCAAAACTGCATTTGCAAAAAGGATCATGAAAACACAAACTACAATCCTAGGACATTAATACAAATCAACAAACATGCAAAAACACACTCGCTCGAATGGATATGCACAAACGTACATGTTAAAAAGCATGCGCAAAAGTGCATTCGCTACAACGTTCTTAAAAACACGAAATACAACACTAGGACTTTAATACGCATAACTAAACAACAACAAAAACACAAGATACAAAAGATACAGCGGAGTGTAGAAATAACACTCAACGTTTACGTTTACGTTTATTTTTTTATTGATTTATTTATATTTCTGTTTTAATTGGTGGATTTAGTAGTCTAGAGGTACAAATTGATAATTAGGTGTCCATGTAGAAAAAAATGATCAAAGAGTAAGAAAAGAGTTGCAATTAGGAAAATAAAATCAAATTAGAAGAGAGGATCCCGCAACATCTTCGGTAGTGTCCACGAAGTCGAGCATAACTTTCTCATCCGGACTCCAAATCGACTGGTTTTGGCGGCATTAGAAAACAATTTCAGCTGGCTACAATTCCTGTCTAATGTCAAATTTCCAAATTCGGACTCCAACATGGTCAAAATTGGATTCCAACAGCGATCATGAAAATACCCGCTACAGTTCGAGGACACGAATGCGCATCAAGAAACGTGCACAAAAACACTCGCTACAAAAGATACGCACATAAGTAAAAGTACAAAATCATGCACAAAATTACTCACGCAAAACTGCATTTGCAAAAAGGATCATGAAAACACAAACTACAATCCTAGGACATTAATACAAATCAACAAACATGCACAAACACACTCGCTCGAATGGATATGCACAAACGTACAGGTTAAAAAGCATGCGCAAAAGTGCATTCGCTACAACGTTCTTAAAAACACGAAATACAACACTAGGACTTTAATACGCATAACCAAACAACAACAAAAACACAAGATACAAAAGATACAGTGGAGTGTAGAAATAACACTCAACGTTTACGTTTACGTTTATTTTTTTATTGATTTATTTATATTTCTGTATTAATTGGTGGATTTAGAATTCTATAGGTACAAATTGATAATTAGGTGTCCATGAAGAAAAAATGATCAAAGAGTAAGAAAAGAGTTGCAATTAGGAAAATAAAATCAAATTAGAAGAGAGGATCCCGCAACATCTTCGGTAGTGTCAACGAAGTCGAGCATAACTTTCTCATCCGGACTCCAAATAGACTGGTTCCGGCGGCATTAGAAAACAATTTCAGCTGGCTACAATTCCTGTCTAATGTCAAATTTCCAAATTCGGACTCCAACATGGTCAAAATTGGATTCCAACAGTGATCATGAAAATACCCGCTACAGTTCGAGGACACGAATGCGCATCAAGAAACGTGCACAAAAACACTCGCTACAAAAGATACGCACATAAGTCAAAGTACAAAATCATGCACAAAATTACTCACGCAAAACTGCATTTGCAAAAAGGATCATGAAAACACAAACTACAATCCTAGGACATTAATACAAATCAACAAACATGCAAAAACACACTCGCTCGAATGGATATGCACAAACGTACATGTTAAAAAGCATGCGCAAAAGTGCATTCGCTACAACGTTCTTAAAAACACGAAATACAACACTAGGACTTTAATACGCATAACTAAACAACAACAAAAACACAAGATACAAAAGATACAGCGGAGTGTAGAAATAACACTCAACGATTACGTTTACGTTTATTTTTTTATTGATTTATTTATATTTCTGTTTTAATTGGTGGATTTAGTATTCTAGAGGTACAAATTGATAATTAGGTGTCCATGTAGAAAAAAATGATCAAAGAGTAAGAAAAGAGTTGCAATTAGGAAAATAAAATCAAATTAGAAGAGAGGATCCCGCAACATCTTCGGTAGTGTCCACGAAGTCGAGCATAACTTTCTCATCCGGACTCCAAATCGACTGGTTTTGGCGGCATTAGAAAACAATTTCAGCTGGCTACAATTCCTGTCTAATGTCAAATTTCCAAATTCGGACTCCAACATGGTCAAAATTGGATTCCAACAGCGATCATGAAAATACCCGCTACAGTTCGAGGACACGAATGCGCATCAAGAAACGTGCACAAAAACACTCGCTACAAAAGATACGCACATAAGTAAAAGTACAAAATCATGCACAAAATTACTCACGCAAAACTGCATTCGCAAAAAGGATCATGAAAACACAAACTACAATCCTAGGACATTAATACAAATCAACAAACATGCACAAACACACTCGCTCGAATGGATATGCACAAACGTACAGGTTAAAAAGCATGCGCAAAAGTGCATTCGCTACAAAGTTCTTAAAAACACGAAATACAACATTAGGACTTTAATACGCATAACCAAACAACCACCGCCACACAAGATACAAAAGATACAGTGGAGTGTAGAAATAACACTCAACGTTTACGTTTACGTGGATTTTTTTATAGGATTTATTTATATTTCTGTTTTAATTGGTGGATTTAGTATTCTAGAGGTACAAAGTGATAATTAGGTGTCCATGTAGAAAAAAATGATCAAAGAGTAAGAAAAGTGTTGCAATTAGGAAAATAAAATCAAATTAGAAGAGAGGATCCCGCAACATCTTCGGTAGTGTCCACGAAGTCGAGCATAACTTTCTCATCCGGACTCCAAATCGACTGGTTTTGGCGGCATTAGAAAACAATTTCAGCTGGCTACAATTCCTGTCTAATGTCAAATTTCCAAATTCGGACTCCAACATGGTCGAAATTGGATTCCAACAGCGATCAT
>NW_012194568.1:0-10996 GCF_000504015.1 Erythranthe guttata
TCTAACATCTCAAACCGGAAAAATTTAAAATCAGGGTCAAGTGACCAAAATCCGGTTCGACCAGGTAAAACCAACCCGAGAACCGACGAGTCAGTCAAAGAACTCTGTTTTTAGCCAAAACGTATCGAATCACCGCTGAGTTGGTTCTGTGTGTTTAGATTTGCGCGAACCTTCACAAACTTACTAGTGGGTGGGCGGATCTAGTCATAAGTGGTCGAAAGATTGTCGGATATGATCATTGGTGATCGAATAGGGGTGGCCAATTGCCGGATTTGAAGAATAAAAAATGAAAAAATATAGAGTATAAGCAATAAAATATAGTAAAAAGTGAGGTGAAGTAGATAAAAGTGAAACTAATAAGTGGGAGATTAATAATATAAAGAAAATAATATTTTTAAAATATTAAAATTAATAAAATAATGACATATTAAAAGAAATCAAAAACCCGGTTAAACCGGTTCGACCCTATAAACCCATGACCCAAATGGTCGTTAGGTTCTATAGCCGATCCGGTTCTGAAAACATTGTTACTGACCCAAACAGTAATATTATTGTCTGAGACAGTAATTTAGTAGCAAACACAATAATATTAATTAAAATAATTTTTCCTAAAAAAAATTTCGAAAAAAAAAGTCAACGCCGGAGACCGGCGGTCAATGGTGGTTGACCGGCCGGAAACAAATTTCAGGAAAAAAAAGTTTTCAAAAAGTCAACGCCGGAATCTCGCCGGAATTTTTTTTTTTCAGAAAAACAAATATTTTTTCAAAAAAATATTATTGTGGGGGTAAATGTGATATATTTGTTTAAATCCCGGGTCAATGTGTAATATTAAGGAAGTTAGAGCATAATGGATGGAATTGATAAGTATTATATTATGGAGGGTATTTAGACTAAAGACATGGGGATGATTTTATTTGAAAGACTGTTTTTGTTGAGGACCAATGTCCATTTAAGTACCATGTGATGGGCCTATTTGCCATTCGCCCTATTTTTTAAAAATAGTTGAGATTCTTGTAATAAATAAATCAGACCGAATGAGATAGAAATTCAATTGATTTAATATCTTTTCATTGTAACAAAGTCGGCAGGAGATTAATTTTCGGAAGAAAAAAAAAAGTCCGCAGGAAATTATTAACACAGTAAAACCAATCGGATTTGATCCCAAAATACCTCATAAAATTTGGCAACAAAAACAGAACCACAAAAGAAAAGGATCATCCATTGTACAATAAGTAATCCTAATGATGCACATAATTTTGTCCCACTTCATAAATAGAGCCCAAAAGATAATAAAATCGACAATAACATTTGTCATATTGGCTATTTAGTAATTTAATATAGTAACTTGAATTTAGATCTATTTTGAATGAGTGTTTTGACTTAAAAACATTAAGTTTTACATGTTTATTATATTTTTATTATATAGATATAAATATTTTATACTATTTTTAATAGTTCGTCCAATATAAGTTCGGAAAGTTAGCCCACGGCGCGATTAGAAAAGAGTTGAATACCCCATCAAAGTCTACGGTTCAGCCGGAAACTAGTGACCCTTCCAAACTTGTCCTCGATAGAGGCGCAAAGAAGTAATGCCCGAGAACGGCATTATGGAAGACTTTGTTATTTTTTGATGATAGGATGCAATATGTGAAGGAAAATGATACGGCATATACTTCTGAATCGATAACGTTATTATTATATCTTATATCATAGTATATATAATTGTGTTATTTGTCTACTCTTTTGCCTTCTACCCTTTTGCCTTCTTCAGCAGATATATAAATGTGTTATATCATAGTATATATAATAGTATATAAAATTTTATTTTAATTCTTTGTTTCAAATACTTTATTATAACGTAATAAAGTTTTTTTGATTTTTTTAAATTTAATATATTTTTTATTCCCTATATGCTGTCGGGCGAGAAACAAATTAAGTGCGTTGCTAATAACTACTAAATAGACATACACAAAGTAAAGAAAAGGACAATATATGTTGTAAGAATAATTTGCCTGTAATTCTAACTTGTGAATCTTATAACTTGACACACACTGTCACACGTCACTCATTTTCGATCGAATACAGAACACAACACAACAATATAATAAAAAAACTAAAAAAATAAAAAAAGAAAAGAAAAAAGCACTTTGGTAACGACCGTCGAAAAAATTGGGTCTACACCAAACTTCAATAAAATATTTAAGTGGGTTTCGTTTATCAAAAATAGAAATAGAAATTATATTCACGATCTATGTTTCGAGTAAATAAATGTAATGCTGTTGATTTCTCAAAATCGACTTTTGATGAATGAAAAATTAATATATTTAGATGGACACTTATAACATCATTTATGAGAATGAGAAGATGAAAGGCATCATCCCACATTGGAAAAATAATTTTAATGAGAACACTTTAAATAGTGGAAGGTGATTATCTAATAGAATAATTAATAAACAAATGTGAGTTTAACTTAAAAGTCATTGTGGGCTGTGTGTGCCCAAGCACACGACTCGTCGGCCATTGTTTGGTTTGGAGTCTTAGACTTCTTTCTTGAAGGAGATTCGTGTGCATCAAAACTAATTAAGTTTTTTGTGGCCATGTGAAAATATGCCACATCTTTTCAACCCTTTCTTTTTCCTGAAGTTATGTCTTTTGGACATAAATAGAGCCCCCTTTCATAATGCCAAACTCACTCGAATTCACTACGTTCACCAGCATATTATTCATATCTTCCTTTCATGTCTAGAAAGTCCAAGGCTCTCGTTTTTTTCGCCTATACTTCGAACCTTGTTGTACTGCAAACTCTAATACCTACAGGTCGTTGTATCTTGGGAACAGTTGGCTGGAACCGTTAGCACAAATACATGCCAATATTGTCTTACGGAGAAAAATTCTAATTCATGCCTCGACTTCTTTTCTTCGTAATAAAAATATATCATAAATTTGATTTCGAAATATATCTCACAAATAACAATCGTAAGACAATATTCAGTATCTTTTGAAATGGAAAACAAAAATGTTGAAGTCGTTGATGCTGCCGCTGCTGCACATGTTGCGCTTCCTGTTGGCTTTTGCACTGAAAATTCCGATGGCTCTTTTGAACCACACTTCTGCCCCTGCTCATGGAGAGAGCTGGCCTTCGCGCTGAAATTCCGGTGGCTCTTTTGAACCACACTTATGCCCTGCTCATGAAGAGAGGTCGAAAAATTTCACCGGTATCAAATTCAAAAGATGGCAACAAAATATGATGTTCTACTTGACAACCATGAACCTTTAAGGGTTCTTGATGCAAATTTCTGCAACGGTGGCTGAAGATGACACCGGCGCTCAAAGAAGGAATGCTTACGACTCTTGGTACCACAGTGACTTCTTTTTTTGAAACTAAATCCTCAACGGACTCGACAACACGCTGTACAACGTCAACAACAACGTCAAGAAAACAAAAGAGTTGTGGGACTCTCTCGAAAAGAAGTACAAAATGGAGGATGCCGGCTTGAATAAATTCATAGTCAGATGGTTCCTAGGGTTATGGTGGACTCCAAAACAGTTGTGGAACAAGTCCAGCAACTTCAATTGATCTTGCATGACATACACGCCGAAGGGATGGAACTGAGAGAATCTTTCCATGTAGCAACTATTATCGAGAAGTTACCGCCTCATTGGAAAGAATTCAAGAACTACCTCAAGCACAAGAACAAGAAAATGGGGGCTTGAGGACCTTATCGTACGACTTCGAATTGATTAAGACAACCGCAAATCCGATGTTTTCAAGCTACATACCAATCAATGCAAGGGAGCTCCACATGGGAAATTCTGCAACTTCTAATGTTGTAGGATTGGGAAAGGTGGTGCTCAGGATGACTTCGAGCAAAGAGCTTATGCTTGTGGATGTGCTGCATGTCCCGGGCTTTCGCAAGAACTTAGTGTTTGGCTATTTGTTGAACAAGGCCGGCTTAGGTTAGTGTTTGTGGCTGATAATTTCATTTACACTAAGAATGGTGTATTCATAGGAAAATGGTACCTCGATAAATGACTCTTTAAGATGAATGTAATGGTTGTTCGGCGTGATATGAATAAGAAAGTTATTTCTTCTTACTTGGTTGAATGTCTTAATTTATGACATGATAGATTAGGACATGGTAAAAATAATACATTAAAAATGCTAGTAACTTCAAACTTACTACCTAAAATGAAATTGAAGTCACAAAGTAAGTGCGAAATATGTGTGGAAGCAAAAATGGCTAAAACACTGTTTCATTAAAGGAAAAGAAAAAAATAAGAAGAGAAAGCCCGGTTCTAGGGAAAGAACCAAACAAATGAATCTCAAATTAAACCAGATTGAATAGTTATGCTATTATCAACTCTCTTGTACAGGAAAGAGAAAGAACATAGACTACTAGAATTATAACTAATAGAAACCCCATAACCTATGGGTTGATTTGCATTGATATTATACAGAGAAATATTACAAGGTAATAGACTATTTTAAGTAATTGAATCATAAATAATCTAAGTAACATAATCATACTAATCTAGGTAACATAATGATAATAGAATCGCAATATTACAAGAGTTCTATAATATAAGGGATCATTAGCAATAAGCCCCTCGTATAGCTAAGAAATGGTGATATGTCTACCCCTTAAATCTTTATTTGTGATAACCCAATTTTATTCCCATCACTACCCTTATGTCAATTAGCACAATTTGTCACAGTTATTATTTTTTTTATCTATTTCCATAACAACACGTCACCTAATTCCTAAAAATCTACTACCAAATAAAAAAACAATGAATTTTTTTCTCTGACTTAATTTAGCATTATTTTTATTTTATATTTTTAATATTTTTGATAAGAAAAATTGAATTTTTAAATAGACGAATTTGAATTTTTAAATAGAAAAATTGAATTTTTTCTCTCGACAGGTTTACTACGCCGGATATGACTATAGTCTAATATGACTATATGTGACTATATCAACTGTAGTCATATTCTTTATATTGTAGTTTTTAAACTTTTCAACTTAATAATTCCGATTATATAGTGTGGTACAATCATGTTTACCAAATTATATAAAACAACGAAGATTGCCTTTTGTTTATAAAAAAAAAATCCAATCAACATCCACACAAAAAAACACAATTTGAATCTTGTTATTACAACTCAAATTGAAACGAGAAGATATAACATATTCGAATATGACTATAGTCATATTCAATAATAGTCATATTCGAATGTGACTATAATCATGTTATTGCTGCTGGTCAAATCTGAAACTGTATGTTCAGATTTGGAGAGAAAAAAAAAAAGAAATCGAAAAATATAGAAATAGTGATAGAAATATAACGAAAGAGAGGGAGGGCGAGTGGATGACAACGGCAGTGGCGACGGTGAACAAAAGAGATCAGAGTGAGAGAGACGGCGACGGTGGTGGTGGTGGACAGATCTGGAAAAAAAAACTGAGAAATCGAGAGAGATAAAGAAAAAGAGAGAAAGAGCCTTGCGTGGAGAGGAAGAAGGCGGCGGCGGCGGCAACAAGCGGCGACGATGGTGGTGCTGTACAGCTCTATGTGGAGACGATGGCGGTGTGAAGAGAGAGAAATCGAGAGAGATAACTGACAACAGAGAAAGAGATTTATGTGGAGACGAAGTAGGAAGCGACGACAGCAACGATCGGCGGTGGCGGAGACAAGGACGGTGGAGGAAGGTCGGATTTTTTGGAGAGAGTTAAGGGATTTAGGCGGAGATGTGGAGAAGAGAGAAAATGAAAGTGATAGAGGTGGAAAGATAATTAGCGTTATAATAGTTGAAGGTATTTTTGTCTTCTCACACTAGTCCAACGGGGTCTCACTAACCAAGAATGAAATTTTGGTGTAGGTAAAAAGTCTATAAAGTCAATTGGGTTTAGTTCAAAATATTTCTCATTTGAGGGGGTATTGCATATTTCCCCATAGTATAATATACTCCAAGAAAGACAATAGTGAGAGTGACCATGGTTGTTAAATCTTAGATCGAATCGAAAATCGATTTATCAAATATTCAAATCGGTAATCGAATCAAATCGTAGTTGTAATTCTTACAAAAATAATATAGATAATAATTATATATAAATATTTTGAAGAAATTATATAGTGTTATAACAAATCTATATGTCTTTAAAAATTTATAAAATCAAATTGTCAAAGTTGTACCTTGAAGAATATAAAGAATTGATTGAATCTTTCTGATCGCGGTCTGGGAGCAAAATAAAGAGAGTTCAAGCTCCCATCTACATTCCGATCCACACAAACCTTGATCGCAATCTGATAAGGCGGTTACCTGTTTCCTGAGTCACCAAGGAACGATCCAAGAAGCCCATATTACGATCCGGGCACAATTTTTTTAGGCCAAATATTGAGTTAGCTAAGTTTCCTCAAGAAACATAGCAAATTACAATAAGTAGAAGGGCCTATTCCTTTGAACCTTTTTCTTCGACTTTTTTCTTCGGTTTTCGATAGTTCTTCGCTGGAAGCTTTGACAGGGGTTCCAACTGAGGTTTTTCTTAGGATTTCGTTTTGCGAGTAGTTTATGATTTCTCATCTTCTTTATTATGTCACTATATTTGTAACAACCCAAAAATTTTCTTCTAGGAAATGAAAACTTGTATATTTTGATTTCAATTTTCATATTTGTTATATATTTGCCAATTTCGTTTATATTTTTGTGTACTAAATACTTTTGATTGATTGATCACATGTCATATTGATGTTAAATGTTAAATAGCACTGAACTGAGAGAAGATTTCTTGTTTGAATTTAGGAAAATATAGTTTGGAGTTGTGATACGGAGTCGTGATGCCTCTCTGGTAGCCCTTAAGGAATTGACCTAAATGTTCTCTTAATAGCAGGTTCTTAATGGAGATGTTAGATCTGTGAGTAGACTTTAACTACACTAGAGACGGGGATTAGGATTTTTGAGCGTCTAGGTTATCGAATATGAATTTAGGATTAGATATAGAGTTTGTGAATCGTCTTTCATACTATATTGGTGGATTTTGTCCTAGAACCTTTCACAAATCGAAGCCTTCCCATCGGATATGTCATTATTACATTTGCGATTATTTTTATTGGCATGTTGATGATTGTATGTTTTCAATTATTAGTGCTAATCACAACTCTAACGAATTACGACGCTTAGATAATATTAGGATAATATAATTACATTATTCACATCTGAATCTATAGGTCCTTGTGGATTGATATTCGAGATCACTATTCTCAAAAATACGATTTTGTGCACTTGCGGTTATTTATACGTAGATTTTACGCGTATCAGTGATAAATAGTCAAAAAAAGAAAGAAAAGAAAAGGACGTCATATATTGTAAGAATGATTGTCTACAATTCTATCTTTTGAACTTCGAACTCGAATCACAATCTTCACGCCATTTCAGTTGAAAGCGGATACAAACACTGTAGGCAACTTACATTCTAACAAATTCTCAATATCGAAAGGCTACCATTATGTTTTCGACACTCATCAAACCTTTCAATACTTAAATCCAAATTTTTGTTTCCATTTTCTCTCATAATTAGATTGTTGTAGTAAATTTTGATGTGATTATCAAAAACTAAATACGAAGAGGTATAAGTTTCTAGCAATTGACATGCATACTAGTGAATAATAAAATGTGATCAGTAAAGTCTTATTATACTAATGAATACTAAGATGTATAGCTTTATATCTTTTAACATTACAAAATAATCAACCTTTAATTATTTGACTGTATCGACAATTTCAATTAGTAATTCTATCGCGTAAAATCTTACTTTTAGAATTCAAGAAATAAAATATTAATTATTTCAACATTGCAAGCAAATAAATGTAATTATGTTACTTTATAAGATTTGAAAATCTTATTATTATTAGAATTCAACAATTAACTTTTAAGACATATTAAATAGTTGTCGTAATTAAGTCGTGTATATCCCGATTTGAATGATTTTTTAAATAATTTTTATATGAGCATTTAAGCGAAAAGTAAATGATAACATCCAAATCAAGATTAACTCCATTTTATTAGTGAAAGTAAATAATTAGAATTGACTCATATGTATGTAAAATTTGATTAGTAGAATTTTGACTAAATCTATGAAAATAATTTGAAATACTGTTGTAGTTATTTCATATAAATGTATATAAATAAAGTGTAATATTCGTAAAAATAAAACTAATATTCTTATGTGAATAAACTCAATAATATTTCGTAGTGAATTTTATGGTACTCTTCAACAATTCACTTGCTCTTTGAAGCAAGCAACTCCACAAAATATTTTACGCGTCAAATGAAATCAAAATAAGTCACTTTTCCAATTTAGAACAACAATTAATATTTTTTGCCAATTTCGTCCCTACCTTTAACCACCTTATTACGACCATTGTTGACTCATTTCAAAGGTCCCATATCACTTGTCTATATATTGAATGTAATTGTTCATTTTACTCATCGCACACACAAGAGTAAGAGACATAAGATATATTGTGTTACATCTGTCTGAACAAAAGAGAGAAGTGTAAAAAAAAAAAAACAAAGGGCTTTAATCCAAAGTAAAAATTGAAGATGGAGAAAGGAGGATGCTCAAATATTGAATATAAGTACACAAGAAGAGCACGCACATCTGGTAAAAACTGCACTCAGTTTTTTCTAACATTTGGTTTTTATGCATAGATTGATATTCTTTTTGGTCTTTTATATCCTTATTTTTCACATCTCTCAGTTGCGGAAGGAAAAAAACATGTTTCAGTTCCTTGGATTTGGTCTTTGGGTAATTGATCTTCTATAACGAATTTGGGGCAATTTAAGTTGACAACTCTTTTTTTATGCATCATGGATCTCCTTTTATTAATTAGATTAAGAGCGATATTTTTTCGTTGTCGTATATCATTCTAATCTGATTTCTTTTACGTTTGACAAGTTTATGCGACTTAGTAAATTTTAATTTTTGTGCTAATTTAAAAAAACAAATTGGTCGACCATCGAAAACACGTTAATATGAACGGATTTTGTTTATGTACTAATTAGATTTCAATTTTTCTTTCTTTTTCTGGCAAAAAATATTTATTATTCCATTACTTTGAAAGGATTGGGGCCTCGTTAAAACTTTATATATTAATTACATTAATTATCAATACAATATATTCTTATATAGAGTTGAATTAAATGAAAGAAAACATGAAATCTAGGAGTTGAAGTGTAACAAAATATAGGGGTGTGAAATTAGTGCAATTAGAGTGAACGTCTCGTGCTTTTTACATAATTTCTTAGCTATTGAAAAAAAAAGATTTTTGTACATGATGAAGATAATAGAAGATAGTGATTACCAACAATTAGAAATAAAACTAGCTACTTAATTTAATGTATACGTGTTTTTTTGAACAAGTTCGAGTTTTTAGTGTTCGTTCCACTTATCTATTTTTTGAAAAATATCAATTTTTTATGCAATTAGCATATACCCATCATAAATCGCATGCTTTTATATATATATATTGAACTATATATGAAGTTAAGGTAACTTTATATCAGCGAATATCGTAAAAACTGTCATTATGTGAAAAGGAGATAAAGAGACAATATGCCAATAAAAATATATTTTCTTCACATATATCCTTTTAGGCATCGTCATCCGGGAAGGCGGCGTTGCCTCTGCTGCTGCCTCCACCAATGCCACCAACATCCCGGCCGCCGCACCGAACACAATTGGCGGACAGGTGAACCAGCAAGGCTTCAAAAGAGACGTAGATCAGTATATGCCGATAGCCAATATTACCCGCATCATGCGGCGTGTCCTTCCTAGCCACGCCGAAATTGCCGACGATGCCAAGGAGGCTATCCAGGAATACGTCTCCGAATTCATCAGCTTCGTCACCGCTGAGGCGAATTGGCTGTGCCACTGCGACTACCGGCGTACAGTCACGCCGGAGGACGTGTTGGCGGCAATGGCATCGCTAGGTTTGGACGACTATTTGGAGCCGCTCACCCTTTTCCTAAACAAGCACCGCGCCGAACAGAACTCTGAGCAATTCGTCAGGCAAGGGGGCGACGCTGGTGTCAGAGTTGGTTTTATTGACAAACAGCAGCCGCCTATGGCATCAACAATGGGGTATTATGTCCCCTTACCACCGTCTGCTGCTACGACGAAAGAAGAGAGAGATTTTGGTGATTTGACGCCGGCAATACATGAATATATCTTGCGCAACCATGGTTGTGGAGAAGGGTCCTCCGGCGGCTGCGAGTTTGACCCGTTTCAGAAGTTTTAAGTACTAGAGTATTATGAATTTCTGATATAATGCACTAAAAACCCACAAACAAATTAAAGTCTTTTTTCTATGGGTGTTACTTTTATTTTACTATCATTGTTAAAGCATTAATGTTTTTTCATCACATGCAGATCGGTCCAAATTGATATTTTTCAATTTTTTATAATTACATTTACTTTGTCTCTTTATAAAAATATGTCATATGATTTTGATATACCACACGAAAAACACCATACTAATACAATTTTAACGACATTGGTACAAAATTATAAATATGTATTAAGGTAATGATATCACATTCTCCGTACTATAATAATAATGTCACTTATTATATAATGCAGTCAATATCACGATATGATACAATTTCTGTAGAAACGATTACTTGGCATATATATATGTATCGATCGACCAAATATTGGTAATTTATCGCTCGATATCGTGATATAAAACTATATATACGATAGTTACAATGTTTTTTTTGAGATGATTTGTGCGATTCTCGTTATATTTTGGGTTGATTTTGTGCGAATGTTAGAACTTTTTTAGGATGAAATTGTGCGATTGCAGCAAATTTATTGTGATTTTGTGCGATTTTTAGCACACTTGAGGTGGTTTATGCGTTTTTGGCACAATTGTTTTATAACACTTGTGTGTTAGGGTTTTGTTTTGTTTTTTTAAATCAACGCAAAGCCAAAATAAA
>NW_012194568.1:14035-26996 GCF_000504015.1 Erythranthe guttata
AGAAAATAAAGAATTGATTGAATCTTTCTGATCGCGGTCTGGGAGCAAAATAAAGAGAGTTCAAGCTCCCATCTACATTCCGATCCACACAAACCTTGATCGCAATCTGATAAGGCGGTTACCTGTTTCCTGAGTCACCAAGGAACGATCCAAGAAGCCCATATTACGATCCGGGCACAAATTTTTTAGGCCAAATATTGAGTTAGCTAAGTTTCCTCAAGAAACTTAGCAAATTACAATAAGTAGAAGGGCCTATTCCTTTGAACCTTTTTCTTCGACTTTTTTCTTCGGTTTTCGATAGTTCTTCGCTGGAAGCTTTGACAGGGGTTCCAACTGAGGTTTTTCTTAGGATTTCGTTTTGCGAGTAGTTTATGATTTCTCATCTTCTTTATTATGTCACTATATTTGTAATAAACCAAAAATTTTCTTCTAGGAAATGAAAACTTGTATATTTTGATTTCAATTTTCATATTTGTTATATATTTGCCAATTTCGTTTATATTTTTGTGCACTAAATACTTTTGATTGATTGATCACATGTCAGATTGATGTTAAATAGCACTGAACTGAGAGAAGATTTCTTGTTTGAATTTAGGAAAATATAGTTTGGAGTTGTGATATGGAGTCGTGATGTCTCTCTGGTAGCCCTTAAGGAATTGACCTAAATGTTCTCTTAATAGCAGGTTCTTAATGGAGATGTTAGATCTGTGAGTAGACTCTAACTACACTAGAGACGGGGATTAGGATTTTTGAGCGTCTAGGTTATCGAATATGAATTTAGGATTAGATATAGAGTTTGTGAATCGTCTTTCATACTATATTGGTGGATTTTGTCCTAGAACCTTTCACAAATCGAAGCCTTCCCATCGGATATGTCATTATTACATTTGCGATTATTTTTATTGGCATGTTGATGATTGTATGTTTTCAATTATTAGTGCTAATCACAACTCTAACGAATTACGACGGTTAGATAATATTAGGATAATATAATTACATTATTCACATCTGAATCTATAGGTCCTTGTGGATTGATATTCGAGATCACTATTCTCAATAATACGTTTTTGTGCACTTGCGGTTATTTATACGTAGATTTTACGCGTATCAGTGATAAATAGTCAAAAAAAGAAAGAAAAGAAAAGGACGTCATATATTGTAAGAATGATTTTCTACAATTCTATCTTTTGAACTTCGAACTCGAATCAAAATCATCACGCCATTTCAGTTGAAAGCGGATACAAACACTGTAGGCAACTTACATTATAACAAATTCTCAATATCGAAAGGCTGCCATTGTGTTTTCGACACTCATCAAACCTTTCATTACTTAAATCCAAATTTTTGTTTCCATTTTCTCTCATAATTAGATTGTTGTAGTAAATTTTGATGTGATTATCAAAAACTAAATACGAAGAGGTATAAGTTTCTAGCAATTGACATGCATACTAGTGAATAATAAAATGTGATCAGAAAAGTCTTATTATACTAATGAATACTAAGATGTATAGTTTTATATCTTTTAACATAACAAAATAATCAACCTTTAATTATTTGACTGTATCGACAATTTTAATTAGTAATTCTATCGCGTAAAATCTTACTTTTAGAATTCAAGAAATAAAATATTAATTATTTCAACATTGCAAGCAAATAAATGTAATTATGTTACTTTATAAGATTTGAAAATCTTATTATTATTAGAATTCAACAATTAACTTTTAAGAAATATTAAATAGTTGTCGTAATTAAGTCGTGTATATCCCGATTTGAATGATTTTTTAAATAATTCTTATATTAGCATTTAAGCGAAAAGTAAATGATAACATCCAAATCAAGATTAACTCCATTTTATTAGTAAAAATAAATAATTAGAATTGACTCATATGTATGTAAAATTTGATTAGTAGAATTTTGACTAAATCTATGAAAATATTTTGAAATACTGTTGTAGTTATTTCATATAAATGTATATAAATAAAGTGTAATATTCGTAAAAATAAAACTAATATTCTTATGTGAATAAACTCAATAATATTTCGTAGTGAATTTTATGGTACTCTTCAACAATTCACTTACTCTTTGAAGCAAGCAATTCCACAAAATATTTTACGCGTCAAATGAAATCAAAATAAGTCATCACTTTTCCATTTTAGAACAACAATTAATATTTTTTGCCAATTTCGTCCCTACCTTTAACCACCTTATTACGACCATTGTTGACTCATTTCAAAAGTCCCATATCACTTGTCTATATATTGAATGTAATTGTTCATTTTACTCATCGCACACACAAGAGTAAGAGACATAAGATATATTGTGTTACATCCGTCTGAACAAAAGAGAGAAGTGTAAAAAAAAAACAAAGGGATTTAATCCAAAGTAAAAATTGAAGATGGAGAAAGGAGGATGCTCAAATATTGAATATAAATACACAACAAGAGCACGCACATCTGGTAAAAACTGCACTCAGTTTTTTCTAACATTTGGTTTTTATGCATAGATTGTTTTTCTTTTTGGTCTTTTATATCCTTATTTTTCACATCTCTCAGTTGCGGAAGGAAAAAAACATGTTTCAGTTCCTTGGATTTGGTCTTTGGGTAATTGATCTTCTATTTAACGAATTTGGGGCAATTTAAGTTCACAAATCTTTTTTTATGCATCATGGATCTCCTTGTATTAATTAGATGAAGAGCAATATTTTTTCGTTGTCGTATATCATTTTAATCTGATTTCTTTTACGTTTGACAAGTTTATGCGACTTAGTAAATTTTAATTTTTGTGCTAATTTAAAAAAACAAATTGGTCGACCATCGAAAACACGTTAATATGAACGAATTTTGTTTATGTACTAATTAGATTTCAATTTTTCTTTCTTTTTCTGGCAAAAAATATTTATTATTCCATTACTTTGAAAGGATTGGGGCCTCGTTAAAACTTTATATATTAATTACATTATCAATACAATATATTCTTATATAGAGTTGAATTAAATGAAAGAAAACATGAAATCTAGGAGTTGAAGTGTAACAAAATATAGGGGTGTGAAATTAGTGCAATTAGAGTGAACGTCTCGTGCTTTTTACATAATTTCTTAGCTATTGAAAAACAAGATTTATGTACATGATGAAGATAATAGAAGATGGTGATTACCAACAATTAGCAATAAAACTAGCTACTTAATTTAATGTATACGTGTTTTTTTGAACAAGTTCGAGTTTTTAGTGTTCGTTCCACTTATCTATTTTTTGAAAAATATCATTTTTTATGCAATTAGCATATACGTGTTGGCGACAATGGCATCGCTAGGTTTGGACGACTATTTGGAGCCGCTCATCCTTTTCCTAAACAAGCACCGCGCCGAACAGAACTCTGAGCAATTCGTCAGGCAAGGGGGCGACGCTGGTGTCAGAGTTGGTTTTATTGACAACCAGCAGCCGCCTATGGCATCAACAGTGGGGTATTATGTCCCCTTACCACCGTGTGCTGCTACGATGGAAGAAGAGAGAGATTTTGGTGATTTGACGCCGGCAATACATGAATATATCTTGCGCAACCATGGTTGTGGAGAAGGGTCCTCCGGCGGCTGCGAGTTTGACCCGTTTCAGAAGTTTTAAGTACTAGAGTATTATGAATTATTTCTGATATAATGCACTAAAAACCCACAAACAAATTAAAGTCTTTTTTGTATGGGTGTTACTTTTATTTTACTATCATTGTTAAAGCATTAATGTTTTTTCATCACATGCAGATCGATCGAAATTGATAATTTTTCATTTTTTTATAATTACATTTACTTTGTCTCTTTATAAAAATATGTCATATGATTTTGATATACCACATGAAAATTACCATACTAATACAATTTTAACGACATTGGTACAAAATTATAAATATGTATTAAGGTAATGATATCACATTCTCCATACTATAATAATAATGTCACTTATTATATAATGCAGTCAATATCACGATATGATACAATTTCTGTAGAAACGATTACTTGGCATATATATATATATATATGCATCGATCGACCAAATATTGGTAATTTATCGCTCGATATCGTGATATAAAACTATATATACGATAGTTACAATGTTTTTTTTGAGATGATTTGTGCGATTCTCGTCATATTTTGGGTTGATTTTGTGCGAATGTTAGAACTTTTTTAGGATGAAATTGTGCGATTGCAGCAAATTTATTGTGATTTTGTGCGATTTTTAGCACATTTGAGGTGGTTTATGCGTTTTTGGCACAATTGTTTTATAACACTTGTGTGTTAGGGTTTTGTTTTGTTTTTTTTAATCAAGGCAAAGCCAAAATAAATTGATTCAAGAAAATTCTATTATTTCTCTGAAAAGAAAGGGCTATTACAAATAAGAAAATCAAGAGCTACTTATTCATAAAGAGGCTCTTTTACAAAAATAGCCCTGACAAAGTGCATAAATACCAAAAAATAAAACAAAAATAACAAAAAATAAAACCTGTTACATCTATTTATTTATTTTTTATACTATCTATAAAAGGAGGAATAATATGGGAGGTTTCTTCCTTTTTTTGTAGGTACTAAAATGCCCCTTTATTAAGGTGAAATTTGAAGGGCAATTGAGTAATTCTATTTAATAATTATTAAGTTTCACTTTGTAATTGTTCATTATTATTCCATTGGTGGGCTGATCATCCAGGATCGGATATGTTGCGGTTGTTGAGCCGGTTGAATCTCTTAAGTGGAATTTAAAAGGATATTGTTGAATACTTAGTAATTAATAGGAAAATTAATCTCAATTTGAAAGAGCTTTCTATATGCATTCTTTTTTAAGAGTGTAAACTAAAAACTAATATTTTTTTCAAAAGTAAAAAACTAAAAACTAATAGATAAAGTATAACCTCGATAAATGAATAACCTCGCTTAAATAATATTTTTTCCCAGTCCCGATTTGGGGACAACGTACTAAATTAATAATTCGCTAAATTTATAAGATAATACACATTCGAAAATTTTAAGAAACCCCAAATTAATAATGCATAAAAATAATTCTTAAATTACATAGTACAGTACATATTTTATAGATCTATGAAGGCTTAATATAAATATGATTTAATTGTTCTTGTTTCTTATTGAAGTTCACATTACCAATCTGGTCCCTCACTTTTCTTAACATGGTTATAACTTCTGGTATAGTTTTCTCATAACTCAACAGAAAATTGTTCAATACTATTGTTGCTTTGAGAGCTTCCTTTCGATAAACGGGCTCTATAGTACATTGAACTAATGGTACAATGAATAATATAGACGTAAAAATAAATAAAAAGAATGTATTTTTTAAAAAGCTATAATAAAAATAATTTCATAAATTAAAATGTTATTAATTGATGTATAAATTAATAATTATTAATTTATTGAAAAGTTAATATTTCGTTAAACTAATAGGATTTTGATTGTCCCAAGTGTTTTAATTTATAGAGGTTTAACTGTACATTATAACTTTTGTTCAACTTCCCTTACAATCATTAGCCGCACCAAAATTATGTAAGGTGGGAAAATACAATATGAATTCAATTATTTGGCGATCCATATCAACAGATTTGTCATCTTCTTCTTATTTCTTGTTCTTTTTTTGTACGAAGGCATGGAAATTTCTTTTAAAACCTATGATTCATATATCATTTATGTTTTATATTCACAAATCGAGTTAGTTTTGTAAGAGACAAAGGCGTAACTTTGTATCAAGTTCCCCTCTGCTTCTAAAGGTTGACGATTATAAACAGGTGCCATCCTTTTTGCCCATAAAACATGAGCATTTTATTTTGCCAATTTTTTTTAGCAAACTACTTCTAAATACATATCATTTAGGGATTACACCTAATTAAAAGGAATGCATTGTAGGGTAATTTTCACTAATAATATTAATAAAATAAACAAATGAATATTTTAGGAATCCAAAATAACGTAACAACATTTTATTTTACAATTCCCACTATATTGAATACTAAGCAAATACATTTTTTTTTATCTGAACTCCATTTGAAACTTGACTTCGCACTCTCTTTTAATACAATTAAACTCACAATTGGACTATATTTTTGAAATGGCAGACTCAACAGCCTCATAACTTGTAACTAATACAATTAAACTCACAATTGAACTAAAGGTGCATTTGAATGGAAGGATTTGGAGGAGGAACTCCAAATTCATTATAACAAATCCATCGAACTTGTTGGATTGAAGGATTTGATTAAGGATTTTAAATCATCACCCCTCCTTTTTAGTTAAATTGAGAAATTAATGTGGATTTCAAATGACTCCAAATTGCAGTCATTTCAAATCATTGCTCCAAATTTATTACCCAAATCAAAATCCTTCCATCCAAATGGACCCTGTTTATTTTTTGAATAAACCCAACAACCGTTGCATTCTAAAGGGTGATTGGCATTTTGCACCCTTCAATTAGGTGTATTTGGAACTTTACACCCTAAAATTGTAAAAACAACGCTTTGCACCCTCAAATTGACTTTGGCTTGGCAAGATGCACCCTCTGACAATCTATGCTTCAAAATTTTCATATAAAAATGATTTCACGTTAATTCAAAGGATAAAACGGTCTATTTCTCATCACGGCAAACACACCCGTATTTCTTGTTGTAAAGAATCTTAACCATGCACTTCTTATTTTGGTTTAAAATATCAGGTCTGAATGTCTCTCCATTGAGCACTAGAGCATTTGTTTTTTTCACTTTTAAAACACTTATTTTGTCAAAACCATTAGTTGATTGTCGTTGATTTTACTTTAACATAAGGTTACATCAAAATTATAAGGTATTCTATTGGTTGTGTATTACTTATGAGATTATGTTGTAAAAACAAAAGTATTAAGTTTAAGCCAATTCAACGTAGGAAAAACAAAAAAAGTAGGATATCATCAAAGATAGAAACACATGCTAAGTTCTCAAAATTTGGATATGAATTTTAGCTGCATCAAAGATTTTTTTCTAGCAATATAAATGGGGATAATGGAGGTCAGATGATGGAGTGGAGGGTTTTTGTCGACCAAAATAAATCGTTCTACCCACATAATTTCGAATAAAAATATTTTTCAGAGAAGTTTTTTTGCCATCAAGAGTACAAAGGGCTAATTTTGTAATTTTAGGGTGTAAAGTGTCAAGCACACCTAATTGAATGGTGAAAAATTCCAATTACCCAATTGCAAAAATAAATACTCTGAAAAACACATTCCCTCGTACAAAATGGGACTTGGTCATTCAACTATTAATGAGTAAATAATTGCCCTGGTTGTGCACTCTAAAGAAAACTCTAAAAAATGGCATTCTCTTATACAAAATGGGTCACAATCATCCATGTATTAACTTTATTACATAGATGCATAAAACGGTAAGAAAAATAGCAAAAATTTCTACAGTATATATGACACACACTTCAATACATTATTCTTACCATGCATCCATATAGTAAACATGCACAGGGTGCATTATTTTGTATAACGTTAATCTTATGCCACTTCTCGTGGTTGTTTTTACTTGTCGCTACTTGAATTGCTTGCATCTAATATGACCATGCATATCTGTAGGGGTTTGATATACTTTTTTGTTAGAATATTTATCTTTTTGCAAATATAGTTACATATTCAATGTATTTGGTTTTCTTTCTAATTTTATTTTTGTTAAATGATATATATATTTTTTTAATTTTCTTTCTTTATATAATATATATTTTTTGATATTAATTACAAATAAAAAATCAATATTTTTTTCTAGGCGTCATTTTAAAATTAAGTTATAATATTTAAGAATTCGTTGGTGGGAAAAATAATAAGAAAAAAATAACAAATATAATATAAAAGAATTGTAGAGTACCGTGTACCAACCATACTATAGCAAAAATAATGAGAAATCAACTTTATTTATGCATTAATGCACGGTTGGTAAATTAAAGTTGTCGTACACATTGATATGTTTACTATAGTAGCAAGCACCTCGTTGCACGTGTTAATGTATGATTTTACTTATTATATAAAATTTTAATTAAAAATTAAAGTTAGAAATTTTTTTTTTAAAATAAATAAAAATTAAGTAAAATCAAGTAGGGGGGGGGGGGGGGTTAGAGTGATTAGAGTGAACATTGATATGTTTACCCTTGACCACATATTGAGTAATTAGAGTGACCTCCCGTGAGATAATTCGGTCTAATTACATTTATATACATCGTATCTCGCACATTTAAATATGTATATATTAAAGATACACTCCTTAAAGTATAATTTTAGTTTTAATTGGATGATCAAATAATATTTTTATAATATATGTGTGGAGAGGGAAATTATATTATAAAATTAATTTTATATACAAATATATACCATAAATTGCAGGGGGGGGGTTTATTTCCATTTTGCAGCATGTAGCATTTCCGCCGTTGGCACACCAGAGAAATATTTAGAGAACTATGTTGCCTCGAAAAGGGATTAAATCATTCACTTTGCAGTTTATGAGGGTCATTTTATTTTTTAGTAGGATTTTGAAAAGAAAATTTTTTTAGAAGGGGTCAAATATAATTTTAAAAAAATAATTTTGGTAATAAAATTTTGAAATTTTTCGATAGGGATGTTTTTAATTTTGTTGAAAATGGGTTTTTTTTTTTTTTTTTTTTTTTTTTTTTTTTTTTTTTTATGAAAATACATTTTTATTTTATTTTGTAAAAATAGGTGAAGGGTGAACAAATTAAAACTATAATACTCCGGACAAAGATGAGAAATACTTTTGTATAGGTTTATTTATTAAATGTATTTTTATCTCTCTAGTGGTGTTTTTGCGCTAGAAAGTGTAACGTTGAATTATTTATTTTTCATCAACCATTAAATTAGTTCTCAGTAAATTACTTGAAAATTAAATTTTGTTATACAAAAATAAAATCCTCATTTTTTATCAAAGACCTGTTAAAAAAGAGTTATTGAGATTTTGTTATAAAAGTATAAATTGGGGTGCAATGTGAATGATCTATTACCTTTTAAAACTAAAAGGTGCAACAATTTGAAGCGTATCTTTCTTTCTTGGTTAGAGGCAGTGAAGACGGTAACCTAGCTTCGGATTGCAATGGGAGGGTGTGGCATCATCGGTAGTTTATGTTCGCAAGAACTCCAGGACTTTCAATCACAGGATTTACTTCGTTAATTTATTGCTATTATATTTGATCTTTTCTAGGGTTGCGCATTTATTATTTGTTGGCGGCACGTTCCCTTTCATCTCCTTTATTTCTAACCTAGATTTCCCGCTCTCATCACTTCACAGCCTACTGCAACCTCGCATGGTCACTCGCTCGAGATACTCACGCCCCTCTCTCTCTCTCTCTCTCTCTCTCTCTCTCTCTCTCTCTCTCTCTCTCTCTCTCTCTCTCTCTCTCTCTCTCTCTCTCTCTCTCTCTCTCTCTCTCACTCACTCTGGGATGGTAAACCAAACCTTAAAGTCTCCATGGTAAAACAGATCTGACTCGTGGAAGAAGAAGAGGAAGGTGTTACGGTGGTCAATACAAATGAAAATGCTAGGGTTTCTAAAACAAGCCATGGCCTTGTGGGCAGAATAGTCGCGGATAAAGAGATTTCCTTCCATACTCTTAAATCCAACGCCCTCTGGTTGCTTGCGCCTGTGAAAGGATGTGATATCGCCATTGTAGAGCCAAAAAAGATATTGTTGAACTTTAATCACCCTCTGGACAAGAAACATGCACTTGAGGGTTGTCCATAGCTTCTCCAAGGCTATGCCCTAATTTTTCATGACCTTGCTAACGGAGAGAGTGCTCAGGCTGTTTATTTTCGAAAGATGAATATAGTGGTGCGTCATTTCCACATTCCGATCTCCCACAAAACCCTAGCGGTGGCTCAACAAGTGACAGCAAAAATGGGAGAGTTTCAACAACTTTTAAACGAGAAAAACTTAGTGGGCTCAGATTTTATGCGAATTCGGGTCACGTTATATGTGATGCAACGACTGAAACGAGGAATCTATCTCCATACATGTGACAGATGCAAGGTGTGGCTGGAGTTTAAATACGAACGCCTTCCCTCATTTTTTTTCTTCTGTGGAGTCCTTGGCTATAGTGAGCACAAATGTCCCATTCGCTACAATGAAGACTTTAAAGACCCAAATGACGATTCTTCCTTACGGAACCTGGATGTGAGTAGCTAATCTGATGGAGAAGGGCTCTACTCGACTACCACTACAACCTATGTCGGTCAACGCACTGAGCAGACAAGTAACCAAAAGTACACCAACAAGGGGTCCAGGTATCTATGAGTTTGCGGCCAAAACTAATCAGTACGAGGTTCAAAGCGGAGCTGGGAGTTTTCGAGAGAACTCTGGGTTGCTGTGGAATAATGAGATCGATCTAGTGAATAATCCAGTACAAATATTCTCTGGACCAGATATCTACAATATCGTGGGAACGGAGATTATTTCGGTCTCTAAAAACAGCAAGAGCAAGCCATCGACTGGGACAATAGACGAGGGGCATGAGTGATTGGGCAAGAGACAACAACTTTCTCTTCGTGATGAAGAATCCAATTCAACGACGAGGTCTGCGGAGCAGACTCACTGAGCACAATGAATTGCATCTTCAGGAATTGTAAAAGACTCGAGGTGCCATTGACAATTCACTCGATTAGGGACATATAACCCCAGGTTGATGTTCTTTTCGGAAACAAAATCAACCTAAATTCTTGTACATAAATTGATGAGGAAATGGAACTTGTTTGGCTTGGCAGTAGATAAAATTGGTCAGTCTGGAGGCCTAGTGTTGCTTTGGTAGAAGGACTTGTTGGTGGGTCTGATAAGCTTCTCTCGGAACCACATCGATGTTGAGATTTGTAAAGCACAAGGGGGACCGAAATGGCGATGTACAAGCATTATGGATTTTCCAAACAATACTTACGAGCTAGCACATGGGCCTCAATTCGCAGCCTCCACTCTCAATGCACCATGCCCTGGATTGTTGGTGGGGATTCCAACAAGATCTTGCACAATTCTGAGAATAAGGGGGACCAGTGCGACGACCGGAAAATACTGTAGGCTTCCGGACAACAATGACGAAGTGTGATATCACGGATTTAGGGTTCAAGATGCCAACCTTTACATGGTCAAATCACCGGGAAGCAAACGATACAGTATGGTGCAGACTGGACCGAATATGTGGCAATAGAGAGTGGCGTACACTCTTCCCCAATGCATCAGTTCTCCACACGGAGTTAGCAGGGACTGACCATCTACCGTTACTTCTTACCCTAGCGGAGGGACCCGATGATACTCGAAATTTTGGTCGGAGACCATTTCGTTTTGAGTCGATGTGGGCATATAGAGAGGATTGTGAAGAGATTGTAAAGAATCAGTAGGAGGAGTCCACAGGATCCGACCATTTGGATGTCATTATGATTAATACCAAGGGGTGTCGTATTGCACTTCAACAGTGGAGCCGAGCAACGTTTAGCCATCCGAAGAAGCGCATATGTATCCTTCACAAAACAATTCACAGGGTTGTCAATGGGTCCTCAAACAGCTGATCGGATTACATGCCAAAAGGAGATTAGAGTTGATCTTGAGAAGGCATAAGGGGATCTCGACATATATTGGCGTCAAAGGAGTTGAGTGCAATGGGTGAATGAAGGGGACCGAAACACAACCTTGTTTTACGCCAAAGCTACAACGAGGAAGCAACGAAACTGGTTCCACAAGATCAAAGACTCTGAGGGACATTGGAAAGAAGGCAAGGAGGATCTTCAAAGGGTGATCACTGGATACTTTGAGGAACTGTTTCGGTCATCTAACCCAGAAGAGAGAGAGGTGGATGAAGTGCTTGAACACCTTGATGCGAGGATCTCCAGTGAGGATGCTCGTCTTCTTGTTGTTCCTTTCTCTACAGATGAGGTAACTCGAGCTATCACCCATATGTCCCCCACTAAATCCCCCGACCCTGATGGCCTCCATGTTTTGTTCTTTACGAAGTATTGGCATATTTTAGGATCTAGTGTTATAAATTGCGTCCTCAAATTTTTGAATAAAAGGGTTCTCCCTCCCTCTATGAACTTTACCTTTATCGTTCTTATTCATAAAGTTTCTAGCTGTGAGAGAATGACAGAATATCGCCCCATTAGTCTTTGTAATGTTATATACAAAATCGGGTCTAAAGCTATCGCTAATTGTATAAAAGTGGTGTTGAGCAACATTATATCTCCTAAAGAAGTCAAAGGTTGGGCGTATTTTTATTTGTAAACTCAATGTGTAATTTACATTAGTTATTACACTAGTCTGTACAGACTATATACATGTACGGGAAAGCTTATATTTGGTAATTACAATAATCATGCTATATGATATCTCTATCAACCAAAATCATGCGAAGCTGTAAATCTGGTGTAAATTAATTCCAGAAAATCAGCTACAACTTATTTTATGGGATTGACAGCTTGAAATGAGTTTATTCTAATATGCCCCCGCAAGATGGACGTAGCATCACTAAGGCCAATCTTGTTCCGTAGAAGAGTAGTACGGTGGCGAGAGAGTGGTTTTGTGAGCAGGTCGGCTAATTGGTCTTTTGTATTAACATGGCGAACTGTAATGCTTCCCTTTTGAACCAAGTCACGCACAAAATATAGATCGATCTGAATGCGTTTCAAGCATGAATGGTTTATATGATAGAAGCTGAGCTAAGCTATTCCCAAGTTGTCATAAAGAAGAGCAGGTGGACGAGAAAATGAGAAATCAAGTTCTCGTAAGAGAGAAGTGAGCCACACAGTTTCAGACGTTGTGGTTGCTAGTGATCGATATTCGGCCTCTGTAGAAGATCTCGCAATAGCTCGTTGCTTTTTTCAGGTCCAAGAAACAGGGTTGGACCCGAGAAAAGTCTCATATGCAGAGGTTGAGCTTCGATCGTCAAGATTACCTGCCCAATCATCATCCG
>NW_012194568.1:31988-51727 GCF_000504015.1 Erythranthe guttata
TTCTACAAAAAGATCAAAGTTTATGGCCATAAAACTAGACCTTAGTAAGGCTTATGATCGAATCGAATAGTTTTTCTTGCAAAGATTTTGAGTAGACTTTGTTTCCCACAGTCCTTTATAGACTTGACTATGCTTTGTGTGGCATCGGTATCTTACTCTTTCTTATCTTATTTAGTGGCTCGCAGTGTGGCTTCATCACACCTACCCGAGGGTTTCGCCAAGGGGACCCCTTATCCCCATACGTGCTCATACTGTGCAAGGAAGCACTTATCGCCATGATAAACTGAGCAACGTGAAGCGGGCAGCTTCAGGGCATTCAGATTGCCCCAACAGCCCCTTTGGTCTCAACGCTATGCTTTGCGGACGACACTCTCATCTTTTGCCAAGCGCGGGATGGAAATTTTCTTTTACTCAAGGATATACTCAGCAAATACGCTAGGACATCGGGCCAAATGATAAATCTAGACAAGTCAACCATGTCATTTTGTCCTTCCACATCGCCCGAAGATAAAGACCTAATTCATTCTATATTGGGTTTTCAAGTGGTGGAGAGTTGTGATCGGTACTTAGGATTACCAGTGACAATGGGAAGGACTCGTAAGGCCATCTTCAGTTATCTCCGGGATCGGGTATGGAAAATAATTGAGGGATGGGACATCCGACAATTGTCAAAGGCGGGGAAGAGGTGCTCATAAAATCGGTGCTTCAAGCAATTCCATCGTACGTCGTGTCTTGTTTTTTCTTACCATCGGGATTGATTAATGAAATCGAAACATCCATTCGCCGTTTTTGGTGGGGAGCGGGGGTTGGCAAGCAAATGAATTGGGTGGCCTGGAAGAAACTTTGTAGGCCAAAAGAGATGGGCGGCATAGGATTTAGGGACCTCCGTTGCTTCAATCGAGCCTTGCTAGCGAATCTTGACAAATCCGGAACTCCTCCTCTCGAGAATTTTCCAGGCCCGATACAACAATCAAAGTGCTTTATTTTCGGGTACACTCGGAACTCGGTCGTCGTGCATGTGGCGAACGATTATTACGGCCCGACAGTATATTAAGGACGGGGTTCGAGTCCGAATTGGCCTAAAGAGTTTACTCCGCGCCCAATGTTTACGGCTTTCCCGAACACCATCAGGACCTGATGAACCCAACGATTGGCTCTTGGAATGATGAGCTAATAGATAATCTCTTCTGACCAGTCGACAAAGATCGGATCCGATCAATTCTGATTGGGGGTCCGTCCACTTAAGACCGCATGACATGGCCAATGTCTAGTACTGGAAGCTTCACTGTGAGGTCATGTTATCACTATATAATGAGCAAATCGGGCAGGTATAATGGGTCTACCAGTTATGACTGGAAGCTAATTTGGCACGCCCCCATTGCCCCAAAAGTCCGAGTGTTTCTTTGGAGAGCCTGTTCTGTTATTTTACCATGAATATTTCGGGTCGTGTTCGCCAGGTTGAATGAGAGACGCAAGCGGTTCATCAAGCGATCATACGAGCTAGATCGTTCCATTGGCCATCGATAGTAGTTGAAGGGGATTGCGCGCATGTCATGGAAGCTCTTTGCCGAAAAGACCACCCTCTTACATCCTTTGGAGCTATTGTCAAATATTGTTTATTTCTTGATCGTTCCTTTTCGTTTCGTTCTTTCTCTTTTATCAAGAGGCATGCCAATAGCCTTGATCATAATTTGGCTTCTAATTTGGTTTCGCATGTTTTAGGAGTTTCCCTTCCTTCACACCTGACCATAGGTGACTAATGATATGGTTATTTTCCTCAAAAAAAAAAAAAAAAAAAAAAAAAAAACTACAAGGTGCTACTAATTCTTTTTTGGGATGTAAATGTCCGAAATAGTACATTTCGAGGGTGCAAAGTTACTCTTTATTTTAATTTTAATTTTAACTTTTATTTTTTTAATCAATACCTTTAAATTTATGATTATGCTATGCTCATTTCAATTTCAAGTATATTTTTAACAATAGTAGTCATGTTTCAATACCATTCTATTTTACGTAAAATAAAATTGATTATATCTATATAATATATGAAAAAGTAAGACACATATAACAATATCATAGTATCATATTTGTGGAATATACCTAATAATATAATAATTAATTTGAAAGTTGAAACTACTTCACTATAAAACGAAATAATAAATTTCAACATATATGCTTATAATACGTCATTGGAAAGCTCTTTAAGTTCTAAAAAAGAAAAAAAAGCTCTTCAAATCTAGTATAAGAGGAAATGAATTTTATCTAAAAAATTATTATGTAGAAAGAATTACAATAACAAGAAAATCAGCAATCACACCTTGTGTAAATATTTGAGCATATGAAAAGACGCTTGATATTTAAACAATATTATTTAACTATATTAATTTGTTATTTCATTATTGTTATTACATAAGTGATCATAAATAATTAATGGTGTAAGTTAGTTATCAGGGGCATAATAGAAAGGACAAAAATGTTAAGAAACAAAAAGCATTCATGCGTTTATAGTTGGTAGAGATAGAGATTAATGCACCCATAGATTTTAGATATGATTTTTATCTAAACAATTTGGATATATAGAAAATAAACGAGTTATCCAATTATGATATAGACAATATAAATAAGTTGTCATATAATACAAAGTCATCCATAAGATTTGGAGGCTAAATTTGGGCGGAGCGCGGCGATGAACAAAGACCAATGAAGGAGATGGTGGGGGCGGTGGTTTCAAATGTTCCGGACAGCGCTACCAAATTTTGTTTTCTCAGTTTTCATATAAAATTGTCAAAATAAATAACTTTTATAAATTTTAATTTGTTAGTATATATTGTAACATAAATAGAAAACAATTATGCAAATGTATCGGAATACGGAGAAGAAATAAAGTATTTCGAGGATTTTTGTTAAATAATAAAATCTTATTGGAACCCGCCAAAACCAACAGTTACATAATCTCCGCTGCAGTTGTTCACGAATCCCTTTCAGGGGTGACATTCTAGAAATACGAATAAGAATAGAATAAAATAAAATAAAGGGCAAAGTTCAATTGCACCCTTAATTATGGGATGTGTCACAAACACACCCCTCAATTACTAAACGTACCAAATACCCCCTCATGTTTGTATTCCTTTTGAATATGCAGACATCACCTATTGACTTTTTTGTTGTCTTTTTTATGTGACTTTTTTCTCGCTCTAGTTATTATCATGAGCTCAAATTAATATAGCAATCCTAATCAAACCAAATTAGCAACTGGATACCTAATTTCTTTAATTAAACCAAGTATCTCAAAATAGAAGATTTAAATCAGAGTAAACATCTCACTCAATGTAATTCAAACCCTCAATATATTCAAACTCAAGTTTCCATAATGGATTTTAATTCAAAAAAAATGACCTGCCATTATAACCTACAAAAAAAATAATATCAGTACTGTTTTCAAGATGAATTTACGGTGGTCCTACTGTCTGCCCCTGCAGTAGGACTCAGATTACGGTGGTGGAAACTTTTTTCATATCGGCCAAAAATGAAGGAAAAACGGTGGGGGTATAATTAAGTTTGAAATTTTATTTCTTTAAAAATTCAATTTGGTCTCTTAACTTTGAAAATTATCTATTCACAGGGTGAGGCTTTTCTTATTGCAAAAATTCCACGGGTATTTTTGTTTTTTCACAACACATAAAGGCCAAAAGGGTTGAGTGTGCCGTCTAAAACATGGGTAAATGGCAAATAGACCCATGACATGAACACTTAATTAAAAGATGAATATCCAACTTTTTTGTCTTGCAAATAAATTCACATCATTCAAACATATTTGCAAATAAGGAAAAATCTTTTATATATACCAAAATTACCCCAACTACTTGAAACCCTAATTCAACTCCAATTTCATGATTCACACCCCAATTTAACCCTATTTCACCAATTAACCAATTTTAACCCTTATTCCAATTTTGACCGCCACCACCGGTCAAGCGCCATTGACCGCCAATTTCTAGCGGTGACTTTTTTTTTTCTTGAAAACTATTTATTTTCCCGTCAGGTCATCCGTCATTGACCGCCGGTCTATGGCGCTGATTTATTTATTTTTATCTCAATTTTTTTTCCAGTAGGTCAACGGAGGTCAACAGCCGTTGAATGCCGGTCTCCGGCGTTAACTTGTTTTTTTTTAAACCTTTCTTTTTTTCTTAAAAACAACTATTTTCATTTATATTACTGTCTTGGCCTGCAATATTACTATCTCGGAGACAGTAATATTACTATAGAAGACTGTAATTTAATTGTTTGAGACAGTAATATTACTGTCCGAGACAGTAATTGTACTGTATTAATTAATTTTATCGTCTTTGCTTGAAATTTTGATGTCTTCGACCGTAGTATTAATGTCTCCAAGCGTAATATTATTGTCTCCGGCCGTAATATTACCGTCTTCGACCGTAATATTACTGTCTCGTGCAGTAATAGTATTGTTCGGGACAGTAATATTAGTAATATTACTGTTTTGGCATTCAATATTAGTGAGATTGGGCGTGGAGGGTATTCGACCGTTATTGGGCGTGGATGGTATTCGACTGTTAGATCGAGTTGTGGGAGCGGTGTGGGGCAGGAGTTATTTAGCGCGCCGCCAACGAGTAGCGGAGACGCTAACAGCGTGTGAACAGGTGGTGGGAGCGTCGTGGGGCAGGGGATGGTAGGACCGGCGTAGGGCGGGGGATGGTCGGCGTGCCGCCAACGAGTCGTGGAGGCGCTGGCAGCTCTAGGACAGATGGTGGGACCCGCGTTAGCCAGGAGGTGGTCGACGCGGCGCTAGTGAGTGGTGTAGGCGCAGACGACGCTAGGGCTGGCCGAGGGTCTACTGTCGTGTCGGTGGTGACTGTTGGGGAGGGTAATGGTGAGGGTGATGGTGAGGAAGAAGATGAAGGTGCCGATGGTGATATACGAAAAGGGGATGGTAATGATTCGGTTGGGAAAGAGACTAAGTAAAACGAAAAAGAAAAGGCAAAAGGAGAAACCCCTCAATTTACACATTTTTTACTTAAAAGATGTTGTTGTCCCAAAGGGATATGGATGTGAATTGTAGCTCTCTTGGGTTACCTAGGCACATGGAGTTGGTGCTACTGGCTGAAGATTAGATATCTTATGGACCCTCCTTCGGTTATTTCACCATGTTCTTCGACTATCTTTCTCCGGGTTGTACCATTCCGTCTCACCGAACGTTACTGAGGATCGGTGAGTGAGTTTGATATTGGTTTTATCTAGCTAAGCCCGAATTTGGTGCTCTCTTTTGTTGCTTTTTATCATAGGGCCGCTAAATTGGGGTTACCTATTGGGTCAGCATTGTTTCGTACCATTTTCAGACTACATAGGGCATTGGAGGTGCCCCTTTTTTGTTGTCATCCACATCCGGGTTGTAGGCTACTTAGTACCCTTAATTCGAATTGGGATGATGCCAAATACATTTTTTTCTAGATGAGAGATCCCATTGTGATGTCCCCTTGGTCTGGTATGCACGGTGTAAAATAGTGTGTGGTAGAGTCTGAGGGTGTTGTGTGCAAGGACAAACTTGTTTGAGGAGGAGTTTAGCCCTCGAATTTTACTGACTGGTTGGGTGTGCAGCGATTTGCCGACGCATCGAAGCACGGGCCGCGAACAAGATACGCGTGAGTGGGGGATCAACTTCGAGGAGTTAGAGAGGGCGTGAACCTAGTGTGCCTCCAGATGAGAGTAGATCGAGGTCGATTTGTAGTGATGGGCATCGGGCTAGGGAGTCAGATAGTCGTTCGGGGGCTGGGGGTGGCCGCGAGATTGGAGATCGAGTTCGCGTGTCTCCCTCCGATGTGTTAGGTGACCCTATTGATCCGATCGAGGATCTGGAGTGCGGTTCCCATTCCTAGAGGAAACGCCATCGCGTGGAGAAGGTGCTGACTGAGCCATGTCAAGCCAATGTGAGCAAGCTATGTCCTAGTATGGTAGCAGCCGTAGTGGTGTGGAGACATTTTGGGATATAGGCAATTATGATATTGCTTGGGCTAGGACCACAAATTTGATTGGAGGGTCTCTGCACACAAGTAGATGATCTAATCACACATTAACCAAAAGGTAGAGCCTTTAACTTGCAAGACTAATGCACGTGGACTAAGCCGGGAATTGCTCGGACTGAAACCCCTCCGACACTTAAGTCAGATATTTGGATAAAAGATAGAGTTGAAGATACTCAAGTAATGGAAGTTATGAGAGTATGTTTGGGCGTACCTCTTTCAATTAGCATGGTTCCTATTTATACTTAAATAATGGTAGACTCCTAATTAGAGTATAAATCTAGTTGAGCTTAGATTAAAACTCTGATTAGGTTTTGAACTGGTATAATGAGCTCAAGCCCTCTATCCGGTGGCTATTAGTCCTTTATTTTCGGCCCAACATGATAGGATAATTAGTGGGCCCATTATATTAGTATTTCGGCCCAATATAATAGAATAGTTAGTGGGCCCATTGGGGGGCCAGTTAGGGGTATCACTATCATTGTAACTTCAAAATAGTTGAATACTTATATAAATTTAAAATATTTTATATTTAGGAGAGTTCGCTTTCAGAAGTCCTATAAAGTGGTTGCGATCAAATCAAAATTATTGATTGAATACAGCTTTGAGTGAAATATTTTAAGGGAAAAAAGAAAATAGGCCCATGACAATGGACTTAAATGCACAATTTCACATACGTCCAGCCAAAAAACAGTTTCGCAAATAAATCCATGCCCATGTCTTTTGTCTAAAATACCCCTCATAATATAATTGTCATCAATTACATCCAATATACTCTAAATTCATCAATATTGCACATTGACTCCGGATTGAACAAATATATTACATTTATTTTCATAATTTTTTGAAATGATATATATTTGTTTGGAAAATAATTTTTTTCTGAATTTTTTTTCCAGCCAAATTTTGGCGTTGACCGCAGGTCTTGATGGTGACTTTTTTTTTGTTTTTGCTGAAAACATTTGTTATTCTGAAATATTTTTCCTAGCCTGTGAGCTGCCATTGACTGCTGATCTCCGGCGTTGACTGTTTTTTTTTTTTTTTTTTGAAAACTTATTTTTCTGCCTCGTTTATTGTCTTAACAACAAAAATATTGTCTAAGAAATTAATATTGAATGCCAAAACAGTAATATTACTAATATTACTGTCCCAGACAGTAATATTACTAATCTCCACATTTTTTAATCTCCCCAATGAGGCTTTGAGTTGTCCAATGAATGGGACCAGATTGATCATTGATGAAGAGGATTGCATTGAGGCAATCAGACTCGAAATGACATTCTTTAGACTGGTATCTATAGTGAAATCACATGAATCACATAGGGCAAAGGCTTCAGCCACAAGAATATCATGCAGAAGTATTCAGCAGCGTTGGCAAAGATGATGGAACCACTGGAGTTTCCTATGATGAATGCAGAAGTGGTAAGACCATCTTTGAAGCAGTAGTCAGTACTGATTTTAATCCATCCAGAGGAGGTCTTGACCATTTGTGAGCGAGCTCCTTTCCAGCTTTAACTTATTTTCAAAGTTGAGATTTTGAATGAGCAACAGCAGTGCATGATGCTTTCATGAGAGAGATCTGCAAATATGGAGAAGGAGAGCCATGAGTAACAAGGTTTCTATTAATCCAAGTGGTCTCAAAGAAGCATCAACAAGGAATTTTTCACAAGGAGTTTCAGAATGAAGGAATCCAGAGGTCTTTGTAAGGATCATAGTAATCCATGAGGTAAAGGAGAGACCTTTAAAGGGTTCCATGCACAAATTTCATTTAGAACATAACCACAATTGATTGAGGAATGGGCAGGAGATAAACAAATGATCAATGGATTTCTGTTGGGAGCCACAAAAAGGGCAGAGGCCACAAGATAAATGAAAGATGAAAGAGAGTTTGGGTTTACTAGGAAGGATATCATAAACCATTCTCCAAATGAAGAGCTTGTGTCTATTGTGAAGTTTTGAGTTCCAAAGTTTTTTTCCCACGGGAGTTGGAATGGTTTAGAGCATAAGAGATACGACAAGAGTTATGAGTAAGGTAAGCATTCTTGATGGAGAAAGACTCTGACAACGAGGGAGTCCATATGAGAGTTCTTTGGTGGGATGTAGGAAAGATCTAGACATTCCTGATCTCATTGACAACACACGTTGGAAACACCTCAATTAAGATGCTAATGTTCCAACAAGGAGTGTTCTCAAGCATCAGACTATTGACAAGATTCTTGTCAATTAAATAAGGGTTTATTAGAGAAAACCCCCTTCTTCATATTTTCTAATGAGGTAGATCCAATTTTTTTCCCCCTTTTTGAGATACACCCAATTTTGCCAACTTGGCAAAATATATTATATAATTTCCCTTTAATACCCCTGTTTTATTATTAAACGGCATTTATTTCCTTTAATACGTGATTTGAGGTTTGCCGATACATTGCCTAAAATCACAGAATAAATTTACGTGAGATCATTGGCCGTTATATCAAATCGTGTACAATATTTTTTGAAAATTCTCTTCATCGTTCCAGCGGGTTTTATCGTCTTTGAAGATTTCTGCACCGTCGTGGAAATAGGATCGATTTTTGAGCGTTTGTTGTTGGACGTTGTTAAGCGGGTATGAATACGTTATTCGTTTTTATTTTTTGCTCAATGTCCATGATTGTCGTGTACGGTGGTTAGAAATTTTTAAGAGTTGTGTTGATACTTGATTCTATTAAGTAGAACGTTTTTTAACAAAATTATTCCGTCATATATATATATATCGTTTTTTTTTGGCCGATGATGTTTGTTTGGAAGAGGATTGACAGAGTTAGAAGAGGATGGTTCACGCAGATTGGACCAGAGTTGTTTTATATGAGCTTTGTAGTTGGTTTATGCAATAATCAGAATAATTGTCCGCTGTGGTCGAGTTCATGTTTTTATCCCGATCGATAGTTGGTTTATTTGTTTATAACAGTCGATTTAAGTGTGATGGATAGTACATTAAAATATAGTTCGTAGTCTTTTTTAATTTAGTGTATGGATTTTGCATTTTAAGTTTATTTTTGATGATATTAATGTATTATCATTCAAATGTATTTGCAGTCTATTTAATCATTTTTAGTATTCTGCATTTTTAATTTTGTTTCATGATTTTAGGTTTTTTCGATTGACGAAAATTTCGTTACCGGATTTTTGGTTGAAGGTTAGGGTGAGGTTGGGTTGCTTATAAAAGAGGTGTTTACGATATAATGGCTCGTTAACTTCGGTTAAGTGTTAAACCGTTGTAATACAGTAGTATACTATTATGAATACCGTATGATACTACCATTATCATTTTATTATACTATTATGAGATTATTAATGTACTAGAGTTTTTTAACTCGACATATTGGTTTGATTGTGTTATGATGTGTTTTATGTATTTTATCAAAACCCTAGATTGAAATTATGAGATTATTAATGTACTATTTTATTGGTTATGTGGAATACTTTATGTTGGTGTTGTTCTCAATGTTCTTGTCATTTCAGTGGTATATTGTTTGTAACACAATTTCATATCACTACTATAACCGTAATATACTATCATAGCAGATTAATGTACTATATTGAAATTATTAATATACTACGTGGTTGAATAATACGGGATCCATAGTCGATTAACGAGATCCATAGTCGAATTAGATCAATAAGATAGTCTATTACATGATATAAGGAAAATTACCCTAATTGATTAGTATTTCAAACAAACATATTATTCAGTTTACATATATATTATTATTTTTTCATATATATTATTATTTACCCTAATCGTTTTCATATAATAAGGAAAATTACCCTAATTGATTAGTATTTCAAACAAACATATTATTCAGTTTACATATATATTATTATTTTTCCAATAGTCAATTAACTAAACCCATAGTCGAATTAGATACATGGGATAGTCTATTAAAAGATATGAGATTGTCTATTAATTTTAAAACACAAATCCGACGCCGTCACTTCTCAAATCTAGGGTTTTGATGATTCTTCGGCCCATAGTAGATTAACGAGATCCATAGTAAAATTATACCAGTGGGATAGTCTATTAAATGATATGCGATAGTATATTAATACAGATGTAATTCGACTATGCATCTCGTTAATCAACTATGGGCCGAAGAATTATCAAAACCCTAGATTTGAGTAATCCTAGATTTGAGTAACCCTAGATTGGAGCAGTGACGGCGACGGCGACGGCGGCCAACGACGATATCACTTCTGGTGGATGTCCTGCCCATCAATTGTTGCAATATCAATGATTTAGTGCTCGAATTCGGTATGCGATTATAACAGATCTGCAATTATACAAACGTGATAGTCGATTTAGCCAAAACATATGAACAAATCGATGGACGATAGCGATGCAGCGACCGACGAAGACGTACCTACGGCGGCTTGCTCGGAGTCCACGAAAATCGTTGTTTCACGGCAGTGCAGATTTCTTCCCCTTTCGATCGGCCGTACCGGGAAGTGGTTCTGGGAGGTTTTTGCAGTTTATTTGATAGTGGGTTTTGGGGTGATAGTGTGTTAACGGAAAAATAGGAAGGGATTTGATATTATTTCAAAAGGTAAAGTAACGGGATTTGTGGGATTTGATTGAGGGTAATTATGTAATTACGAAAAGCTTGGACTTTTATCAAAATGGCAAATTTAAATTTGGGTCTACCCCTATTATTTGAATGTTTAAGGGGGTTATATCTAATAGACCCATTAAATAAAGGGAGATATAACACAGTGGGGAAGGGATGATTCCATATAGAGTAGGAGTTCAAGGGTCTTTCAAGATGAATACATTTGAATTGGAAAAAATAGTGTAGCAGGTTCCTTTGGAGATGAGAGGTTTAGAGGCAATAATACCTTTCCAGATCCAAAATGAGTGGCAAGGAGAAGGAGAGTGATGGAGAAAATTTTGAAGGCTAAAGCATTCAGGTTTCAGAAAAGAGGTCCAGATATTTTCAGTGGAGGTAGTGAGTCTCCAAGCAATTTTTTAAACCATGGCCAAATTAACATCTCCCATTCATTTGAATCCTAAACCTCCCACAAATTTCGGAAGACAAATAGTATCCCAGCATTTATGCATATAAGAGTTTCCTTCAAGTTTTGACCCCACTAGAACTATATGAAAGCATCATCCATTTAGTAAGTGATAGACTTTGGAAGAATGTAAATAGACATATAGTATGAGAAGATAAGTTGAGCCACTGCAGATATAAGGACAAATCTACCAGCTTTAGATAAGGTTTTGGATTTCCATCCACTGAGTTTAGAGTTGATTTTTCAAATGAGATCATGAAAAGATTCTTTTTTTTTTACTCAGGCAAGCAGAAAGAAAGTTTCAGATGTTTCTCTTTGTGGTTCCACTCTTTGAACTAGAGAGTATCAAGGATTGAGATTTTTGTTTGTGGGAGGGAGGGGGGGGTGTTGTGTCTGAAGTGTATAAAGGATTTTGTGGCATTGGGAAGCTGGCTAGACCAAAGGGCAAACTTATCGAGGGAGGCTCTACAAAAAATAATGAGATCATCAGCAAATAATAGATGAGAACAGGAACGGGCAGTACTAGAGATATTTATCCCTTTCGAATGTCCTATTCTTTTTTAAAATGAGAGAAATCTTGAGAGGATCTCAGTATAATGAACAAAAAGCAAAGGAAAGGATCTCAATGTCTAACTGCTCTAGAAGGAGCGAGATTTACAGTGGAGGATTCATTAATGAGGAAAGATAAGCAAACAGTAGTGATACATTGCATGATCCAATCAATAAACTCCCTGCAGAGGTCAAGGTTAATTAAAATGCAGTTCAACAGATTCCATTCCACCCTATCAACTTTTATGGCCATAAAAAAAATATTTTTTTTTCTTTTAGGTATAGTTCATGATCTCATGTGAACCAATTTTATTGTGATAGATGTTCTTATCTACAGGAAATTCATTTGGAAAACGGATATGATAGTGGTGAGGAAAGGTTTCAGTCTATTGGCCAGAATATCTGAAATGATCTTGTAAGTCACATTACAAAGGCTAATGGGTCTAAATTAAGCAACTTTGGCAGGTTTTGTGTTTTGGGAATGAGGGCTATAAGAGTGTGGTTAAGATCTTTTAAGAGGTGGCCAGTTTTGAAGAAATGTTGAACATCAGATACCAAATCAATGCCAGTTGTTTTCCAGAAAGATTTGAAAAACGGGATGAGGCATACAACCAGGTCCAGTGCTGTTGGAAGAGTCAAAAGAAAAGAAGTTACGTTTGATATCTTTACGGTGAGGGATAGAGCTTGGCATCATCTTCATTTTTTTTACTAAGGGAAAAAGGATTTCAAAGTTGGAGGGAAAATAGGGTTTATAGGGTTTTGATCATTCCTGAAGAGGTTTGAGTATAATTTAACAAAGCAGGCTCCAATTTGTTCATTTTTAAAGACAAAGTTGTTATCTGGATCTCCATGGATAAGATTTTATTCTTCCTGAAATGGATCGAGGTGGTTATATGGAAGAATTTAGTGTTTGCATCACCTTCTTTAAGTCATTTCTCATTTGATATTTGTTTCCAAAAGATTTCTGATTTGCACAGCCACGGGTCAAGCTCAGTTTGGAGAGATTTTTCAAGAGCAATATTCTCTACAGATTGATCAGAGACTTAAATGGGTTTAATCTTTTCAGTGAGGATATTTGTGTTCTTGTGGCGACTGCCAAAATGTGTGGTATTCCATTTCTTAAGGGCTTCTTTGATATTCTTGATTCTATAGTGGATTATGAAAGTGGGAGAGCCATGGACAAGTAAATGCCAAGCTTCATTGACAATATCAAAACAGGTTGGATCTTCAAGCAATATAGCTTCAAAACGAAAAGGTTTAGGGCCAGTGGATAAGTCAGGAGAGGTATTGAGAATAATAGGATTGTGATCAGAAGCTATAGATGGATATGATTGATGAAGGCAGTGAGAAAAAAATTGAACCAAAGAGTATTAGCCACTCCTCTATCAAATCTTTGTTGAATATTTTTGTGGCATGTTCTTTTGTTATTCCAAGTGTATATTTATCCATTAATACCAAGATCAATAAGCCCTGGGGAGTTTAGGTCAGATGGAAAGTTTTAGTTTGATGAAGAGGAAAATGAGAACCACCATTTTTCTCAACTTCTGAGGTGACAGAGTTAAATTCCTCCGTCACAAGCCAAGGGCCAGAGAAGATTCGTAAAGAATCACTTTCTTAACCCCATAGGGTCAGCAGAATCAAGATTTGAGTTTTTAAGTGCATGAGAATTTTCAATGGCAGGATAGTTACACCGTTTTTGTTAGAATTGTCTGATGTTGACAGATTTCCTCTCTCTTCATCTCAATGAGGAAAGAATTACATAAACTTCAAATGTTGCATGCGTGGGTCTTGGCTGGCAAACAAGAGTGATAATCAGACAAGAGTTTGAGTGAGTTTAATGTTGTGTAGGGGAATAGACTGGTGAGCTTAAAGAAATATTATGAGGGTTGGGGAAGGGGGGTGGTGCATGGATTTCAAACGAAGAATTAGACATATGGATAGTAGGGTTTATTATAGGATAAACAATGCATGGATCAGAGAGGGCCTCAAGTGTTAAATTTTCATCTTACTGAGGTCCAACTTGGGCTTTTTTATATATTGGGCTTCTGAAAGAGAGAATTTTTTTCGTGAGCTATTAGCAAGCCTAAGGAAAGTCCAAGGATTTCGATGGATTTGTTTTGGAAAAAAAATACCATCCTAGTCTTTGACACATGTTGATGCATCTGAATATCCACTTTTGGAAGGGTCTTTTCGATAAAGAGTCACTATCCATAAGTACAGGCTTTGCAGATAAAGTACTATGATTCAAATCACTCAAGACAAGAGTCAACTCCCATTAATGCATATTTTTAATGTTAACTGGAAAAGGCATTTTTTTTAGGAGGGGAGGGGCTCTGAGATTTTTTAAGATTACCCAAAGAAAGAGGCATAGAATACATTTTTTTCCCAAAAGAGTTAATTTGGAATCGAAATGAATTAATTGTGACAATTTGTTACGATATTTACTAAAAACAATTCTTTAATATTTAGTTATAGTAGTTTCATAGAAATAAAAGATAAAAATTCTAGGATTAATCTCACGTTGCACCATTGAAATATTGCATTTTGGCACTTTGGACCCTAAAAAAAACAAGGGGCTTGCTATTATCAGTGCGGTTTTTACCACTCGCAGTGCAAAATAATTAATTTTTTTTCTTTTACAAATCTTATCCAAATTCCCTCTCAAACACTCTGAACCTTTTATTCTTAAAATTTTTCAATTTTAGTAATTTTTTGACCAATATCAGTTAGAGCACAAGTATTATCGACATGGATGACAACGACTTCGATTTTGAGGTGAAAATACACGTTTTTTGTTCGTTTCCAACGTTTTTACACATTTTGTGTTATAACACACGAAATATATGCTTTCATTTCGTGTAACACTATACGAAATATGTCTTAAAATCGTTTGTTGTTTGTTTCGTATACAATCATACGAAATTCAAGCTTCTATTTCGTGGTACAAACTACGAAACGCAAGTTTCCTATTTCGTGTGTGTTTACACGAAATGTAGCTTACATTTCGTATGTTTTTGTACGAAATCCCTTAAATATTGTCTTTTAATTTTAAATATTTATGCAGGAACTAAGAGAACAATCTCACGATCAGAGTCACTTCTTTGAACGTGGTATTGTGTGTGATAGTAGAGAAGCGTTAATTATATGGGCAAAAGATACAGCAATTAGTCATAATCATTGACTGACTAATCATTGTAAATCAGAAAAATATCATGTTTTAACGTGCGCAAGATATCAATCTGGACGACACGTGCTATTAAAGAAACGTTCTTGTCCGTTCAGGTTAGTTGGCAAAAAATCAACGGAGGATGGATTATGGCGATTGAGTGTGAGTAACGGTAATCATAACCATCTGCCGGGTATTTGAAAGTTTAACTTATGTTTAAATTTGTATATGTTTTAATTTTGCATTCAAACTTATGTTTTGGAATATTTAAATTTGTAGCGTTGTGTTTTGCATTTTATATGTTTAACCTATGTTTTTGGAATGATTAAATTTGTAAGGTTATTTGTAAGGTTGTTTAAATATGTACTTTAATTGCTTCAGTTGTACGTAGTTTCTAAATTCAAATCATAAAACTAGTGAATTAAAATACAAAACAACAAACTAGTAAATTAAACAGTTCGTAATAATAATAAACAAAATTAGTAAAATAACTAGTTCCTAATAAAAATAAAAATAAATTATTAAATTAAATAGTTCTTAACAATAATAAAAATGCATAGTCCTAATAATAATAAAATAAACTTTAAAATTAAATAGTTCGTAAAAATACATAACTGGCAAAAAAAAACCGATAAACTACCGCCTCGCTCTCCTCGGCGGTTGCACCTCATGATCGTCGTCGTCATCGTCGTTGTCATGGTCGATGCCAATATATCGGGCGGCGGGTTGCATAATATCTCCAAGATCGGCACGTAGATCGGCAAACTGCTGCATCCAGTCTTGTCCAGTGCTCCTGGTGATCGGGTACAGTGCACGTACTATCTGGTAATAAGCCGGCTGATCTGGTGGCCTCACATTCTCTCGATGCACTGGAGCCGGGCCTACGTCGGGGTTGTTGATCTTCGGATGGGTCCGATCGGTGTACCACTCCATGTAGTGCTCGTCGACTTCCCCCCGTTGTCATGCCGTCATGTATGCGTTGGCACGAATGGAATGAGCCTGGACCATGTCCCACATCCCACCTGGAAATGGGTAGTTGACTTTGTACGATCTACCTAATTCCGGACCGCGTGAACATGGCTCCATCGATGGAATCAAGCCGCGCGGTATATCCTGAACCCACCCGAACTGTCAGACGCAACGATCAGGCATATACGGCTCTACGACCCACATGTACTGGATCATGCCATGATACAACGTACGAGGGATACTCTCCTGTATATCCCGACCATACGGTAGCCACTCGACCTAAACAGAAAACAATATAAATACATAAATCAAAAAATTCATATTTAAACAAACTACAAACAAACCGAAAAATTCATATTTAAAAAAATATAAATACATAAATGTAAAAGACTTACATCATCCGCTGTCATATTGTCGAGTAAACCTCGAATATGCTCGAGCGTGCCCGCTTTTGGCGGCGCGTTCCACCTCTTGCATCGAGGCTGAAACTCACGGTAGCGCTCACTCTCCTCCGGCGGCTGGAATCTCAGGAAATACTCGTATATCCAGCACTGCAATATTTTAATCTAAAGATATTAAAATTTATTAAATATATTAAAATTTACAAAATATATTAAAATTTATTACAGATATTAAAATTTATTAAATATATTAAAATTTACGAAATATATTACAATTTATTAAAATATATTAAAATTTATTAAACTATATTAAAATGAACAAAATAAGTTCAAAATATATTAAAATTTACCTGAAGAAGGGTGGTGCAACCCGCCAAGCCCCTCGACTGTGCTCGGCTGCATATACCCAACTCTCTGTATAGATTGGCCAAACAGGTTGAACCCCACGAATACGTGCCGACCTGATCAAGGACTGAATCCTCGAGCACGTGCATATACCACGGTTTCACCCGATCACATGTCTTGTCGGGGAATAAAATAGATCCGAGGAGAAACACCAGGTATATCTGAACTCGGCGTCTCATGGGCGTGTCGGGCATCAACAACTGTCCATGTATCATCCTCCATGTGGGGCCCCCACTCTTCCATGACTCGTCAATCTCATCAAACTCGAGGTTTAATACCTCGGACAGTAAATACACGCAGTTTGTCCGCTCGATGGCCTCATCGTACCTAGGCGCGACCACGCGTTGCTCCACATTGGCACCTAGAATCATCTGGACATCGTGGAGAGTGATAGTCATCTCTCCCCACGGCATATAGAAGTTGTTCGTCTCCGGCTGCCACCGCTCCACGAATGCAAACAATAATGGAGTATCTAGGCCCGGTAAATAACATCAGGCTAGGGGATACAAACCGGTCATCCGCAGATAATGCTTGTCTACGGATACATCTACGTCTTCTAGGGCAGCTGCTATCTTCTCGTAGTTGAATTGGTTCAGGGAGTTGATACGGGACTTCACTCGTCCAACCGGACGTTCCTGCAATCATTTATTTAGAAAACATATTAATTAATCAACTATAAAAGTATTTTAATAGAAGATACAAAAATTATAATATTAAAATTAAAACAAGTAATTAACTTACTTCTCCCCTCCAAATATATGCCGCTACGTGCGACTTGAAACTCGGTATCAAAGACGGATCCCGCGGGCCACCGGGAAACGGACCATCTAGCACATCCGGATTGACTCGAGTATGAGGTCGACCACCACGACCTCCACGACCCCGTCCTCGGCCTCCACGACCTCCACGAGCTACAACCTCAGTCTCGTGAACGGGGTCCACAACATCCTCCTCTTCTTCCTCCTCCTCCGTAGCACGAGAAGATCCAACATCGGGATGTGGAACTGATGATCTGGCTTCACCAGCTCTCTCAGCCTCTCGCCTACGTCGTGTAGACATAGTCATGCGCTCGCGCTCGCGCTCTTAATGTTCAGCCTCTTCACGAATTGCTCGCATAATTGCCCTTGATTTCCCTTTGCCTGCCATCTGTTAAATAAAACACTATTAACGTCAGTCTAAATAATAATAACAAATAAAACAGATCTTAAAAAAAAAATTGAACCGTGCTATTTCACTGTCATTTCGTGGACAAACACACGAAATTAGTGCTTCCATTTTGTCTCACGAAATGTAAGCTTTTGTTTCGTATCATTGTGTACGAAACGTAAGAAAAACAAACAAATAAGCTAATATCGTGTAAAAACTCACGAAATTAACCCCTTAATTTCGTGAGTTTCTACACGAAACGTAACTTTATTTCCGAAAAGTTTCGAATGTTTTCAAAATACTGAAAACGTAACAATTTTCGACGAAATTTGTTAATATACTACTAGAAAACATTGGGTTAACGATTTTGAGTTCGAATTTTACCTTTAATCGTTGTTGAATTGCTCGTTTAATCCGCAAGAACTCGAAGAACCTTGGATAGGGTTTGAGAGAATTTTGAATTTTCTTAAGAAAAGTTACAAATGAAATAAATTTGCACTGCAAGCCGGTAAAAGTTGTTCTATGAATAGCATTTTAGAAAAACAATAGCACTTTGCACCTTTAAAATGCAATAAATCACGCACAGTGATTTTTTTAAACTAGTGAAGGTAATTTAATATTTTTAGTGGTATTTCTTTAGCAAGCCAACAGGCCAAGTATCAAATTATTTTTTTTATATTCACTAATGCTTTAGAAACTAAAAAGTGCAAAAATAAATATACATCTCTTCAAAATATTTAAAAGTCATATTTTTTTATCACAAAACAATATTTAAAAAAAGAAAAAATAAAGTTTCTTCATCTATTTATTTTCTATCAAATTAGTTGAAAGTTATATTTGCTTAAAAATATTTTCACCAATTAGAATAAAAGATCCACTATTCAAATTATTTAGTGAGAAAATTTTATGTTTTTTTTTTTCTTGAGAAAATATAGTTTTTAAGTAACTAGGTATGATTTAATATGCTATGATGGTGCATAGTACTATTAAGCATTTTCGATGATGCATAGTCAAAATGAAATATGTCTAAATGCAATATTTCGAGGATTAAGTCCTTTAAGTTGTTGAAGATGTCAATTCGGACGGTCGGACCGAATGTGTTATTGAGTCTTATTTCTCTTTGTTTAATTTATGCAAAAAACATTATTTGAAAATATAATTTACACTTTAATAATCAAGGGTTATGTACCATGACAATGATTGTTGGATGAATTCTATTATGCACCTATACATGTTTTACCAGTTTTGAAAATCTGGTTGTATTTGTAATTAAACATGATTTTTTGAGAAAATATAGCTTGAATATTTGTTAACAAACCTTATTATTAGTTTGCGCTAACAGTTGTGCGCGTGTTATTCCATTTTTTATAGGTTATTATTATTATATTATTATTATTATTATTATTATTATTATTAGTATTATTATTATTATTATTATTATTATTATTATTATTATTATTATTATTATTATTATTATTATTATTATTATTATTATTATTATTATTATTATTATTATTATTATTATTATTATTATTATTATTATTATTATTATTATGATTATTATTATTATTATTATGATTATTATTATTATTACTTAGGAGATAAAAATCTGCTAAAAGTTGAAAATTATATTTAAAATTATAGTTAGGAGATACAAAATTGATAAAATTAAAAAAATATTATTTATAATAATATTTAGGAGATAAAAATTTGATAAAAATAAAAAATAATATTTAGGAGACAAAAACCTGATAAAAATAAAAAATAATATTTAGGGGATACAAATATGATAAAATTCGAAAATAATATTTAAAATAATATTAAGGAGATAAAAATTTGATAAAAATTAAAAAAAAAATCACAAATATGACATTAGGGTTTCTTAGGGTTGCCCTAGCGTTTCTTTCTTTTATATATAAGATTATTATTATTATTATTATTATTATTATTATTATTATTATTATTATTATTATTATTATTATTATTATTATTATTATTATTATTATTATTATTATTGTT
>NW_012194579.1:0-11934 GCF_000504015.1 Erythranthe guttata
CAGCCCCTCCACAAATTTTCAGACGTGATATATATGACCAACTCATTATTTGAGTAATAACACAAGACAACGTAATTATACATAGACACAGCCTAATTAATCTAGTCCACTTCTCATTCTATTATGTTATATATTATTAACAAGCATGTTAAATGCGGTGTTGTTATTTCGAAACTTTGACATCATAAAAAGTAATCAGCAAGTGTGTGCAAAAGGATAGCAAAAACTGTTTCTTATATTCCCGAAATTATGAGAAAAAAAGAGCATTTTGGGTGCACAAAAAGTATAAATTAGGAAAATATTTCTACACACGTAAAATATTTTGAGTGACTAAAGCAATAAATAGATGCATGAATTCAACTATTAAAAATCTAGTCGATACAAGGAAAGTTATTCCTATGCAATGCTAATCTAGTAATATTTGTAAATTCTATGACAAGGCTATTTCACCTCTATATGCTAACAAAAAAATAACTCGACAACCTTACAGAATCCACCCCTAAGTGATACTCATACACATACTCGAGAGAAATACATATTACATCAAACTGTGTTGGAGTTTTTATGCCTTTGAATGTTGAAAAATTATTGCAATTTCTGACAAACTAATAAACATATAACAATTAATATAGCGTTAATTACCTTGTCTTCGTATCCGGTAAATTTTCCAGTCAACAGCCTTTTGTTTACTCCTTTCACCCATCCTTCGGGCATCCACGAGTCGTCATCCACTTCTCTTTTGTTGATTGGCTTCTGCACAAAATGTTAAATAAAATTAAAATTTCAAAAAGTGAAGCCTCCATTCACAGTTGACAGGTCATTGTTTCCATGTCCAAATCTCTAATTCTATTCAATTGCCGCAGGCAAGAATAAATTAATATAATACAACGTAGATAGCAGGATATATACGCGCGACAAAATGACCCTTGCATGCAAGGATAAATAGCTACAAGAGAAGGCATACCTTTGTTGCACCACCTAATTTTCGCTTTTTTCTGCTTCGAAGGTCCATAAGGCATCACATAACTTTCTCCGACTTTTTCTGCTTCGAAGGTCCATGATAAGGGAATAAAGGGAATAAAAAGATTTTAAAGATAGAGAAAACCAATCAGAAAGCAAAACAATACCAAATACAGCCTACTCCCTTAATTCCAAAAAGCAAAAAGACCGAGGAAGTAGAAAAATCGACGTCACTAACTTTGTTCGAAATAATTTAAAGGAGTTTTTGCCTGAAGAGAACTTTTAGCTTTTCATTCACGCAGAATGATAGAAGTCTTGCTTACTGTTTAAGTTCTTGCATATAGTATATAGTGTATTCTATTCTCGTCATCAAATAATGGTCATCAAATCTAATGTTATGCCTCACGTAATTAGCCCACCTCAATCTGCAGCCCCTCCACAAATTTTCAGACGTGATATATATGACCAACTCAATAAATGAGTAATAACACAAGACAACGTAATTATACATATACACAGCCAAATTAATCTAGTCCACTTCTCATTCTATTATGTTATATATTATTAACAAGCATGTTAAATGCGGTGTTGTTATTTTGAAACTTAGACATCATAAAAAGTAATCAGCAAGTGTGTGCAAAAGGATAGCAAAAACTGTTTCTTATGTTCCCGAAATTATGAGAAAAAAAGAGCATTGTGGGTGCACAAAAAGTATAAATTAGGAAAATATTTCTACACACGTAAAATATTTCGAGTGACTAAAGCAATAAATAGATGCATGAATTCAACTATTAAAAATCTAGTCGATACAAGGAAAGTTATTCCTATGCAATGCTAATCTAGTAATATTTGTAAATTCTATGACAGGGCTAATTCACCTCTATATTCTAACAAAAAAAGAACTCGACAACCTTACAGAATCCACCCCTAACTGATACTCATACACATACTCGAGAGAAATACATATTACATCAAACTGTTTTGGAGTTTTTATGCCTTTGAATGTTGAAAAATTATTGCAATTTCTGACAAACTAATAAACATATAACAATTAATATAGCGTAAATTACCTTGTCTTCGTATCCGGTAAATTTTCCAGTCAACGGCCTTTTGTTTACTCTTTTCACCCATCCTTCGGGCATCCACGAGTCGTCATCGACTTCTCTTTTGTTGATTGGCTTCTGCACAAAATGTTTAATAAAATTAAAATTACAAAAAGTGAAGCCTCCATTCACAGTTGACAGGTCATTGTTTCCATGTCCAAATCTCTAATTCTATTCAATTACCGCAAGCAAGAATAAATTAATTTAATACAACGTAGATAGCAGGATATATACGCGACAAAATGACCCTTGCATGCAAGGATAAAATAGCTACAGGAGAAGGCATACCTATGTTGCACCACCTAATTTCGCTTTTTTCTGCTTCGAAGGTCCATAAGGCATCACATAACTTTCTCCGACTTTTTCTGCTTCGAAGGTCCATGATAAAGGAATAAAAGAATAAAAAGATTTAAAGATAGAGAAAACCAATCAGAAAGCAAAACAAATACCAAATACAGCCTACTCCATAATTCCAAAAAAGCAAATAGACCGAGGAAGTAAGAAAAATCGACGTCAAATAACTTTGTTTGAAATAAATTTAAAAGGAGTTTTTTGCCTGAAAGAGAAACTTTTAAGCTTTTCAATCAACGCATAATGATAGAAGTCTTGCTTACTGTTTAAGTTCTTGCATATAGTATATAGTGTATTCTATTCTCGTCATCAAATAATGGTCATCAAATCTAATGTTATGCCTCACGTAATTAGGCCACCTCAATCTGCAGCCCCTCCACAAATTTTCAGACCTGATATATATGACCAACTCCATAAATCAGTAATAACACAAGACAACGTACATATACATATACACAGCCAAATTAATCAAGTCCACTTCTCATTCTATTATGTTATATATTATTAACAAGCATGTTAAATGCGGTGTTGTTATTTTGAAACTTAGACATCATAAAAAGTAATCAGCAAGTGTGTGCAAAAGGATAGCAAAAACTGTTTCTTATGTTCCCGAAATTATGAGAAAAAAAGAGCATTGTGGGTGCACAAAAAGTATAAATTAGGAAAATATTTCTACACACGTAAAATATTTCGAGTGACTAAAGCAATAAATAGATGCATGAATTCAACTATTAAAAATCTAGTCGATACAAGGAAAGTTATTCCTATGCAATGCTAATCTAGTAATATTTGTAAATTCTATGACAGGGCTAATTCACCTCTATATTCTAACAAAAAAAGAACTCGACAACCTTACAGAATCCACCCCTAACTGATACTCATACACATACTCGAGAGAAATACATATTACATCAAACTGTTTTGGAGTTTTTATGCCTTTGAATGTTGAAAAATTATTGCAATTTCTGACAAACTAATAAACATATAACAATTAATATAGCGTAAATTACCTTGTCTTCGTATCCGGTAAATTTTCCAGTCAACGACCTTTTGTTTACTCGTTTCACCCATCCTTCGGGCATCCACGAGTCGTCATCCACTTCTCTTTTGTTGATTGGCTTCTGCACAAAATGTTAAATAAAATTACAATTTCAAAAAGTGAAGCCTCCATTCACAGTTGACAGGCAATTGTTTCCATGTCCAAATCTCTAATTCTATTCAATTGCCGCAAGCAAGAATAAAATAATTTAATACAATGTAGATAACAGGATATATACGCGACAAAATGACCCTTGCATGCAAGGATAAAATAGCTACAAGAGAAGGCATACCTTTGTTGCACCACCTAATTTCGCTTTTTTCTGCTTCGAAGGTCCATAAGGCATCACATAACTTTCTCCGACTTTTTCTGCTTCGAAGGTCCATGATAAAGGAATAAAGGAATAAAAAGATTTAAAGATAGAGAAAACCAATCAGAAAGCAAAACAAATACCAAATACAGCCTACTCCATTATTCCAAAAAAGCAAAAAGACCGAGGAAGTAAGAAAAATCAACGTCAACTAACTTTGTTCGAAATAAATTTAAAAGGAGTTTTTTGCCTGAAAGAGTAACTTTTAAGCTTTTCAATCAACGCAGAATGATCGAAGTCTTGCTTACTGTTTAAGTTCTTGCATATAGTATATAGTGTATTCTATTCTCGTCATCAAATAATGGTCATCAAATCTAATGTTATGCCTCACGTAATTAGCCCACCTCAATCTGCAGCCCCGCCACAAATTTTCAGACCTGATATATATGAACAACTCAATAAATGAGTAATAACACAAGACAACGTACATATACATATACACAGCCAAACTAATCTAGTCCACTTCTCATTCTATTATGTTATATATTATTAACAAGCATGTTAAATGTGGTGTTGTTATTTCGAAACTTGGACATCATAAAAAGTAATCAGCAAGTGTGTGCAAAAGGATAGCAAAAACTGTTTCTTATATTTCCGAAATTATGAGAAAAAAAGAGCATTTTGGGTGCCCAAAAAGTATAAATTAGGAAAATATTTCTACACACGTAAAATATTTTGAGTGACCAAAGCAATAAATAGATGCATGAATTCAACTATTACAAATCTAGTCGATCCCGCTGGCCATCGGGGACCGAGTGGTAAGGCCATCGTTAAAGAACTCCTTCACTTCATGCCTTTGATAGAACGTAGATGAGATTTAGGCTGCTGTTGAAAAGCGTCTGCAAGGAAAGTTATTCCTATGCAATGCTAATCTAGTAATATTTGTAAATTCTATGACATGGCGTATTCACCTCTATATTCTAACAAAAAAATAACTCGACAACCTTACCGAATCCACCCCTAAGTGATACTCATACACATACTCGAGAGAAATACATATTACATCAAATTGTTTTGGAGTTTTTATGCCTTTGAATGTTGAAAAATTATTGCAATTTCTGACAAACTAATAAACATATAACAATTAATATAGCGTAAATTACCTTGTCTTCGTATCCGGTAAATTTTCTAGTCAACGGCCTTTTGTTTACTCATTTCACCCATCCTCCGGGCATCCACGAGTCGTCATCCACTTCTCTTTCGTTGATTGGCTTCTGCACAAAATGTTAAATAAACTTATAATTTCAAAAAGTGAAGCCTCCATTCACAGTTGACAGGTCATTGTTTCCATGTCCAAATCTCTAATTCTATTCAATTGCCGCAAGCAAGAATAAATTAATTTAATACAACGTAGATAGCAAAATATATACGCGACAAAATGACCCTTGCATGCAAAGATAAAATAGCTACAAGAGAAGGCATACCTTTGTTGCACCACCTAATTTCGCTTTTTCCTTCTTCGAAGGTCCATAAGGCATCACATAACTTTCTCCGACTTTTTCTGCTTCGAAGGTCCATGATAAGGAATAAAGGAATAAAAAGATTTAAAGATAGAGAAAACCAATCAGAAAGCAAAACAAATACCAAATACAACCTACTCCATAATTCCAAAAAAGCAAAAAGACCGAGGAAGTAAGAAAAATCGACGTCAACTAACTTTGTTCGAAATAAATTTAAAAGGAGTTGTTTGCCTGAAAGAGAAACTTTTAAGCTTTTCAATCAACGCAGAATGATAGAGGTCTTGCTTACTGTTTAAGTTCTTGCATATAGTATATAGTGTATTCTATTCTCGTCATCAAATAATGGTCATCAAATCTAATGTTATGCCTCACGTAATTAGCCCACCTCAATCTGCAGCCCCTCCACAAATTTTCAGACCTGATATATATGACCAACTCAATAAATCAGTAATAACACAAGACAACGTACATATACATATACACAGCCAAATTAATCAAGTCCACTTCTCATTCTATTATGTTATATATTATTAACAAGCATGTTAAATGCGGTATTGTTATTTCGAAACTTAGACATCATAAAAAGTAATCAGCAAGTGTGTGCAAAAGGATAGCAAAAACTGTTTCTTATATTTCCGAAATTATGAGAAAAAAAGAGCGTTCTGGGTGCACAAAAAGTATAAATTAGGAAAATATTTCTACACACGTAAAATATTTTGAGTGACTAAAGCAATAAATATATGCATGAATTCAACTATTAAAAATCTAGTCGATACAAGGAAAGTTATTCCTATGCAATGCTAATCTAGTAACATTTCTAAATTCTATGACAAGGCTAATTCACCTCTATATTCTAACAAAAAAATAACTCAACAACCTTACAGAATCCACCCCTAAGTGATACTCATACACATACTCGAGAGAAATACATATTACACTAAATTATTTTAGAGTTTTCATGCCTTTGAATGTTGAAAAATTATTGCAATTTCTGACAAACTAATAAACATATAACAATTAATATAGCGTAAATTACCTTGTCTTCGTATCCGGTAAATTTTCCAGTTAACGGCCTTTTGTTTACTCGTTTCACCCATCCTTCTGGCATCCACGAGTCGTCATCCACTTCTCTTTTGTTGATTGGCTTCTGCACCAAAATGTTAAATAAAATTAAAATTTAAAAAAGTGAAGCCTCCATTCACAGTTGACAGGTCATTGTTTCCATGTCCAAATCTCTAATTCTATTCAATTGCAGCAAGGAAGAATAAATTAATTTAATACAACGTAGAGAGCAGGATATATATGCGACAAAATGACCCTTGCATGCAAGGATAAAATAGCTACAAGAGAAGGCATACCTTTGTTGCACTACCTAATTTCGTTTTTTTCTGCTTCGAAGGTCCATAAGGCATCACATAACTTTCTCCGACTTTTTCTGCTTCGAAGGTCCATGATAAAGGAATAAAGGAATTAAAAGATTTAAAGATAGAGAAAACCAATCAGAAAGCAAAACAAATACCAAATACAGCCTACTCCATAATTCCAAAAAAGCAAAAAGACCGAGGAAGTAAGAAAAATCGACGTCAACTAAGTTTGTTCGAAATAAATTTAAACGGAGTTTTTTGCCTGAAAGAGAAACTTTTAAGCTTTTCAATCAACGCAGAATGATAGAAGTATTGCTTACTGTTCAAGTTCTTGCATATAGTATATAGTGTATTCTATTATCGTCATCAAATAATGGTCATCGAATCTATTGTTATGCCTCACGTAATTAGCCCACCTCAATCTGCAGCCCCTCTACAAATTTTCAGACCTAATATATATGACCAACTCAATAAATGAGTAATAACACAAGACAACGTACATATACATATACATAGCCAAATTAATCTAGTCCACTTCTCATTCAATTATGTTATATATTATTAACAAGCATGTTAAATGTGGTGTTGTTATTTCGAAACTTGGACATCATAAAAAGTAATCAGCAAGTGTGTGCAAAAGGATAGCAAAAACTGTTTCTTATGTTCCCGAAATTATGAGAAAAAAAGAGCATTGTGGGTGCACAAAAAGTATAAATTAGGAAAATATTTCTACACACGTAAAATATTTTGAATGACTAAAGCAATAAATAGATGCATGAATTCAACTATTATAAATCTAGTCGATACAAGGAAAGTTATTCCTATGCAATGCTAATCTAGTAATATTTGTAAATTCTATGACAAGGCTAATTCACCTCTATATTCTAACAAAAAAATAACTCGACAACCTTACAGAATCCACCCCTAAGTGATACTCATACACATACTCGAGAGAAATACATATTACATCAAACTATTTTGGAGTTTTTATGCCTTTGAATGTTGAAAAATTATTGCAATTTCTGACAAACTAATTAACATATAACAATTAATATACCGTAAATTACCTTGTCTTCGTATCCGGTAAATTTTCCAGTCAACGGCCTTTTGTTTACTCGTTTCACCCATCCTTCGGGCATCCACGAGTCGTCATCCACTTCTCTTTTGTTGATTGGCTTATGCACAAAATGTAAAATTAAATTAAAATTTCAAAAAGTGAAGCCTCCATTCACAGTTGACAGGTCATTGTTTCCATGTCCAAATCTCTAATTCTATTCAATTGCCGCAAGCAAGAATAAATTAATTTAATACAACGTAGATAGCAGGATATATACGCGACAAAATAACCCTTGCATGCAAGGATAAAATAGCTACACGAGAAGGCATACCTTTGTTGCACCACCTAATTTCGCTTTTTTCTACTTCGAAGGTCCATAAGGCATCACATAACTTTCTCCGACTTTTTCTGCCTGGAAGGTCCATGATAAAGGAATAAAGGAATAAAAAGATTTAAAGATAGAGAAAACCAATCAAAAAGCAAAACAAATACAAAATACAACCTACTCCATAATTCCAAAAAAGCAAAAAGACCGAGGAAGTAAGAAAAATCGACGTCAACTAACTTTCATCGAAATAAATTTAAAAGGAGTTTTTTGCCTGAAAGAGAAACTTTTAAGGTTTTCAATCAACGCAGAATGATAGAAGTCTTGCTTACTGTTTAAGTTCTTGCATATAGTATATTGTGTATTCTATTCTCGTCTTCAAATAATGGTCATCAAATCTAATGTTATGCCTCACGTAATTATCCCACCTCAATCTGCAGCCCCTCCACAAATTTTCAGACCTGATATATATGACCAACTCAATAAATGAGTAATAACACAAGACAACGTACATATACATATACACAGCCAAATTTATCTAGTCCACTTCTCATTCTATTATGTTATATATTATTAACAAGCATGTTAAATGTGGTGTTGTTATTTCGAAACTTGGACATCATAAAAAGTAATCAGCAAGTGTGTGCAAAAGGATAGCAAAAACTGTTTCTTATATTTCCGAAATTATGAGAAAAAAAGAGCATTTTGGGTGCACAAAAAGTATAAATTAGGAAAATATTTCTACACACGTAAAATATTTTGAGTGACTAAAGCAATAAATAGATGCATGAAATTAACTATTACAAATCTAGTCGATACAAGGAAAGTTATTCCTATGCAATGATAATCTAGTAATATTTGTAAATTCTATGACAAGGCTAATTCACCTCTATATTCGAACAAAAAAATAACTCGACAACCTTACAGAATCCACCCCTAAGTGATACTCATACACATACTCGAGAGAAATACATATTACATCAAACTGTTTTGGAGTTTTTATGCCTTTGAATGTTGAAAAATTATTGCAATTTCTGACAAACTAATAAACATATAACAATTAATATAGCGTAAATTACCTTGTCTTCGTATCCGGTAAATTTTCCAGTCAACGGCCTTTTGTTTACTCGTTTCACCCATCCTTCGGGCATCCACGAGTCGTCATCCACTTCTCTTTTGTTGATTGGCTTCTGCACAAAATGTTTAATACAATTAAAATTTTAAAAAGTGAAGCCTCCATTCACAGTTGACAGGTCATTGTTTCCATGTCCAAATCTCTAATTCTATTCAATTGCCGCAAGCAAGAATAAATTAATTTAATACAACGTAGATAGCAGGCGACAAAATAACCCTTGCATGCAAGGATAAAATAGCTACACGAGAAGGCATACTTTTGTTGCACCACCTAATTTCGCTTTTTTCTGCTTCGAAGGTCCATAAGGCATCACATAACTTTCTCCGACTTTTTCTGCTTCGAAGGTCCATGATAAAGGAATAAAGGAATAAAAAGATTTAAAGATAGAGAAAACCAATCAGAAAGCAAAACAAATACAAAATACAGCCTACTCCATAATTCCAAAAAAGCAAAAAGACCGAGGAAGTAAGAAAAATCGACGTCAACTAACTTTGTTCGAAATAAATTTAAAAGGAGTGTTTTGCCTGAAAGAGAAACTTTTAAGCTTTTCAATCAACGCAGAATGATAGAAGTCTTGCTTACTGTTTAAGATTTTGCATATAGTATATAGTGTATTCTATTCTCGTCATCAAATAATGGTCATCAAATCTAATTTCATGCCTCACGTAATTAGCCCACCTCAATCTGCAGCCCCTCCACAAATTTTCAGACCTGATATATATGACCAACTCAATAAATGAGTAATAACACAAGACAACGTACATATACATATACACAGCCAAATTAATCTAGTTCACTTCTCATTCTATTATGTTATATATTATTAACAAGCATGTTAAATGTGGTGTTGTTATTTCGAAACTTGGACATCATAAAAAGTAATCAGCAAGTGTGTGCAAAAGGATAGCAAAAACTGTTTCTTATATTTCCGAAATTATTAGAAAAAAAGAGCATTTTGGGTGCAGAAAAAGTATAAATTAGGAAAATATTTCTACGCACGTAAAATATTTTGAGTGACTAAAGCAACAAATAGATGCATGAATTCAACTATTACAAATCTAGTCGATACAAGGAAAGTTATTCCTATGCAATGCTAATTTAGTAATATTTGTAAATTCTCTGACAAGGCTAATTCACCTCTATATTCTAACAAAAAAATAACTCGACAACCTTACAGAATCCACCCCTAAGTGATACTCATACACATACTCGAGAGAAATACATATTACATCAAACTATTTTAAAGTTTTTATGCCTTTGAATGTTGAAAAATTATTGCAATTTCTGACAAACTAATAAACATATAACAATTAATAAATCATAAATTACCTTGTCTTCGTATCCGGTAAATTTTCCAGTCAACGGCCTTTTGTTTACTCGTTTCACCCATCCTTCGGGCATCCACGAGTTGTCATCCACTTCTCTTTTGTTGATTGGCTTCTGCACCAAAATGTTAAATAAAATTAAAATTTCAAAAAGTGAAGCCTCCATTCACAGTTGACAGGTCATTGTTTCCATGTCCAAATCTCTAATTCTATTAAATTGCAGCAAGCAAGAATAAATTAATTTAATACAACGTAGAGAGCAGGATATATATGCGACAAAATGACCCTTGCATGCAAGGATAAAATAGCTACAAGAGAAGGCATACCTTTGTTGCACCACCTAATTTCGCTTTTTTTCTGCTTCGAAGGTCCATAAGGCATCACATAACTTTCTCCGACTTTTTCTGCTTCGAAGGTCCATGATAAAGGAATAAAGGAATTAAAAGATTTAAAGATAGAGAAAACCAATCAGAAAGCAAAACAAATACCAAATACAGCCTACTCCATAATTCCAAAAAAGGAAAAAGACCGAGGAAGTAAGAAAAATCGACGTCAACTAACTTTGTTCGAAATAAATTTAAACGGAGTTTTTTGCCTGAAAGAGAAACTTTTAAGCTTTTCAATCAACGCAGAATGATAGAAGTATTGCTTACTGTTTAAGTTCTTGCATATAGTATATAGTGTATTCTATTCTCGTCATCAAATAATGGTCATCAAATCTAATGTTATGCCTCACGTAATTAGCCCACCTCAATCTGCAGCCCCTCCACAAATTTTCAGACCTGATATATATGACCAACTCAATAAATGAGTAATAACACAAGACAACGTACATATACATATACACAGCCAAATTTATCTAGTCCACTTCTCATTCTATTATGTTATATATTATTAACAAGCATGTTAAATGTGGTGTTGTTATTTCGAAACTTGGACATCATAAAAAGTAATCAGCAAGTGTGTGCAAAAGGATAGCAAAAACTGTTTCTTATATTTCCGAAATTATGAGAAAAAAAGAGCATTTTGGGTGCACAAAAAGTATAAATTAGGAAAATATTTCTACACACGTAAAATATTTTGAGTGACTAAAGCAATAAATAGATGCATGAAATTAACTATTACAAATCTAGTCGATACAAGGAAAGTTATTCCTATGCAAAGCTAATCTAGTAATATTTGTAAATTCTATGACAAGGCTAATTCACCTCTATATTATAACAAAAAAATAACTCGACAAGCTTACAGAATCCACCTCTAAGTGATACTCATACAACATTATTGCAATTTCTGACAAACTAATAAACATATAACAATTAATATAGCGTAAATTACCTTGTCTTTGTATCCGGTTAATTTTCCAGTCAACGGCCCTTGTTTACTCATTTCACCCATCCTTCGGGCATCCACGAGTCGTCATCCACTTCTCGGCCTTTTGTTAACTC
>NW_012194579.1:24223-46618 GCF_000504015.1 Erythranthe guttata
TCCCTCAGTCGGCAGATCGATCTCCTCCCGAGATTTGTTTAAGCCCCTCTACCGAAGAACCGATCTTCTTTTTGTATAGAAGAAGCAAACTTGTGATAATCCTTGAATCTTGGTGTCTTCACCACAAAGCCTTGAAGCCGATATATTTTCTATGAAAATCACGTATCACAATGGAGCAATAAAAACGAGAAGAATTTTTTTTTTCTCTGAACTCTTCTCTCGATAAAAATTTGCCGGAAGAGCAACGTGGAAAAGAGAAATATTTTTCTCTCCAAAAAGCACACAATAACAACAAAGAAAAGAGAGATCTGTTTCTCTCCAAAAAGACACGCCATAAGCAAACTAATTAAGGTTAGATACGTACAGGAGATGTAGGAGATTTATAAGATACCTATCTAATAATATATTATTAAAATACAAGAGAGATCCCATAAAAATAATAATATTCCAATTAATGACAATATAAGAAAAAAAAATTAAAAGCAATTATCCCTTCTCTTGATTGCCACACGTCTGTGAAATATATGGAAAGAAAGAATTCTTCTTTCACATGACTTCTACACAACTCATTAAGTTAAGAATAACTCTTTTTAATTAATAATATAGTTTCCTATATAAAACAAACAATTAATGACAAATTAAAGAATTAAAGTAAACAAGGAGACTTCCCTTTTGTGTTTCACGGTACATAAGAACTTGTTGCACAAGTCTTTACTCATCCCTTGTTTATTAGAATCCAATTAGATTCTAACAATCCCCCCCTTTGTCATTGATTGATTCTAATCATTTTCTCCCCGTGAGTTAAATGCCTAAAAATGAAACAATAGAGGATAGAATGAAGCAATAAAACCAATGATCATCCTCAACATCAAAGGAACAACTCATCATCATCATCTCTTTCAGCAACAAGAGTGGCATGAACTGTTGTAGCAGTAAGTGCCACAGTTAGAGCAACTGTTCCAACAATAGTGGCTTCGGCAGGTGGTTCACAACGGAGTCACCTCCCCATGCATGTGTTTTTCCTCCTGTAGGTGGTCCTTGGGCAGCTCCTTTTGTACATGACTTCATTCTTCCCCTTTGTTTACTTGGCTTGGTAGACTTCGAGGCCGGCGTGGTAAATCATCCACGTGATAAAAGACTCAGCAAATAACTTTGGCATTAGCTCCTCCTTTTATATTCTTGTGAAGACCTAAACTAATTAATGAAAATAAACACAATATTAAAAAGGTTAAATTCCTTTTATTTTGGAGATCCACGTTCAGGTGATTAATTTGGAGAGATAATTTATTTCTTCTCAAATTATCTAATGAGATAACTAAGGAAAATATGTTCCTCATATTAATACACATCTCCATAGAATTCCACATGGTGTTGTGGACTTAGAATCCCATCGAGATTCTAACAATATCGACACCCTAACATTTCGAGACCTATGAAGTTATATACAACCACAGTTCAACTGATACCAATCACAGTTGAACTGATTTCCATGTGGTTGTGTTTGCTGCATTATATTATATCAGGTCACGTTTCGTCTTCATAAATTGATAGTAAACTTATCAATTACACTATTTTGAATATGTTACAAACATTTGACTCATGTTGTAATTACTGTGTGAAGAAGATATTACTTTGGCATTGAAATTATAATGTGTCCTTATTTGCCCGTTTGTCGTTTATAAAACAAATATATTTGTCTTTTCACATAATTATTCTCACAAGTTAATTTCAAATACCTCCCATGTGTAATCTCTATTTGGCAAATACCTCCCTGTCAAAAAAAAAAAAAAAACTCACCAACGCCCCCTCGTGTAACCAAAGTCAATGCATCTAGACCCCTTAAGGCAAATCGTGTCTCTCATTCGCGGGCTCTGCGAATTTTTATGTCATTTCTAGGGTGAAATGTCATAGATACCCCTGTATAAATAAAAAAAAATCTGACTGGTTAAATTATAAATAACTATAACTTATAGGACTAAATTGTAAATTTTAAAATTTCCAAAATTGTAAAATAAGGAACAAAAATTGAAGATTTTTCAGATCTTCTTCCTCGTTCCATTCCGCCGCCCACCTCCCAACCATGAAAAAATTCGGCATCGCCGCCGCCTTCTGGCCTGTCTAGCACCACCGCCGCTCTCTGGCTCGTCTAGCACCACTGCCACCCACCTACTCCTTCAAATGTATCTCCCTCGTTACCGTCGTCTTCTGGCCCGTCTCGCACCACCGATACCCACCTACTCCTTCAAATTTCTCTCGCTCGTCACCGCCACCGTCTGGCACCACCCAATTCTTAGCGAGAGAGAGAGTTGTGTATAGGTAAGGTTTTTCTTCTCGTGCACATAATCGCCGTCGTCGCCGCCTTTGTTCAAATTACATATATGGGCTGCCATAGGAAGAGTGAAATTGGAGGACAAATGGTACTTTGCGAATTCGGAAAAAAAAAATCACGGTTGTGGGTTGTGGATCCAGAAAGAAGGTGGGGCTGCAACAAAGGGTGATCTGGTGGTGGGGCAGCAACGGCCGGCGTGGGGAGAAGAAATGTTGAGTTGGGTGGTTGGTGGTGTGGGGTGGGGTGGAGCATGGAAGAAGACAACTATTTTTTTGTTGTTCCTTTCGTTTTCTTTTTTTCTTCTTAACGTAAATTAAAATGTAATAAAAAAAATATAAAACATATAAAATCTAATACAACAATATATGTTTAATTTATGTTTATATTTTATAATTACAATAAAATTATTAATAAGTATTGTTTATAAAATTAAAAATAACTACACATCAAAAAAACAATTAAAAATAATTGTGTAGTAAAATAATGCCTAAAAACATATTGGGTGCTGTGAGTTTTGAGTTTGATTACACGAGGGGGCGTTGGTGAGTTGTTTTTTGACAGTGGGGTATTTGCCAATTAGAGATTACATAGGGGAGGTATTTGCAATTAGTTCTTATTCTCACAGTAAAATATATATATACTGATCAACCGTGAAAGAAACAATATGCGAAACACTAGAATCGAATACAAAATTGAGATGTAAATTATAATAAGTTCAAACAAAGTTTTATTGTAAAGTACCATAATAAAATATACCCAAAAAGTATATTTTTTTCCCTTGGAGATTAAAGGCTACTGAAGTGGACAATAAGAGAAGCAAGACGGTAACAGTCAAATAAACTGATGCAGAATCAGAAGGCGGTGGGCCAGTAGGTGGAGTCATGGTGGTCGCCTAGGGGTTTCAACATCTGTGGTTGGTGCACAAGCATCCGGCTGAGGAGTTGCCGAAGAGGGGGTGATGGGGGTGGTCGCCGATGGATTTGGCCCGCCACCTGCCAACGAGTCTAGTACAGTTACAATTTAATTTCTGCCGGAATTGGCCAAGAGTCCAGATATAGTGGTGGTCCTCGGTTCCTTATTAGCTCCTCGAGGATTGATAATGGCACTTATCTGATAACACCATAAAATTACTAACACCTCATTTCAAATGAAATAAATCATAACCAAAGTATAGGGTAATGATACACAACATCAACAAGAAAAGTTTTATGAATTAATGAACAAACATGGACCTCGTAATCTCGTTAGATGATTTCATATTCTTATCGTACCAAAAAAGATGAAATAAGAGTACATCAGAACATTCAAAATGATATACAATACCAAAGAAAAGCTTCGACTAATAATGATTAATAAAGCCTATTCCCCTGTTATTTTCATCGTGCTACAAATGAATGAAACCTCCAAAATATACCTGACTAATTCGACATTCTTGGATCTTTAGCAATAGCCACAAGCTAAGAAAAAACCTCTTTATTTTTAAGAAATTTCTTTGTGTTCTTCATCTTTGTCGGAAGAGTCGCCGCGGCCGACCCGCAACACCGCTATCTGCATAAGATCGGCTGGGATGGAGACAAGTGGTTGCGTTCTTATATGAAGAATTTGGGGAGTGTTGATTTTATTTTTTATTGTAATTTTGTTAATTGATTATGATTATTGTAATATTTTTTTAATGGATATTTCACATTTTTTTGTTGAGTTTGTAACGTTAATTAGGTAATTTATATAACTGTACAATGTGTGTATGATCTGTTATTACTGGGTTCGTACTTTTATTTTAAAAATCCCAGTATCGTACTAGATCGTACTAGGTCGTACAAAAAAAATCAACGGATGAGATTAACTGATACGCGTTTTCCTAACGTATAAATTTCCGCAAGTATACAATATCGCATTTTACATAACAGTGGTTCCGGATATCGATCCACATGGACCTTGTAGATTCACATGCTAAGTAGTGTAATTATATTATCTAGCCGATCGTAAATAATTGGAATGGTGATAAACCCTAGTTTAAAAGCATGCAAGATCATAAACATGCAAGTATAGAATGTACGTAAACAAAATAACGGCAACTCAATACGGGAGGGCTTCGATTTAAAAGGGACCTTCTAGGGCCAAATCCACCTATGTATAATCAACAACGATCTACAAATCCGTTATCTAAAGTCACATTCCTATTCGTTAACCCAGACGTTAAAGTACTTTAACACCCATCTCCAATGTAGTTAGAGTCTACCCACAGGTCCGACGTCTCCGTTCAGAACCTGCTATTAAGAGAGTATTTAGGTCAAGTCCTTAAGGGCTATCCGAAGTGGATCACGTCTCCGTTTCCACACCCCGAGCTATGTTTTCCTAACTTCAAACAAGAAATACTCTCTCGAATTCATTTCTATTTAATATCAATCCGAGAGCTGATCAAACAATCAGAAGCATTTAATACGGGAAAACATAAACGAAATCAAAACACGATAAATATATAACAGAAATGACAATCGAAATCAATATATACAAGGTTTCATTACCCTATAAGAAAATGTTCTTAATTCATTTTCCCTTGTGGTTCTCTTCTTCTTCTTTCTTTCTCTCTTTCTTTCTTTCTTTTTTTTTTCTTTTTTTTTTTTAATTTGAGAAGAGGAAGAAAAACGTAACAAATTTTCAACCAAACTCCAAGGGATAATTTATAAGAAATCTCCATCTAATCTACCCTCTTTATTTTGGCTAAAAGAAAGAACACCGTTTCTCCAAGGCACAATCAAGGTTCTAGGGAAAATTTCAATAAAATGTCGGCTTGAAAGGCTCAAACGGTTCAAAGAAAGCCCAAATCACATCCCAAATCACTCAACGACTCAATACTTTACTTTGCAAATTCCTAAGGTGAGTTCTAAAACCGAACATCACATGATATAGCATAAATTAACTCCATGTTTAAAAAAAAAAAAATTTCAATAAAAGCAACACATAATTCATGATTCTCAACAATGACTCGCTCCTAAATTACTTTGAATCAAAAGCTCAACAAAATTCAACTATAGCTACAACAAAGCAAGTAATATCATCATCAAACATTGGCTATCTTTCATCATCAAAATCCATTAATGCATTTAACTCGAACATTATTTTTTAAAGAAAACAATAAATAAACGAAAACGACTAAAAGAAAAAAAAATCCTAAAGCATGCAATCTAAAACATATAAAGCACATAAAAAGTGTTTTTCCACCCCCAAACATAAAATTTACATTGTCCTCAATGTAATTAAAACGAAGTTTAAGGATATAATACACCTTGATTAGTCAAAACGTCCTCCACATGTTGCACTCCTCCATCTCTTTCTCTTTCAACCAAACTATTGTTTTTTCAATTTTCGAAAAAAAAAATTAAATAAATAAATAAATAAATTTCAAGGGTGTTCCGGACGGCCGTCTCAACTTTTGCACTGTTTTTTAGACGGCCGTCTCAATTCTAGAAGGTTCACAACTCATCGTAACTTCTCCGGACGTCCGTCTGCAGTTTTGGCTTGACTTTCGGACGGCCGTTTGGGCTTTGTGCGTCCTTTTGTTGACCTAAAAATTCAAACATGATTTAATTATTAGATTACAAGCTTATATATATTCTAAGAAAATTAAAAACAACTAAAAATACGAAAAATATGGGGGAAAAAAACGATAAATGCTCGGGTTGCCTCCCGAGAAGCGCAAAATTTTAAGTCTCCAGCCAGACTTTGTTTCTTGAAATTGTTATGTTCAATCCAATGCCTTGTAGATTGCGCATCCATCCATTAGCTTTATAACTTTAATTGGAATCAATGCAAGGATAGTATTGCAATATGCCAGGGGTCCACCTTAACTTGTTGTCTTTTTTGGTTGTAATCAATCGGTACGAAGCCAAGTGGATCTTCATCACCCGCTCCCTCAAAGCAGTACACAAAAACCTCAAGTCTGCGTATAAAGTCCACTTCAAACTCGTTCGCTTTCTCATCAACCTCTATTGATGCCTTCAAAGCCACGCCAGGAACAATGATAAGATCCTCAATTTCAATATTTGCACTAACCACATCCATCTCCTTATTCTCTTGCTCCCAGACATCTTTGGAGTTTAGCTCGATCGCATTCTCATATTAATCATCCTTAAGCGTCTTCTAAATTTATTTTTCCCTCTCATCGACACTTTTCTCACTATATGTTTCAGACGAATTTTCTTTGTTGTAACCATTCTCTATATCGGTTGGAATATTTTCAATAGGCATCTTGAACTTCATCTCTTCCAACTGTATTTCCAGTCTTCGGATAGATGCTTGAGTGGATTTCATAAAATCTCCAAGGACGGAGTTCAAATAACACTCCTGAATAGTGGGTTCTCGTGGCGTATTGGTTTATGTGTTCCAATAACCTCCTTTAGTATTATCTATGAAATTGTTCGCTTTCGGTGCATACCAACATTGGTTAGTGTAATGATCTCCACCACATATTGAACAAAAGAACGGCATATCATAGGTATATTTGGAGGTATTCGCCAGACGGAAGCCATTCATATCCCGTTTGAGGTGCACGAGAATTGTAACCCGACATGTAACCAAAGAGAAGAAATATTAAAAAAAATCAAACTATAAATAAAAATAAAAATAAAATTAATTTGGGTGAATCGTGAAAATTGTTCAAATCTAGAGCTAGAATAGAATAAATAATTAAAATATTCCCCGGCAACGGGGCCAAAAACTTGTTGGTTGTAATACCTACACGCAAGTGCACGTATCGTACAAGTAATAAAGTGGATTTTTAAGTCCAAGTATCGATCCCACAGAGAATATTTAATTATATAATCTTAGACGCTAAATTCTACCAATTGTTATCAAGCCCACCCTACACGGTCAAAAGATACACAATTATACTAAATTATCCAAAGCAAATTTAAAGGAGAAAAGCAAGAAACAAATAAAAACGAAGATTTAATCAAATTAAACGAGCCTAGGATTTTATGTCCCCCTATGTGATCATCGATCCCCCAAGTCCCTCAATTATGCAAGTAAATAATTCGGATTACTAACCTGAGATGCTAATTTAATCATAACCCGCTTCCGCGTGTATTACGATTCTATTATTCAAAACAATATTATTGTATTCCTACACAATTCAATCAAGAATAAAGCATTAAGAACAAATCTCAATAATGGCTACCTAGGAGGTTAACTATATTTCTACGATAACACCACAAAGGCTCTTCGACCACAAATTGTTAAACCGATCTTCCGATTCAATGATTCAACAATAGAAATAAATCACATAATGTGATCAAGTTCATGCACTTAATCAATCAAGTAGAGGAAATAATCTAAATTAATACTTGCATAAAATCATGGAATTGAGTTCACAAATCCCACATAGGATTCGAATAAAATCCTAGAAATAAAGACTTAGCTACTCGTAATTCTTATGATAAAGAAAATAAACTAAATAAATTAAACAAAAAAACTATGGTTCAATCTTCATTGATCTTCGTTCCTCGCGTTTTGTGGTGTATAATTCCGTGTTTATGGTGTAGAGACTTGTTGCTTTTATAGGTTTTTCTTGATAAAGAAGTAGTGGAAACCTAATAGGAATCAATTTCCGCCACTTTCCCCCATCAGGATTTCTTCTTCAATTTTCGCCATGTTGGAGTCCGAATTTTGGAATGTTGCATGAATAAGAATTGTAGCCCTTGCAATTAGCATGGCTGTTGTAAATCAACTTTTCACTTCTCATCATTTAATCTATTTACTTTAATTTAAGTATCAATATTTTACCATGTTATAATTTATTTGATTTCATTAAAGTAATAGTCATATTTTAAAACAGTTTCAATCTCGTATTGTTTTCTTGTGTAATTTTGAGGTCTGATATATTTATTTTGAGTAATATATGACGGATTCTAGGTGCTACCAAGAAGACAAAACGTTCATGCAAACAAACTTGTTTGGACAAATGGAAGATCCTAATTCCAAGGTTTCTCAAATCCATAGAAGTCCTTAAAACTACCAAAGTAAATGATAAAAAAGGAACCTATCAAAGATGAATCTGTTGCCACAAAGATGAAAGCATGAAAAAACTCCAAGTGAAGTTTGAAAAGAACTTTTGCCATATGGTATCAATAGCTAACTTAAACATGAACTTGAAGTATCTGTTTATCATTTTTAGGTGACAAGATATGATGCCTTATGTCACGTTGGTTGAGGAAAATGCATGGATACTTACACTGAAAAGATCCCTCGATATTTGAATTCGCCAGTTAATTAAGCACAATAAGTAGTTTTTGTAGCAAACAAGAAAGATTAAATTATGACTGTTTGTTCCCCTTTAAATTGGCCATTATTTTATTTAGTTTTTTGTGCAGGATTCAGATCATGCAAGCAGCATGTGATCTAATTTCCTTACACGTATTGTTTTAACTATGGCTATCAAATTTTATGGTATATGATAAAACAAAGTCATATCTGGTGTTGAACTGTAAAATCATGACATTATCATTTTTAGTTCAATTCATCATCGAAGGCTCTAACCTCCATAAAAACGTTTTTTTTTTTTGTTGTCAAGTTTGCTAAATGGCCAAAACCTGGCTATGGGTTGGCTTCAAAACTTGCGTACACTCATTTCTGCTACCACACAAGGGTTCGAGTACTAGACTTTAACGTACTAATTGTTGTGGGCAATATTGCTTCTTTATATATATCATCACATGATTTTAAAGAAGTAATGGCAGATAAACAATTAAGATCACACTTCTTTACCCAGATTTTTTGTTGAGTTTTGTTCACTTAATCAACCTTTATCTTGGGTTTTTGAGACGACACAAAAGTGTGATCAATTTTAGCGGAAAGTGGTGAGCGGGCCCCATTATTCTTTTAACCATTTTCAAGTACTTAAAACACTTGGGTTGTGTATGACCAAGAACATGACAAAAATGACAGGTAGGGACAAAAACTTTTCTTTGAGATGATTGTGTTGATGAAACTGTCGCAACAGTTTCTGAAACACTGGATTGTTTAACAAAATTGATTTTTCTTTTTGGATCCTCTTTCTGTTTCAATGCATCATTAGATAGTTGATTACCCCCTATACCTATACGACCATAGTTCGGCTGATTTTTGTTCAAAATTTCATTCAAGGTTACCCTACCAGTATTAAACTTAGAAATAATATCTTGGGTTTGAGCTAATTTGACCTTCAACCTATCTGTTTCTCTACTAGTAGAAATAGCATTTTGTTCAAGAGTAGAAATTCTCACATTCAATACTTTGTTTTCCTCAATTAGGACAAGCTTCTCTTTTTCTAAGAATTTATTCGACTCGCATACCTGAAGAAATTTTTCGTACATCCTTTCATAGCACTCCTTGAATTCTTCCAAGGTTGACACGTCATCATCGATGTTGTTTTCTGAATCCCCATCATCACCTGCAAGATTTAACGGAGTTAACCCTTTATCAGGTATTGAATGCAACTTATCATACCTAAGTTCTGTCTGAACTGTCTGTCCAACGGTTGCAACAGTTTCAGCGATAGTCTCTTTGTACTCGCTTATCTGAGTAGTTCCTTCGTAGGCCTCTTGTAGAACATCCCATGCCTCCTTTGTTGATTTTCACATTGATATCAATTTGAATTTGTCGTCATCGATAAAACTCAAGATAGCATTGGTTGCCTTGTTATTATAATCTGCTATTCGTACTTCTTCATCACTCCACTTCTCTTTTGGCGTTTGAATGATCTCGTGTGACTCATTCATTGAGGTAGGACGTATCCAACCAATTAGAATTGCGCGCCAGGCCCATTCATCAATAGATTTGATGAACATCTCCATCCTTATTTTCCACTCAAAGTAGTTCCATTCAGCCAAGAGAGGTGGTAGGAATGCGCATTCACGATGATTATTCATCTCTGCACAAAAAAAATAAAATAAATAAATCCCAAAATCTCACTAAATGTATCTAGTGACAGTCTCTTGATGCCAATTTTTGGAATTTATTTCGTACAGAGATCGATCTCCTACTGAGATCTGTTTAAGCCCCTCTCCCGAAGAACCGATCTTCTTTTTGTATAGAAGAAGCAAACTTGTGATAATGCTTGAATCTTGGTTTCTTCACCATAAAGCCTTGAAGCCGATATATTTTCTATGAAAATCACGCATCACAATGGAGCAATAAAAACAAGAAGAAAAAAAAAAATTTTCTCTGAACTCTTCTCTCGATAAAAAGTCGCCGGAAGAACAACAAGGAAAAGAGAAATATTTTCTCTCCAAAAAGCACACAACAGCAAAAAAGAAAAGAGAGATCTGTTTTTCTCCAAAAAGACACGCCGTATTCTGTTGCTACTTCTCCTTTTTATATAGCCTCGGAAAGACTCCTGTATAAGCAAACTAATAAAGGTTAGATACGTACAGGAGATATAGGAGATTTATAAGATACCTATCGAATAATATATTATTAAAATACAAGAGAGATCCCATATAAATAATAATATTCCAATTAATGATAATATAAGAAAAAAAATAAAAAGGAATTATCCCTTCTCTTGATTCTCACACGTCTGTACATAAGGACTTGTTGTACAAGTCTTTACTCATACCTTGTTTATTAGAATCCAATTAGATTCTAGTAGATACATTACAAAATCATACAAACACTGTTACCATCAGATGATCAAATTGCCGACAAAATAAAAATGGATTAACAATCATCCAGTTCTACAGGACACATGGGAAAATCAATATGTATGGAAGAAAAGATTTGTCTCACATTTCTCTACGCCGTACGATAAGAAGAACCACATGATGATTTCTTGCTCAGAGAACTTTGCCATAAAGAAGGAAAAAATCGATGATGATTTTTTTTAGAGGAAAAATTGTTTATGAATTAAGGAGATTGATGTAAGTGGGTCTAACGTTTAAGGAAAGCTATTCGATTTGATCGTAATATTTTTTTTTCATTTGATATGAATTAAGTTTTAAATTATTAATTTTCTAATTAAATTTCCAGTTTAATAAAAAATGTGTTTAATGTAATTTTACTTGTAACGTATGTATCGTACTATTTTTTAGTGGGTACGTACTAATCCTATGTGGAGCATTTGTATTGGCCGGTTATGGTCCGAGAAGTACAACCCTCTCGGACCCTAGACAATCCCATGTTTGTTTAGGTTTTCAAATTCTTTTCATTATTTTCCCAAAATAAAATTATCTTTCTCAAATATTTTGAAAAACGTCCCCAAAAAATAATCAAATATTTCTCTATCTAACAAACATGATTTGACTGCTATAGTAAAAATTGTTTTCACTAAAATACAAACTAAAATACAAACTAAAATCTTTCAAATTCTTCTTTCAGAATACCTTTTTCCAACACTTTTTAAACATGATTTAACTTGCTACAGTACAAATTGTCTCATCTCAAAATACAAACAACCTTTATTTTATTTTACAATTCTTCTCCCAAAACATCTTTTCTCCAGAATAAAATGGAAATAGAAGCCCAAAAGGTGACCATACATATCCAATTTATTCTTTCATCTTTCCCGTCAAACAAAAGCCACCCACCCGACCCCACATTTTCATCATCTTCACCGTCATACCAAACCCATCAACCACCATCCCGTGTCTAAACCCAAGCCCAACACCTCTCTGTTATAGACCTCAAATTGGAGATTCACCGCCGAGATTGTTAGGGGCCCATCGGTATACCACAAGCTCTACATATGTATGATATTGTCTAATCTGGGCCAAATCCTATTGGTTTTGCTCTTAGGGTTTTTTTTTTCCAAAAGGTCACATAAATAGAGTTGCTATCCCCTCCTCCCCTCCTTGTCTCTTTATAAAGAAGTGATATTTTCCATATTAAACGAATGTGGGACTATGCTTGCACCTCAACAGAGATTCACTGTCGCATACGTCGGAGCCACCCACCTAGATCTACTTCGTGCTGCCAACCTTTGAACAAGAGATACAAATTGGCTGGACCAGATCTCCTTCTTCATGCTTGCTTCCAAACTCCAACGGTGCCTCGCTGCCATGGGTTCTTTTGGAATTTCACTAAAGAAACCGAGGGTTTTCGTGGCTGGTTGAGGAATTCGGGTTTTGGTCGGAGGTGACCCCAGACGTTTTTTAAATAGAAATCGAGATTGACATTTTTCGATGAGGTCAAGATAGACATATTTCGATGAGGAGAAGATGTTGTGTTAAGGATTGAATTAAACATTGAGATTGATGTTCCAATTTTGAGTTAATTTAGAGAGAGGGCGCTTCTGAAAATTTGAAAAATTGAATTGAAAATTTCAAAATTTGAATTGAAAATTTCAAAAACTTCATTTTGGGTTGAATCTGTAATTTTTTAAAATTATAATTTAAAGGATATTTTGGTCTGTCGAGTCAACAGTCACCCCCGGTAGCCCACTCTGCGCGCAGTGTCCACGATAAGTTGTCAAGGACCTATTTTGATTTGACTGATTTTCATTGGAGTGTCCTTGTTGATTTATTTAACATGAGGATTTTTTCGGTAATTCCAAATTACAAAGGGCTCATTTTTGCCTTTATTAAATGGGGCACTTTGAGAACGTCCAAAAACTTTCATTAATAGGGATATGTCCAACCCATATTTCACTCTTTGATGTAAAGCCAGGCTCCTTTCCATTCCTCAATAATCCACTATCTTTTTTTCCAACTACACACATCCCCAGTTTTGTTTTCCCCCTTTTTTTAATTAATTTTTGCTTTTAATTTTTAATTTTTTAATTTATTAAAAATAACTTTTTTTAAAATTTTTTAATTTTTTTTTATACTTTTTTTCCGTCAGGAATCAATCGACTAAGGGAATAGTTGATTAATGAACTCACAACTAAAATTGTGGTTGAATGATGAAATTAACTACTAAAAGTAACAACAACAAAAACCGTAATATATTCAATCAAAACCAACACGATTAAACAAAAGAATCCAAACAATAACCAACCGAAACAAATAACAAAAACAAGTACAAAAACGAAAATATAAATCAATTTTTTTCTACAAAACAACAAATATACAAAAATTGTATTGATTTATAGAAATTGGATGATGGATTGACAATGACAGAACAAATACACACTGCCGAAATGCCCCAAGTCCGACTACACGTGGCAAAATCGGGAATCAAGAACCAAAAGTTCTAAAATGAATTAAAAAATGTAATGATTAACTTTAATCGACTACTGATCACAGTCGATTAAACCTTAATCCACTACTGAGCATAGTCGATTAAAACTTAACATAGTCGATTAGGGGTCTAGCATGTGCGACTTTCTCCGACCCTGCCGGATCTAACCAAAAACTCTAGATCTGTCTCTCCATTGTCACCATACCGTCGTCACACCACACCATCACCAACCCCCACCATCGCCACCACAAAGACACCGTCTAATTTCCACCCGCATGGAGACTGATCTCATTCTTCACGGACGACAATTCTCATGGCAAGAAGGGGTTGTTGTTCCTCACGACAGCAACATCGTGGTGGTTCAGGCCTCGTGGAGTGCCGCCATGAGGGCATAGAAGGTAGGGGGCGCCGACGATTCTTTGTTTGACCACCTGCTTCTGTGAGAGAGAATAAGGATTTGGACAGAAAAAGAAAGAAGAGAAAACATAGAAAAAAAAAGGACAAGAGAGAAGATGGGTGAGACGGGAAAAAAAGAGAAAAGATCAATAGGATTAGGGTTTGGAAGGGGATAATTACAACTCTCGTCCCTATATTATATACACCATTTTTTATTTTGGCCCTTAAACTTTTTCTAGCACGCAATTGGTCCTCAGATAACCAGTTTGTTTTTTCAATTTTCGTCCACCGTTTTAAATTGCCGTTAGTTAGGATGGAAAAGCCACGTGTGTGGCACGTGAAAATGGGGGTCTAGTACTAACTGTGGCACGTGCTCCACTTTGGATAGCCCACAGTTAGACTCGTTGCTCCAGTTGCTCCATGTTTTATTGCTTCTTTCTATCCTCTATTGTTTCATTTTCAGGCATTTTACTCACGGGGAGAAAATGATTAGAATCAATCAATGACAAAGGGGGAGATTGTTAGAATCTAATTAGATTCTAATAAACAAGGGATGAGTAAAAACTTGTGCAACAAGTCCTTATGTACCGTGAAACACAAAAGGGAAGTCTCCGTGTTTACTTTAATTCTTTAATTTATCTTTTTTTGTTATATATAGGAAACTATCTTATTAATTAAAAAGAGTTATTCTTAACTTAATGACTTGTGTAGAAGTCTTGTGAAAGAAGAATTCTTTCTTTCCATATATTTCACACAGGCGTGTGGGAATCAAGAGAAGGGATAATTCCTTTTTATTTATTTTTTCTTATATTGTCACTAATTGGAATATTATCATTTATATGGGATCTCTCTTTTATTTTAATAATATATTATTAGATAGGTATCTTATAAATCTCCTATATCTCCTGTACGTATCTAACCTTAATTAGTTTGCTTATACAGGAGTCTTTCCCAGGCTATATAAAAAAGAGAAGCAGCAACAGAATATGGCGTGTCTTTTTGGAGAGAAACAGATGTCTCTTTTCTTTGTTGTTGTTGTGTGCTTTTTGGAGACAAAAATATTTCTCTTTTCCTTGTTGCTCTTCCGGCGACTTTTTATCGAGAGAAGAGTTAAGAGAAAATATTGTTTTTTCTCCTCGTTTTTATTGCGCCATTGTGATACGTGATTTTCATAGAAAATATATTGGCTTCAAGGCTTTGGGGTGAAGACACCAAGATTCAAGGATTATCACAAGTTTGCTTCTTTTATACCAAAACAAGATCGGTTCTTCGGGAGAGGGGCTTAAACAGAACGCGGGAGAAGATCAATCTGCCGACTGAGGGATTCAGCGGTTAAGGGAGTTCAACCGTGCGGAGCAAGGGACGTGCTACAAATTGAAGATTTATAATTTAGCGTAGTATACAAGAACGACGTCAACAAAGAGGGAGTCTTTGTATTTTGATTAAGTCCTACTATTGTATTCGTAAAACTAAAAATTAGTAAATTTTGTTTGCAGGTCCCCGTGGATGTAGGGTGCAATTGTATCCGAACCACATTAAATTTGTGTCTCGTTTATTTCTGTTTTTACGAACTGTTTCATGAACTGTTGCAACACTGCACGCAACGGTAACGAAAAACTGAATCTAACACAAATAATTTAATCTGTACAAAATAAATTCTAACAATTGGTATCAAAGCAGTAGCAGAAATAACTTCTCCTCACAATGTTCGTTATTTGTCCTATATTTCTGCACAATTTCAACAACTGTCTGATGCACTTTCTCAACAGTTGTCTGAACTCGCCCTGTAAACAGATCACGGGAGGAGATCGATCTGCTGACTGAGGGATTCATCATTGAATGGAGTTCAACCGTGCAGAGCAAGGGACGTGCTACAAATTGAAGATTTATAATTCAGCGTAGTATACAAGAACGGCGTCAACAAAGAGGGAGTCTTTGTATTTTGATTAAGTCTTACTATTGTATTCGTAAAACTAAAAATTAGTAAATTATGTTTGCATGTCCCCGTGGATGTAGGGTACAATTGTATCCGAACCACATTAAATTTGTGTCTCGTTTATTTCTGTTTTTACGAACTGTTTCACGAACTGTTGCAACACTGCACGCAACAGTAACGAAAAACTGAATCGAACACAAATAATTTAACGTGTACGAAATAAATTCTAACAATTGGTATCAGAGCAGTAGCAGAAACAACTTCTCCTCACAATGTTCGTTAGTTGTCCTATATTTCTGCACAATTTCAACAACTGTCTGATGAACTGTCTCAACAGTTCTCTGAACTCGCCCTGTAAATAGATATCGGGAGGAGATCGATCTGCTGACTGAGGGATTCAGCATTGAATGGAGTTCAACCGTGCAAAGCAAGGGACGTGCTACAAATTGAAGATTTATAATTCAGCGTAGTATACAAGAACGGCGTCAACAAAGAGGGAGTCTTTGTATTTTGATTAAGTCTTACTATTGTATTCGTAAAACTAAAAATTAGTAAATTTTGTTTGCATGTCCCCGTGGATGTAGGGTACAATTGTATCCGAACCACATTAAATTTGTGTCTCGTTTATTTCTGTTTTTACGAACTGTTTCACGAACTGTTGCAACACTGCACGCAACAGTAACGAAAAACTGAATCTAACACAAATAATTTAATCTGTACGAAATAAATTCTAACAATTAGTATCAGAGCAGTAGCAGAAACAACTTCTCTTCACAATGTTCGTTATTTGTCCTATATTTCTGCAAAATTTCAACAACTGTCTGATGCACTGTCTCAACAGTTGTCTGAACTCGCCCTGCATTCCTGCACTGTTCCAGCAACTGTCTGATGCAGTGTAGCAACAGTTGTCGGAACTCCCCCTGTGTTCATGCCAGCGTAGCTGTTCTTTTCTCCCCCTTTCTGGGCAATCACCATGCCTAGATAAATCAACATGGACTACTGATCTCGATGTGTCGAGCAATCTGCTCAAACACTTAACAAAAAGATCAAACGAAGAGAGAATCTAGAAAGCAAGTGAGAAGAGTCACCATACATAACGTGCACACAAAATCACAAACTCATAAACTCAATACCACACGATAATTACAATGCGAAAATCAAAGGATAGTGATATCAAATCCGACATTAAATAACAAATACTACAGACTTTGCCAAACTTCATACGAAACGTGGAAATGTGAGGAGTAAGCTCAATAGATCTGGATCCAACAAAAAATTAAATTTAACCGACATATAAACAAAAATCCCGTCCCTTTTTTTTTAAATGCCTAATGCAAGACAAGAGGTAAACATGAGAAATAAACATGAGGGAAGAGACAAATGTGAATAGGATACTGCATGGACAAACAAAACATATGGGATTTATCTTCACATTCACGATAAGCGCAATTCCCACAAATCCGACTGCCAATGCAACCAATAAACTTAATAATCCCAAGTCAAACACAAAGATGCTCTTATTAGGTAGCGTACACACACGTCTAATGGTAGCTTTTTCCCATTGAAAACAGAGCAATTAAAAGGAACGAGATTATGGTGGTCGTGCAATGTGTAGTCCCCTGGGCTTTCTAATTGAGCCTTGTAGTGAGTGTTCGGTCAAGTGGTTTACTGGCTCGACACAACTAGGCTTCGAACTATTCCATGACCATATATATAATTTATATTGGCCGTGCAATGTGTAGGCTCTGGGCTTTCTAAATATTGAGCCTTGTAGCGAGCTTTCGGCCACGTGGTTTACTGACTCGACTCGAAAAAACTTCGAACTATTCACTGACCAAATGGTTGTAGATATATATATTAGTAACAGTAGTTCAAGAGTAGCTTTCACTCACTAAAAGAGGCAGTTTTTCCCTATAAAAACATCCAACCATGACAAGACTATTCAGAGAAATAAGTAAGTTGGAGCCTTTTAAGTAAACATTTTGGAAATTGGTGAAGTTCTACCCCCACAAAGTTTAGAAGTGCACGAAGTATCAAATTCACATTTGTCTCAATCATATGCATTATGCTTAATGCAGGTCCTATATGAGATGCAAAAACATATGAAGTGTCCTACCACTAAAAGTTGCAAGTCTGGACACACAGACTGTTGCAACATTTCACGCAACTGCATCAGATTAAACAACATAAATTCCGAGCGATTTTTGCTAGGAATCAAATATCTGTGCATCAAGGGTTTTTTGCAAAAGCATCAGTTAATTCATTCTCCGTTGCAGCATAATCAATTGAGACAACCCCCTTTTCGACCAAGCCCCTTATGAAACAATGACAAATATCTGTAAGCTTAGTTCTCGAATGCTGAATTGGATTCATAAATTCATTTTTCGCATAAAGATTTTTACAATTCAGATTACCAAGTTTTTTTATTCCCCAAACTAGCTTTGTCACCAGAACTGTTGGAACAGTTAGTTCGCGACTTTGCATAATTGTTTGATCAATATATATATTCTGGTTTACTGCTACACCAGACTCGTTGTTTAACCCCCATCTCGCTCCATGTTCTGTACTAGACTCGTTGGCTGGTGGCGGGGCAAATCCATCGGCGACCACCCCCATCACCCTCTCGTCGGCAACTCCTCAGCCGGATGCTTGTGCACCAACCACAGATGTTGAAACCCCTAGGCGACCACCATGACTCCATCCACTGGCCCACCGCCTTCTGATTCTACATCAGTTTATTTGACCGTTACCGTCTTGCTTCTCTTATTGTCCACTTCAGTAGCCTTTAATCTCCAAGGGAAAAAAGTATACTTTTTGGGTATATTTTATTATGGTACTTTACAATAAAACTTTGTTTGAATTTAATATAATTTACATCTCAATTTTGTATTCGATTCTACTGTTTAGCATATTGTTTCTTTCACGGTTGATCAGTATACATATTTTACTGCGAGAATAAGAGCTAATTCCAAATACCTCCCCTATGTAATCTCTAATTGGCAAATACCCCACTGTCAAAAAAAAACTCACCAACGCCTTCTCGTGTAATCAAACTCAAAACTCGCAGCACCCTCTATGTTTTTAGGCATTAACTAAAAGTGAAATGACAAAAATGCCCTACGGGATTTTTCAGCAATTAATAAAATGTATATTGTACATATTTTTTTTTTTTAATATAAGTTCAAGTATTTATAATTTAACCAGTCAGAGTTTTTTTATTTATACAGGGGTATTTATGACATTTCACCCTAGAAATAACATAAAAATTCGCAGAGCCCGCGAATGAGTGACACGATTTGCCTTAAGAGGTCTAGATGCATTGACTTTGGTTACACGAGGGGGCGTTGGTGAGTTTTTTTTTAGAGGGGGGAATTTGCCAATTAGAGATTACACAGGGGAGGTATTTGCAATTAACTCGTGAGAATAATTATGTGAAGAGACAAATATATTTGTTTTATAAACGACAAACGGGCAAATAAGGACACATTATAATTTCAATGCTAAAGTAATATCTTCTTGACACAGTAATTACAACATGAGTCAAATGTTTGTTACATATTCAAAATAGTGTAATTGATAAGTTTACTATCAATTTATGAAGACAAAACGTGACCTGATAAAATATAATACAGCAAACACAACCACATGAAAATCAGTTCAACTGTGATTGGTATCAGTTGAACTGTGGTTTTATATAACTTCATAGGTCTCGAAATGTTAGAGGATCGATACTGTTAAAATCTCGATGGGATTCTAAGTCCACAAGACCATGTGGAATTCTATGGAGATGTGTATTAATATGAGGAACATATTTTCCTTAGTTATCTCATTAGATAATTTGAGACGAAATAAATTATCTCTCCATATTAATCACCTGAACGTGTATCGCCAAAATAGAAGTAATTTCACCTTTTTAATATTGTGTTTATTGTCATTAATTGGTTTAGGTCTTCACAAGAATATAAAAGGAGGAGCTAATGCCGAAGTTATTTGCTGAGTCTTTTATCACGTGGATGATTTACCACGTCGGCCTCCAAGTCTACCAAGCCAAGTAAACAAAGGGGAAGAATGAAGTAATGTACAAAAGGAGCTGCCCAAGGACCACCTACAGGGGGAGAAACACATGCATGGGGAGCTGACTCCGTTGTGAACCACCTGCCGAAGCCACTACTGTTGGAACAGTTGCTCTAACTGTGGCACTTACTGCTACCGCAGTTCATGCCACTCTTGTTGCTGAAAGAGATGATGAATATATATGTAGCTTCTTTACTCAAACAATTAACGGAAATGAGTGGGCAATACTGCCAAAACACAAGAGTGGGCAATACTACCAAAACCACTTTAAATCCATGCCCACAACGTGCCACACAACAGTTAGTACGTTAAAGTCTAGTACTCTAACCCTTGCATAATTTTAATCAACTTTTGTACTTTCAACTTATTTGGGAACAAAACATGGAGCGAGAACAAGTCGGAGAAGGATCTGCGACGCCTTGTGGACCTTCGAAGCAGAAAAAAGCAAAATTAGGTGGTGCAGCAAAGATATGCCTTCTCTTGTAGCTATTTTATCCTCGCATGCAAGGGTCATTTTGTCGCGTATATATCTTGCTATCCACGTTGTATTAAATTAATTAATTCTTGCTTGCGGCAATTGAATAGAATTAGAGATTTGGACATGGAGACTTCAGTTTTTTAAATTTTAATTTTATTTATCATTTTGTGCAGGAGCCAATCAACAAAAGAGAAGTGGATGACGACTCGTGGATGCCCGAAGGATGGGTGAAACGAGTAAACATAAGGCAGTTGACTGGAAAATTTACCGGATACGAAGACAAGGTAATTTAGGCTATATTAATTGTTATATGTTTATTAGTTTGTCAGAAATTGCAATAGTTTTTCTACATTCAAAGGCATTAAAACTCCAAAACATTTTGATAAAATATGTATCTCTCTCGAGTATGTGTATGAGTATCACTTACGGGTGGATTATGTACGGTTGCCGAATATTTGGCGCAGTACTGCGTACCTAACATATCTTATGGTATTGAATAATTTAATACTATTGCCTTACCAAAAATTGCGGTATGCTAATGTTCGATGTACCGTTACTTTCGGTTCTTAAAATTACACAAGAAAATAATACGAGATTGAAACTGTTTTAAAATATGACTATTACTTTAAAGAAATCGAATAAATTGTTACATGGTAAACAGTTGATACTTAAATTACAGTACCTAGATTAAATGATGAGAACTGAAAAGTTGATTCACAACAGCCATGATAGAATGAGAGTTATGATATCGAAAAAATTATCGACGACCATGATAGAATAAGAGTCAATGATGAATTGAAGTGTGCTCATATTTGTGGAAGTAAGTTATTTTTTTGTTAGAATATATAAATGACTTAGCCTTGTCATAGAATTTAAAAATATTACTAGATTGGCATTGCATAGGAAGAACTTTTTGTATATATATATATATATATATATATATATATATATATATATATATATATATATATATATATATATATATATATATATATATATATATATATATATATATATATATATATATGAAAATATATTAAAGAAAGCCCCGCCTACTATCCGAAAGGGCAACACCACATTTAACATGATTGTTAATAATATATAACATAATAGAATGAGAAGTGGACTAGATTAATTTGGGTGTGTATATGTGTATGTACGTTGTCTTGTGTTATTACTCATTTATTGAGTTGGTCGTATATACTAGGTCTGAAAATTTGTGGAGGGGCTGCAGATTGAGGTGGGCTAATTACGTGAGGCATAATATTAGATTTGATGACCATTATTTGATGACGAGAATAGAACACATTGTATACTATATGCAAGAACTTAAACAATAAGCAAGACTTCTATCATTCTGCTTTGATTGAAAAGCTTAAAAGTTTTTCCTTCAGGCAAAAAACAGCTTTTAAATTTGTTTCGAACAAAGTTAGTTCCCGTCGATTTTTCTTACTTCCTCGGTCTTTTTGCTTTTTTGGAATTATGGATTAGGCTGTATTTGGTATTTGTTTTGCTTTCTGATTGGTTTTCTCTATCTTTAATTCTTTTTATTCCTTTATTCCTTTATCATCTCATTGCAAGAAGCCTTCCCTAGGTGTACCGTGTATGCCATTATTTTCTTTTTGATAAATTCTTGCTTTCTTTATATCCAATGGTATACAACGGAATGTGTTTTATTTCTCTTGAACTCTGCATGTAGTTGTGACCCGTTTTTTCTAATTCATGCGTGTTTGTTTTATTTCTGTTGGAGTTAGTTTGCTTTTGTAATAGCTAGACATTATTGATGTCTATGTCTGTATGTTCGTGAATTTTACACGTATTCATTTAATTTTGACTTGATTGTTAATTCTTGATGTGTGATGATAGTAGTCACAACATGGGTTTGGAATTTAGGGTTTCATCTAATCAGATGTTATTTCGTACATTGATTGAATTCAGATTGAGTTTCTCAACTGAAACCTTGTTGGCGAGTAACCCGATATACAATTACTATTTTTTTCTTCTTTTGTGTCCCCGACTATTCTGGTTGTG
>NW_012194586.1:0-28414 GCF_000504015.1 Erythranthe guttata
TCGATTTCATTAGACTCTTCAATTGAGCATACAACGTAATCAAACTTTGTTGTCATAGATCTGAGAATTTTTTCAATAATAACAACATCGCCCATCTTTTCTCCATGAATCCTCATCTTATTGGCCACGAGTAGTGTTCTAGCAAAATAATCGTTAACAGACTCACCTGCCTTCATCTGTAACATTTCAAACTCTTTGCGAAGAGCTTCTAGTTGTGCCCGTTTCACCCTCGCAGTGCCCTGGTACTTCTTTTTCATTGAATCCCAGATGTCCTTGGAAGTCTCCTCATTCAGAATTGTTTCAAGCACTGCCCGATCTCTGGCTTGGAACAAGTAATTTTTAGTTTTTAGATCTTTCAGCTTCTGATCTTCTACGCCCTTGAGTTGCGTCTCAGTGGGAGCGGTGCCTTCTGGGGAGTGAGTGATCCCATTCTCAACGAGACTCCAATATTTCTTCGATCTCAAGAAATTCTCCATTAACATGGCCCAATGGTCATAGTGGCCATCAAATCTGGGAATTGATGGTTGAATGAAACTTCCTCCTTCTGTCGCCATGAGAGCTTATTGCAATAAGCTTAGAAGTTGGGGCTTCTTAATAACCAGGCCCCTATTTCAGGGCTCTGATACCAGATGTTAATTTAGGCTAGGTATTTGGAAGAAAAGCGTATGAAAATTGGGAAGAAAAAGCTTGTTAATTGAAATAAGAAAACCATGGCTATATAGCCTTACAAAAGCTGCTAACAGAAAAGTAAAATATCCCTAATAATAAGGGATTTATCTAATGACTAGTTCTAGGTGTTGACTAAATCAAAACAAACTAACGTGCTTGACCACAAGTCTTATTTATTCTAATAAATAAATAGCATAATAAAATAACAATTATTAGCTTTTACAATTGATATTAACATAATAAAATAACAATTATTAGCTTTTACAATTGATATTAATATTAGTATTAGACTATTAGTATTAACCATCGTATTGATATTAGAATTAGTATTAATATTAGTATTATTAGTGTTGGTTTTAGTATTAATATTAGTATTGGTATTAGTATTATCAATATTGGTTTTAGTATTAGTATTAGTATTAGTATTTGTTGTTAGTGTAATATTAGTGCCAATATTAGGGTGGCATAGGCAATTGTACACCACAATGTCCAGAGTTAAAAGTAGATTTGAGATAAAGATATTTGATGCGGTTGGGTTTTTCCGCTTCGAGGAATCTCGAATCTTTAAGTCCGTTCCATGTTAGGCCTCTTCGTCGCGGACCTGCAAAAGGGACCGGGAGAGGTACTCTCGGCGTTAGAACTCCGACGCCCAAGTTAGAACACCTCAAACATTCGGAGATAAATATATTCGAGAGAAAATAGTGTGTTAAGATCAAGAATGCTTACCTTGAGGTTTATGAACCCTCTATTTATAGGAAAGGCTTTCCGGATGCCATTGCTTTTATCCAATTCGACTAAAAGAATTATTTCAAGTCCATGACTATAAATCTTAGTGGTTAAGTTATGAAAGATATTTTCTATTCTTAGTGTCTAAGTTATGAGGTGGCATCTTCAGCTTATCGATCATCGCTTGACACTCGTCACTTTGGCGCTCGACGTTCGTCGGTTTGTCGCTCGGGGCTCGTCATTTGGTGCTCGTCTCTCGGTGCTCGGCGCTTGTCGGCTCGACGCTCGACGCTCGTCGGCTCGGTGCTCGGTGCTCGCTGGCTGAGCACTCGTCGGGTGGGCGCTCGTTGGCTCGTCACTCGGGCTCGATGCTCGGCGCTCGACACTTGGCACTTGTATGCTATCTTTAGCTCATTTCCAGCTCGTCGGGGTCTCCTAGTTCGTATGTACTCACAACGCCTTATATTCGCTGGGCCTTGCACTAGTGGGCTCAATGTTTTGGGCCATTTATAAAGATCCGATGAAATGGGCAAATAAGCCCAGATCCCATGTGGTTTTATCTTCTCCATGAGTGTGGGCCAACTCTGTTGGGCCTTGCCTCATTGGGCTGTGTAAATCTGTCCGGATCAACTAGTCCCCCACTCCAAGTTGAATGCAAGAATTCGAATTGATCAGCTTGGAGTATGCGTTATTTTCTTAACCCACTGACTATGTTCTTAGCCAATTTTGTTGGCGGTTGGTTACGTTAATGCTATGATTTCTCGTTGGTTCAGACTTCTTGCCGAAATGGTGAGTTCGTGCTCGTTTGGCCGGATGAAGCTCGTATCATTTGATCGGGTAATTAGCTGTATAGATCAGCCAACCATTTCCCTATCCCTTTTGGTTTCCCACTCGAATTACTTCTTAGCCTGCCATTTCTCCTACTTCATTTTCTTTGCAATTGCCTATGCTTAGTTATATCAATTTCATGTTTCTCAATTTATTTCTTATTTCTACATTCCAATCCATATTATTCTTTCTGTCAAGCTCGCGCTCATTATGGCGAAGTATGAGAAGCTTGTGTTTTCCAATACTTACACAATTTTTTTTTGTTCAACGAGCTTGTGCTCGCTACCTAAATACTCTAATATATAATGAGATCGTGATTGTTACCCGAATACTCAGATATATATATATATATATATATATATATATATATATATATATATATATATATATATATATATATATATATATATATATATATATATATATATATATATATATATATATATATATATATATATATATATATATATATATATAACTTTTTCTTTTAACAAGCTTGTGCTCGCAACCCAAATACTCGGATAGATTTTTTGTCTTAACGAGCTCGTGCTCGCTATCCGAATACTCGAATATATTTTTGTTCAACGAGCTCGTGCTCGCTACCCGAATACTCGGATATGTTTTTTGTTTTAACGAGCTCGTGCTCGCTATCCGAATACTCGAATAGATTTATGTTTAACGAGCTCGTGCTCGCTACCCGAATACTCGGATATGTTCTTTGTTTAACGAGCTCGTGCTCGCTATCCAAATACTCGGATAGGGTTTTTGTTTTAACGAGCTCGTGCTCGCTATCCGAATACTCGGATAGATTTATGTTTAACGAGCTCGTTGTCATGGACTTGTTCCCTTAACAATGAACCGTGCGGCCTTAGTTCCTTCTCGCCCCTCGCGATAGCTAAGTCAGCCTCTCCCGAATCTGTTGCGAATACTTAAGTGATGGAAACGAAGAAAGAAATTAAGAAGACAAGAGAATAAGAAAGTACTCTATTGCTTGAGTGCTTTGAATTTTGTTGGATTTGTTGGATGATTACAAATGAGGACCCTACCTCTATTTATACAAGACCACCTCCTCAATGGACGGTGGAGATCGATATTATCTAACGGTTGGGAGTGGAACACTCCAAAGAATCCCTAAAATGTCTCTACCTACCACCACCTACCTCTACCTACCTCTATACATTTGGGCCAACTTGGGCCTAACCCTATTTGGGCTAAGTCTTGGTCTCTTTAACCTCCCCAACCCAAGGGAAAATCGGCAAGGGGTTGGGTCAAAACTATCGGGCCGTGACATCCTCCCCCGCCTAATCCGGCGACGTCCTCGTTGCCTCGAACAAGTGGAGATGATCTTGAAATTGCCCTCCTTGACGAGTCGAATTAGCTCATTGGCCATTGGATCATGTTCGAGCCCTTCTCGGATCATGTCGGCCAAGTTCCCCCTTGTCGAGCTAATGGCTGCAAGTTCGCCCTTTCTACTCAAAGCATCAGCCACAACGTTTGCCTTCCCCGGTTTGTACTCCAAAACGTAGTCGAACTCCGCTAGAAAGTCTTGCCACCGTGCTTGCTTTGGCGAGAGTTTCTTCTGTGTTTGGAAGTAGCTCGTGGCAACGTTGTCGGTCTTGACCACGAACGGTGCTCCTAATAGATAATGCCGCCACACTCGAAGGCAATGGATGATGGCGGTCATCTCCTTCTCTTGGACGGTATAGCGCCGCTCCGTCTCATTGAGCTTTCGGCTCTCGAAGGCGATTGGATGCCCCTCTTGCATCAAGACCCCTCCAATTGCAAAGTCCGAAGCGTCCGTGTGCAATTCAAACGACTTCCCAAAGTCCGGTAAGGCGAGGACCGGCTCTTGGCTCACCGCTGCCTTTAAGTCCTCGAACGCCCTTTTGCATGAGTCGGACCACTCCCACGTCTTATTCTTCTTGAGTAAGTCGGTAAGTGGCGCCGCTCGTGCCGAGTACCCTTTTATGAACCGCCGGTAATAATTGATTAGACCAAGAAAAGATCGTAACTCGGTTACCTTAGTCAGCGGTTCCCACTCGGTGATAGCCTTGATCTTCGCTCCATCCATTTGGAGTCGCCCGTGCCCGATGTTATGCCCCAAAAATTGGACCTCCTCCTTAGCAAACTCGCAGTTCTCTTTCTTCACGAACAGCTCGTTTTCCCGAAGTACTTGGAAGACGGTGCGAAGGTAGTTGACATGCTCCTCCATGGTATCGCTATAAACGACGATGTCGTCCAAGTAGACCACCACGAACCGATCTAAGTATGGATGGAAAATCTTGTTCATGAGAGTGCAAAATGTTGCCGCGGCATTGGTTAACCCGAACGGCATGACAAGCCACTCGTAAGAACCGTATCGAGTGATGCACGTTGTCTTTGGCTCGTCCCCTTCGGCAATGCGGACCCGGTAGTCCACGCACATCCTCAAAGAACCATCGTGCTTCTTTTGGAATAAGACCGGTGCGCCGTAAGGTGCCTTCGATGGTCGGATCTTCCCCGTCTCGACCAACTCGTTAAGTTGCTTTCGGAGCTCCTCAAGCTCCGGCGGTGACATGCGATAGGGAGCCATGGCGGGTGGCTTGGCTCCCGGTTCCAACTCGATAGCGTGGTCCACCTCCCTCCTAGGTGGAAGCTTGTTGGGCAAATTCGGTGGCATCACGTCTTGGTTGGCCTCCAAGACGGTTTGGATGATCGGTGGCACGTCCTCCTCTTTGTTGACGGGCCGGCTTTCTTCCTTTAAAGCGGCTAAAAATGTCGGCTCGCCCCGTCGAACTCCCTTGGCAACTTGCATGGCCGACAGTTGCCTTGGTTGTGTGCTTCCTTCCTTAGTGGTGTCGTTGATGGCCGGAACCATGCAAGGTGTCCCCTTCTCTAAGATACATACGGAATTGAAACAAGGCATCGGGATAGCCATTACCTTGCGGAAGAAATCATGCCTAGCACCACCTTCAAGTCATCCATCGGTGCTACCGAAAAATCCACTTGGCCCTTCCAAGTGCCTAAGTGTAGCTCCGCGTCTCGTGCTACACCGTTGACCGGTTGTGCCTTAGCGTTAACGGCCTTGAGCCAACCGTCTCGTCTGGTCCACCGTAGGCCAACCCTCTTGGCCTCGTCCTCGGTGATGAAGTTGTGGGTCGCTCCCGTGTCCACCATCACCTTTGCTGGGGTACCGTTGATGCGGGCTTCCACGTACATCAGCCCCTTGCTTGATGTTGCCGGCATCGGATTAGCCTTTAAGGCGTTCAGAAGTTGGAGCGATCCCATGTTGCCTAGCCCCTCGTTTGTGCCTTGCTCGGTCTCTTGTTGTAAGAGTGCCGACAATGACCCCATCTTGGGACATTGACTCATCGCGTGCGGCCCCTTGCACACGAAGCATCCTCCCTTAGGCACAAACGACTTCTTCTTCTCTTCAAGTTGTTGGTGTGAGGATGGCTTGTCTCCTCCCATCGAGGTTGACGTTCGCCGTGGGTCTCGGTTATCTCGATGGTCCCGACCATGATTGTCCCATCTCTCTCCTCCGCCTTTAGTCGGGTTCCACTTCTCTTTTCGCAAGGAATCTCTCGGTTGATACTCGGTTAAAGACTCGGCGGCGGCAATAGCTTCATCGACGGATTTGATGTCTCGTCGGTGGAGTTCTTGCTTGGCCCAACCTTGTAACCCATCGGTGAAGTGGAAAAGGAGATCCTCCTCGGAAAGGTTGGGAATTTGAAGGGTGAGGGTGGTGAACTCCTTCACGTACTCGTGTATTGAACTTCGTTGCTTGAGTTCCCTCAACTTCCTTCGAGCCTCATAGACGACGTTCTCCGGTTAGAAGTGTCGCTTGAGTTCCCTCTTGAACTCTTCCCAAGTATCGATTCGGCAAATGCCTTTCTCGATATCGGCGTGCTTTCTACGCCACCATAACATTGTCGTATCGGAAAGATAAAGGGAAGAAGTTTTTACCTTAGTCGTCTCGTCGACCAGACCGATACCCTCGAAATATTGCTCCATCCTCCATAGGAAGTTCTCAACTTCCTTGGCGTCCCTTACGCCGTTGAATCCCATTGGCTTCGGGCAGTCCACACTTGGACTCGAAGTAGCACCAACGCTACCGTTAGCGGCGGCCTTTTTGCACAAGGCCAAGTCGTCGCGCATCCCCTCGATGCTCTCTTGGAGGGATTGGATAATGGCCTCCAATCGATTCAACCGTTCCTCCCGCAACGTTTCATTATCCCTAAACAAATCGAGTTGCTCGGCGACGTGATTCTCCAACACATCCGTATCGTGCTCGAGCTTCTCGAATCGTTCGCTAAGCTCCGCTATGGCGACGTTATTCTCGAGCCTCTCGAGTCTTTCGCCATGTTCCGTTAGCACGGCCTCATTAACGGTAATCTCCCCACGAGCCTTGTTGTGGTCCCTCTTCTTCTTGTTGTTTACTTGGGCCTCCCTGCCATGTCCCTCGGTCACGTACGAGATATCTTCAACGTTTGCCATCGTTGAGAATTCGATCAACACAAAGCCCTTAGCCGGGCTCTGATACCACTTGTCACGGATGTTGGGGATCGTGCATGTATACGCAGCGGAATTTAAAATTTTAGATCGAACTAGTTTCGATTACATGCATAAACTAATCACATAGTCAATGTACCTTAACGCTTCCGCCATACATATGGTAATTATCCATTTAATTGAAAAATACATAAAACCGAAAATCACGAAACATGCTTGTTCATCATTCAATAAAATTGAAACACTTAATCACATATTACTCATGCTCGTAAATTAAAAAATCATAGAAACATGTTCGAATCGAATTATGAAAGTTCCGATTTAATTACCTCTTGTAGCGTGAGATTTCGACGGATCGAAATCCAAACTTAAACACGTACAAGCTGCTTTATACCACTCCTAGGGGCTGCAGGAACACCACCAAACGGCAGCTGGGCCGAAGGTGAGGCGACGGCGGCGCGTGTGTGTCAGCGGCGGCGGCGCGTGGGCGGTGCAGCGGCGGCGTGGCAATTCCGTCGGGGCAGCAGCTCCTCTCCAATTAGGTTTCACCTCGAATAAACGGATCTCCCCCTACTGTAGCACTAGATACAAAGGGGTTAGATAACAAGGGGAATACAATAGAGAAAGGAGAGGATAAACCGGCGGATTCCGGCGGTGATCGGCGCCGGAGCGGCGGGGCAGCAGCGGCCGAGAGGCTGGACGGCTAGGGCTGGACGGCTAGGGTTTTTTTGTGTAAAAATCTGATCTCAAACTCTTGTTTGAGGTCTATTTATACTTAGGGTTTTCAACCCTAGTGGGCTTAAGTCATTGGGCTTGACCCACTGATGCATTAAGCCCATTCCCTCGTCGGCCTCGTTTCTAATAAACGATCGTCCACAAAATTATAACAAAATTATATTTGTGACGAGCTCAAAGTCCTCGTCGATACGAGTGCCTCTTCGAAATTTCCAATTTCCAAAATTGGAAACTTCCACTTCAGTGGACCTGCTAATTTGGGAAACTTCTCAATTTAGAAAGTTCACTAATTTCCGCATGTCTCTTTCTCTACGTTTATTCCGACTCGTAATCCACAATCACGAATCTTGGATTCAATCATATTGACCTCCAACTTTGCAAAGATTAACATATTAACCTATGCTCATTGTTATCAAGGATCCATGTTACACGAGAAGTGTGACCCTCAATGGTTCAGGTGTATGCTAGCCGTGGGCTCACAACTCTTTGTGATTCGAACAACACATTGTTCTTATACGAACTCCTCCCAAGAGTCCTGATTAGAGTAAAACTCATTTTACCTAATCCCCGATCAAATCGGTGCCCAACGAATCAAGATTGGCGTCTAGCAACTACGCATCATGATTTCCTAGATACAAGTGAAGTGCCTGCAAGAACCTTATCATATAGTTAGCGTACAGTACGATCCTTTCGCAGCACATGTCCCGATTGAACTAGAGGCATTGGTTCACCGAGACCTCTTATAAAGTTCAATAACCGTGCGAACGTTCTAGGTATTATAAATCCGTTCGTGTGCGACTTAGGGAAACACATTTCCCTAATCACCCCACTATCAACTCTGGCCAGAGATTCCATGGATTATAAACCGTCAGAACACACAGGACATCTATGACTACTCAAGCGCTCGAATCCCCTACTACAATACACAGACTTCACACTAGATTTCGGATTGCACGAACGTTGGCCCTTGGTGTGGTCCGCGGTGGGACTCAGGGACAGGTCACGATACAATGGGTCCTCTAGTGAAGTCACGGTGATGTCTGGGTCTTAAGGACTAATGGTGTACAACTATATCTTAGAAACCTATTACTCGATGAATGAGAACCACTAATAGATTTCTAGGGCGAGGGAGTTCAGTGAACTCATCTAATATGAGCACCCACTCAAGTATGCCGATGTCACAACACCGATGACTGATGAGACGCAGTACACATACACTAAGTGCTAGTCTCAAAAGGGAAAGGCCGGTATCCTCATTATTGGCGTAACCCATCGACTAGGAACAAGGTTTAACAGTTACATTACATTGCTGAGTTATCTCACGATTCTCCTAGATCAACTCACAGTAATAGAGTAACTCGTTAGGACTATATCTATGCTACTTGCATGGGATAACAGATATAGAATGCCAAATAAGATATTTTATTATTACGAACGAAAAACGATTGTCTTATTACAAGATAAAAGGAAAGACCACAGCCACAAGTTGGCTTGTTGGTCACCTACTCCAACAATCTCCCACTTGACCTAAAGCCAATTACTCATAAATCTAAGTCCCATCGACTCTCGATGTTTCTCGTTGACTGATCCTGACAATGGCTTGGTGAAGGGATCTGCAATATTGTCCTCCGAGGTGACTCTGTCTAGCTTGACTTCACCTCTCTCTCTGATCTCTCGGATCACATGGTATTTTCTCAACACGTGCTTCGACTTCTGATGAGCTCTTGGTTCCTTAGCTTGCGCTACGGCTCCGTTGTTATCGTAGTACAGCCGTACTGGATCGCTAGCATTCGGAAATACACCCAACTCTTGGATGAATTTCCTAATCCATGACCCTTCATTTGAAGCATCTGATGCTGCAATATATTCAGCCTCGGTGGTGGAATTAGCCGTCGTGCCTTGTTTGGAACTCTTCCAACACACGGCACCCCCGTTGACTTTGAATATATACCCCGAGTTTGACTTCGAGTCATCCACGTCCGATAGAAAACTAGAATCCGTGAAGCCTTCTAATTTCAACTCGGTATCCCCATAGAACAAAAACAAATCTCGAGTTCTTCGCAAGTACTTGAGAATGTCCTTCACAGCCTTCCAATGGGCTGGGCCGGGGTCGGACTGATATCCGCTTGTGACGCTCACAGATACGCAATATCAGGTCCTGTACACAGCATGCCATACATTATGCTTCCTATAGCGGATGCATAAGGTGTCCTTTTCATCTCCTCGATTTCCATTTGCGTTTGAGGACGCATGGATTTCGAGAGACGAACCCCATGGGACATTGGCAAGAATCCCTTCTTGGATTCTTCCATGCTAAATCGTTTAAGAACGGTGTCTATGTACATGGATTGGGACAAGCCAAGCAATCTCCTCGATCTATCTCTATAGATCCGTATTCCTAATATGTAGGATGCTTCTCCCAAATCCTTCATCGAGAAACGTGTGGATAACCATACTTTAGTTGACTGCAACATCCCTACATCATTCCCAATGAGTAGTATGTCATCGACATAAAGTACAAGGAAAGTCACTGCACTCCCACTAACCTTCTTGTAGACACAAGGTTCCTCCGGGTTTTTCACAAATTCAAACTCTTTGATAGTTGTGTCGAACCTCTTGTTCCAACTACGGGATGCTTGTTTCAATACATAAATGGATCGCTGGAGTTTGCAAACCTTTTGCTCATCTCCAGAAGATATGAAGCCTTCCGGCTGCGCCATGTAAATTTTTTCCTCAATGTCCCCATTAAGGAAAGCGGTCTTCAAATCCATTTGCCATATCTCGTAGTCATACCACGCAGAGATGGCCAGCAAAATCCTAATGGACTTAAGCATAGCAACTGGAGAGAAGGTTTCATCATAGTCAACTCCTTGCTTTTGAGTATAACCCTTCGCTACCAATCTAGCCTTGTAGGTCGATACCTTTCCATCTACTCCAATTTTCTTCTTATAGATCCACTTGCAGCCTATGGGAACAATTCCCTCGGGTAGATCTACCAAGGTCCATACCTTGTTGGAGTACATAGAGTCCATTTCGGATTTCATGGCATTAAGCCAATGTCCCTTGTCTGTATCCGATACAGCTTCGTTGAAAATTCTAGGATCACATCCTCGGTCAACTTCATCAACGAGGAATAACCTATCGGGCGCTCCCCGAACTCTTTCGGATCTACGCAGCGACGGTTCAGGAGGTATATTAGTGGTTTGTTGAATTGGTTCATTATCTGATTGTTGTGCTTGAACTTCAGATTGTGGTTCTCGAACTTCTTCGAGATCAACTACACTGCCCTTTCTATCCGATAGAAATTCCTTCTCAAGGAACACGGCATTTCTCGAGACGAACACCTTTGCCTCGGAAACATAGTAGAATTCGTATCCCATGGAATCCTCGGGATACCCCACAAAATAGCATAGGTCGGATTTTCTATCCAACTTATCTCCCACTAGCCGCTTCACGTAAGCGGGACAACCCCATATCCTAATATGTTTAAACGTGGGTTTCTTGGAGTGCCAAAGTTCATAAGGTGTGGAGTTAACTGCTTTGGTATTAACCCTATTCAGCAAATACACGGCAGTTAGGAGTGCATGACCCCACAGGTATGCCGGTAGCTCGGTGAACCCCATCATAGATCGAACCATGTCTAACAGTGTTCGATTCCGACGTTCGGAAACTCCATTTAGTTGAGGAGTTCCAGGAGGATTCCATTGAGACAGAATCCCATTCTCTTTAAGATAGTCTATAAACTCAGTACTTAAGTATTCGCCACCACGATCGGATCGTAGTTTCTTAATACGTCTACCGAGTTGGTTTTCTACTTGGTGTCTAAAATCTTTGAACTTTTCAAAAGTTTCAGACTTATACTTCATTAAGTACACGAAACCATACCTAGAATAATCATCGGTAAAGGTAACGAAGTAGTTAAAACCACCCCTAGCACTAACGCTTAGTGGACCACACACGTCTGAATGGATCAAATCCAAAAGACCCTCGGCTCGTTCCATCTTCCCTTTGAAGGGAGTCTTGGTCATTTTTCCTTTAAGGCAGAACACACAAGTTTGAAGTGATTTCACGTCCTCCAAGGAGAACAATCCTTCACTTACAAACTTGTTCATCCTTCTCAAGGAAACATGACCCAGTCGAGCGTGCCAAAGTTGTGCTGGGTTAAGACTTATATCTTTTCGTTTTGCTGATATAACGTTAATTGGTATTTCATTTGGATTTAGTTCATATAAGTTGTTTATAAGTTGTCCCTTACAAATCATATTTTGATCCTTTTGTATAATGCAAATCGAATTTCCAAAAACAAAAGTAAAACCTTCATTATCCAAAACAGGAATAGAAATAAGGTTTCGAATAAGTGACGGAACAAATAAACAATTGTTCAAAACAATGGAAAAACTAGAATCCAAAACAGAAAAATAAATCGTCCCAATGGCTTCAGCAGCAACCCTTGCTCCGTTGCCCATTCTTAGGTAGGTCTCACCCACATTAAGCCTCCTACTTCTTGTCATAAGCTGCAAATCATTACAAAGATGTGAGACACAACCAGTATCCAATACCCAAGCAGAAGATTTAACGGACAAATTAACTTCAACCAAATACGTACCCTTTTCAGAACGTTTCTGATCGAGGTAAGCCTTGCAGTTGCGTCGCCAATGGCCCTTCTTTCCACAATGATGGCAAGCGTCATCAACTTGCTTGGTGACCTTATCATTCTTCACTCCGCTCGACTCGCCCTTCTCAAGTTTCTTGCTCGGGCCGAAACTCCTTTCTTTCCTTTTCTTCTGTAAAGAACCTTTCTTCGCAGAAGGAGCAACTAGGAGAACAGATTTCTCCTTCTTGATCGTGGACTCATAGCTGACCAACATGTTCAACAACTCATCCAATGGTGGATCGAGCTTGTTCATGTTGAAGTTCACTATGAACGATTCATAAGAACTAGGAAGGGACAGTAGGATCAAATCCACCGAGAGCTCGGCCGGGAGGGTGACATCAAGGCTCACCAACTTCTCAAGGAGAGTGATCATCTTGAGACCGTGCTCGTGGACCGAAGCCCCTTCACGTAGCCTCATGGTGATCAACTCCTTGGTAGCTGAGTACCTCGATGCCCTAGTATTCTCACTGTACATGCTTTCAAGATGATGTTTGATATCATAAGCATGCACGTGAGACTCATACTTCCTCGCGAGCTCTGGCACCATGGATGCTAGCATGTAGCACCTCGCATGGAGGTCGTCCTTCTTCCATGCCTCGAAAGTGGCAGTCTCGTCAGCAGTAGCAGTCGCAGGAAGAGCAGCGGGGGGACGTTCATTGAGCACATAGAGACGCTCCTCGACTTGGAGCACAAGTTTCAGATTGCGAAGCCAATCCAAATAGTTTGGACCGGTGAGTTTGTTTTGGTCGAGGATTGAGGAAAGGGGATGTTTGGACATTGTTGCTGAGAAAATTTTAAGAAGACAATTATTAGAGTTTAGTTCGTAATAATCGTTACAATTAAAATTTTGGACTTTTATGTTTTAATTGTTCTCCCACTAATTTTATCGAATTCCACCACCCTCTAGCAGACAATCGAGAAAACTTATTTTTCTTTAATGGGCTTTAGGTCCAATAGCGCTAATGTAACCCGTAGTTAATCTATCCCGATTACATAAGCCTAAAGGTAGAGTACTATCAATCACATCACTATGTGATCCTAAAGATCGATTTACCTCACACTTGATAATGACCTAAGTTAATCTAGCGAATATCAAAATCTTCGTGTGTCAAGTCTAGCCTACCAATATGAGATGTCATAGATCCAACTATATCAAACTAATGCAATCCCTAGTTAATCTAGCCGACCACATTAATCCAACATAATTTTATCTATGACCGTATCTCCATCTAATGTCAATTAAATTACAGCTTATCCCACAATAGCACTCCCCGCTAACACGGCTTACTGCACTATTATGAGAGGCTACACATAGTTTAATTGTTGGTAGAAGGAAAGAAAAATTCAACAATTTGATTTTTCTTTATAGCTTGATAATTATTCTTGATTAAGAATGAGGGATTTTATTTATTAAATTTTATTAGCTCATCGGAAGTTTTAGGTTATGAGGGATTCCTACAACTATGTTCTCTAGGTATATGTGGAAACGCATATTGATCCTAAGAGAGACATACGATCATCATCGTACTTAATCACAATTATTCATCTCATGAATTAATTAATTAATACGATTAATTGCAAATATAATTAACGGACTCCCTTCATTCATAAATCATTCAAATAAGAATGAAGTCCATTAATTATTTGCCATCTAATTTGTGTTCCATTAATTAAACTAATTTAACGATTAAATTAAATAATTAATCCAACACTATTCTTTGAATTCAAATTAAATTAATGGATCAATTATCTAATTGGGTTTAATTGATAAATAATTTCAAAAATTAAAAATCAATTAATTTTAATATTAATCTCAGTAAATCAAAATTTTTTTTTTTATTTTACTGTGCTGACCGGACCGGTCAGACCGGTCGGACCGGACCGGTTCGGTCAGCTGAAAAACAGCAGAAAAAATCGAGTTTAGAAATTTTATATTTTCTGAAATATTCAAAATATTTAATTAATATTAAACCACCCAATTTGATAACACCAATAATTCAACAATTCAACAAATCGAAGCATGCTTTCGAAAACGATAAACACGTTGACAAATAAACGATTAACCCGTGGCTTTGATACCACTGTTGGGGATCGTGCATGTATACGCAGCGGAATTTAAAATTTTAGATCGAACTAGTTTCGATTACATGCATAAACTAATCACATAGTCAACGTACCTTAACGCTTCCGCCATACATATGGTAATTATCGATTTAACTGAAAAATACATAAAACCGAAAATCACGAAACATGCTTGTTCATCATTCAATAAAATCCAAACACGTAATCACATATTACTCATGCTCGTAAATTAAAAAATCATACAAACATGTTCGAATCGAATTACGAAAGTTCCGATTTAATTACCTCTTGTAGCGTGAGATTTCGACGGATCGAAATCCAAACTTAAACACGTACAAGCTGCTTTATACCACTCCTAGGGGCTGCAGGAACACCACCAAACGGCAGCTGGTCCGAAGGTGAGGCGACGGCGGCGCGTGTGTGTCAGCGGCGGCGGCGCGTGGGCGGTGCAGCGGCGGCGTGGCAATTCCGTCGGGGCAGCAGCTCCTCTCCAATTAGGTTTCACCTCGAATAAACGGATCTCCCCCTACTGTAGCACTAGATACAAAGGGGTTAGATAACAAGGGGAATACAATAGAGAAAGGAGAGGATAAACCGGCGGATTCCGGCGGTGATCGGCGCCGGAGCGGCGGGGCAGCAGCGGCCGAGAGGCTGGACGGCTAGGGTTTTTGTGTGTAAAAATCTGATCTCAAACTCTTGTTTGAGGTCTATTTATACTTAGGGTTTTCAACCCTAGTGGGCTTAAGTCATTGGGCTTGACCCAGTGATGCATTAAGCCCATTCCCTCGTCGGCCTCGATTCTAATAAACGATCGTCCACAAAATTATAACAAAATTATATTTGTGACGAGCTCAAAGTCCTCGTCGATACGAGTGCCTCTTCGAAATTTCCAATTTCCAAAATTGGAAACTTCCACTTCAGTGGACCTGCTAAATTGGGAAACTTCTCAATTTAGAAAGTTCACTAATTTCCGCATGTCTCTTTCTCTACGTTTATTCCGACTCGTAATCCACAATCACGAATCTTGGACTCAAGCATATTGACCTCCAACTTTGCAAAGATTAACATATTAACCTATGCTCATTGTTATCAAGGATCCATGTTACACGAGAAGTGTGACCCTCAATGGTTCAGGTGTATGCTAGCCGTGGGCTCACAACTCTTTGTGATTCGAACAACACATTGTTCTTATACGAACTCCTCCCAAGAGTCCTGATTAGAGTAAAACTCATTTTACCTAATCCCCGATCAAATCGGTGCCCAACGAATCAAGATTGGCGTCTAGCAACTACGCATCATGATTTCCTAGATACAAGTGAAGTGCCTGCAAGAACCTTATCATATAGTTAGCGTACAGTACGATCCTTTCGCAGCACATGTCCCGATTGAACTAGAGGCATTGGTTCACCGAGACCTCTTATAAAGTTCAATAACCGTGCGAACGTTCTAGGTATTATAAATCCGTTCGTGTGCGACTTAGGGAAACACATTTCCCTAATCACCCCACTATCAACTCTGGCCAGAGATTCCATGGATTATAAACCGTCAGAACACACAGGACATCTATGACTACTCAAGCGCTCGAATCCCCTACTACAATACATAGACTTCACACTAGATTTCGGATTGCACGAACGTTGGCCTTTGGTGTGGTCCGCGGTGGGACTCAGGGACAGGTCACGATACAATCGGTCCTCTAGTGAAGTCACGGTGATGTCTGGGTCTTAAGGACTAATGGTATATCTTAGAAACCTATTACTCGATGAATGAGAACCACTTATAGATTTCTAGGGCGAGGGAGTTCAGTGAACTCATCTAATATGAGCACCCACTCAAGTATGCCGATGTCACAACACCGATGACTGATGAGACGCAGTACACATACACTAAGTGCTAGTCTCAAAAGGGAAAGGCCGGTATCCTCATTATTGGCGTAACCCATCGACTAGGAACAAGGTTTAACAGTTACATTACATTGCTGAGTTATCTCACGATTCTCCTAGATCAACTCACAGTAATAGAGTAACTCGTTAGGACTATATCTTTGCTACTTGCATGGGATAACAGATATAGAATGTCAAATAAGATATTTTATTATTACGAACGAAAAACGATTGTTTTATTACAAGATAAAAGGAAAGACCACAGCCACAAGTTGGCTTGTTGGTCACCTACTCCAACAACGGACTTGTTCCCTTAACAATGAACCGTGCGGCCTTAACTCCTTCTCGCCCCTCGCGATAGCTAAGTCAGCCTCTCCCGAATCTGTTGCGAATACTTAAGTGATGGAAACGAAGAAAGAAATTAAGAAGACAAGAGAATAAGAAAGTACTCTATTGCTTGAGTGCTTTGGATTTTGTTGGATTTGTTGGATGATTACAAATGAGGACCCTACCTCTATTTATACAAGACCACCTCCTCAATGGATGGTGGAGATCGATATGATCTAACGGTTGGGTGTGGAACACTCCAAAGAATCCCTAAAATGTCTCTACCTATCACCACCTACCTCTACCTACCTCTATACATTTGGCCCAACTTGGGCCTAACCCTATTTGGGCTAAGTCTTGGTCTCTTTAACCTCCCCAACCCAAGGGAAATCGGTAAGGGGTTGGGTCAAAACTATCGGGCCGTGACATCGTACTCGCTACCCGAATACTTGGATAGATTTTTTGTCTTGACGAGCTCGTGCTCGCTATCCGAATACTCGGATATATTTCAGTTCAATGAGCTCGTGCTCGCTACCCGAATACTCGGATATGTTTTTTGTTTTAACGAGCTCGTGCTCGCTATCCGAATACTCGAATAGATTTATGTTTAACGAGCTCGTGCTCGCTACCCAAATACTCGGATAGATTTTTTGTCTTGACGAGCTCGTGCTCGCTATCCGAATACTCGGATAGATTTCTGTTCAACGAGCTCGTGCTCGCTATCCGAATACTCGGATAGATTTCTGTTCAATGAGCTCGTGCTTGCTACCCGAATTCTCGGATATGTTTTTTGTTTTAACGAGCTCGTGCTCGCTATCCGAATACTCGAATAGATTTATGTTTAACGAGCTCTTGCTCGCTACCCGAATACTTGGATAGATTTTTTTGTCTTGACGAGCTCGTGCTCACTACCCGATTACTCAAATAGATTTTCCATTTTATTTCGCCACGCTCGTGGATTTTCAAAAAAACCACAGGGTGTCGGATGCTCAAGCATGTCTCTCCTCCAATTTTGGGGCCCATTCAGCTCGAGCTGAATTCCCGGGTGTGGAAACCCTCTGGCATGAATCTCCTCCAATGCATTGACTCAAAAATAAAATACTTAGTACTTTATTGAAGACTCAGTAATAATCTTTACCTCAACTCATGACTACTCGGGCCATATTTGCCATTTATAATGTATCGTGAAATTTTCTTAAAATATCATGCATACTTATTCGATTCGTCAATAAAAAATATCATTAATAAAAAAGGCTCTTCGAAGAACCCAATATTGCATATACCCATTCATAGGGTGGTCTAATTATATTAACTCACTTCTTTTCTCTTTCAGTGTTTGGCAAAACGATTTTGTAAAGCGTTTTTAAAAGATAGGTTTTGAGATTTCCTAGATCATCGAGCAAAGGAAAAAGACACCTGACTGAAATTTAATAGCCTCTGTTTCATTGCGAATTTTCTATGTTTCACATGCTTAGCCTCGAAATAGGTAAGACACACGAGAACTTACCAGATCAGCACGGCTTCAACGAGGCCGAGCTCCAATACCTCCTTAGGGGCTCCTCGTAGAGTTCTGGGAGGGAATTTTGAGTTTCCACGAGGCAAAATTCGAGAGGTGTTTTCAAGCTCCTCAAATAAATGCAAGTTCCCAAAGTCCCGCGAGTGTCGAGCTTATTCGGGAAATCCGTAGTACAAGAAAATCAACTCGGTAAATCATGGAGATAAGCTTCGAGCTTCAGGAAATCCTCCGGGCTGTATGAGAGAACTGCGAGCTTCCAAAAAATCTCAAAATCGAAGAGTAAATTCGAGGTTACAGAGATCAGCTTAAATTCCAATTTATGTAATCGAAAAGAGCTAGGATCAAAGCTTGCGATGAGTTAATGAGTTAGGATATCTCAATAGTATCATTCTCTTCGTGTTATATCTAGGAAAAAATATGAAAATATTTTATGCAGAAAACCCCTCGATGTCATGAGTAGTAGCAGAAACTACGAAGCCGGACCCCGCTAATCCATTCTCTACGATTAAAATATATACAACTTCGCGTATCTCTCCCAGTCACTAGCTTTGTAGAGTAATTTACGAGTTACTCTACTCTACACCCAACGAAAAACGAACGAAAAACAGAGATCGAATCGCAAACAAGAAAAACATTAGGTATAAGACCTCCATTGGTAGTTATTTTCACATAAGATAGCCTCATTCGTAGTAAACGAGCTCCTTCTAGAGTTCAGTTCAATAAAGAAGGTCATGATTGAGTCACTTATCCCACGAATTTGATAATAAATTTAGCAGATCGTATGCGATACTCAAACAAAATTCACTTAATTAGTTATAACGACGAGCTAACATGCTTGTACAAAATAAGATCAAACCTCTTGCGAAATTAGCGCATGCACAAACTTATAGTTACTTGCGACATCGAAATTGAGTGAAAATCCAAATTATGATTAGCTTCATGTGTAATCGCAACTTTTTAAGATTCATTTAGAAATCATTGGTCACGCATAATCGAGTTACATAAACACTAATTTTGGTAAACATTTACCAAATATGTGCACAATCCAATTTTAGAAAAATCAATGCGAGTAGAATTGCTTGCCGAATCCTATAGCAAAAATATCCATATTCTAACTCTTAAACGCAATCAAGTAATAAACATGTTATAAGATCTCAAATTCATCTTCTGTCATAATGGTTCAAACTTCAGCACTTATCGAGTAAATAATATTTCTCAAAATATTTTTCAACATGTGAGCATTTACTGCCTTGGAGATTCATGCAAAAAATTAAAATAGAATTCACCTCATAGTATGACTAGGAGAAACTTGGGATCCCATGGATTCGTTCTCGAGAGATAGGCGTAAGCTTCATAAGACCGATGCGGAAAGCATCGAGAAGATCAGTCGGGTAAGCCGATGCGGGGATCTTTCGAGAAGTCCACCAAACTGAGCTATTCTGGGCACTACGGAATCCGCATAGGAATCAAAGACATGGGAGAATCGAGCTTGCACAAAGAAACTCATCCGGTTCGTGTTTTCAACAGGTAATGATAAATAAAGTCAAGCTCTATTAAGTTCATAGAAATAAACTCAAGCTTTAGCTCGAGCGAATTAGAGAATATCTACTTCGATAAACACTGATTCTTCCAAGAAACTTAGTTTTGATTGTGGAAAAAAGATTTTTTTCAGAAACTCCGAGTCCGTAACAACCCGGGAATATTAATTCAATTTTGGGGAGTGAACAGAATTTGAGGAAATCCAATTTTAAAAAATTACACATGGAGAATCAGACTTACCAAAGTTAGCTCTTAGTTTAGCAGGCCCTCAAAAATCTATTTTAGAAATCATATCAAAAACCCACGTAGTAGGTCTCACTCAATATTCATATTCACTTGATTTGTAAACATTTCACAGCCTCAATGTTCAAATAAATTCGTTTTGGAAAAATATTGAGGAGTGTAGTATAACAACTCAAGAATCAAGCTACGAAATATTCCACGAAATAAATTCAATTAAAACATATTTTGGAAATTTGGAAATCATAGTCTAGAAACTTCAACCGGATACGTTCTAATTTTAAGAGGTCCATTATAAAAAATCACAGCGGACAACTAGGTCTTATGGAAGTTACTTACCGAGTACGTCATAAATGACAGATGTCTAATTCAAAAAATCGCATGAATACCAGACAATTATCCCGTTTTATCATCAATCGTGCTCTATGGATCCAATTCTTGGTGTAATAAATCACCATGTCCGCGTTTTAGTTTATCAAACCGTTGTGCAATAATTATGTTATATAATATCACCAATTCATTTAATTTTGAAATAATTAAAAGTTTCGGTACCTCCTGAGTAAATAAATTTCTTCACATCGAGATGGACTTATATAATTTTATGAGAACTAACCTCGTCACGTGACAAGAAGAACTTTGGGTCTTCGTGAATTCAGTTTCAAGAAGTGAGTGCGAGCTCAGCAAGACAACACATGAGCAGGCTCTTTGGAAATATCCAATGGTGTCGAACCCTTTTGAAGAATATGATAAATGTCGGTTTCTTCCGAAAAATTCCGAGCTTTACAAAATCAGCCAGATCTCAGCTGCAAAAGTTTCCAGCCGAGAGCCTCCTTTCTGGGACTTTTTATCAAATGGCTTCTCTACGTTGAGGGTTTCCGTTTTGGTTAGCCAATTTCGGATTCTGAACCTCCGTGCATCTATCAGGTAACCAATCGGTGAGGTCGCTTCGAAGAATGCCATCAGTCCTAGCCTCAAGGAAACGTCTAGCGACGGCGGAGGTGTATTGGCCGGAGACCTGAGGTGAATACGCAGGGCTTCAAGGAATCAGTACAATTGGAGCGACGAGGGGGCGCTCGAGCAAGGCGACGACGTCACTCGGTCATGAACATCGTCCTTCATTTTGGAAGAATGGAGGAATGGAAGAATGGAAAGGATGACTTCTTTTCCAAAGTTAGCAAATAAGGGGTACAATTTCTGGGAACAAAATCCAAGAATTTCACGAATAAAATGGGAAGGAGAATTTTGATGCAATTACTCTTGCCCTTGTGTACTCAATAATAAGTATTCCGAAGCAGAGTTGCTCTGTATCTTTTAAATTCATCACAGGAGAATAAGACCCACAGAGAATGATGAACTGACTAATAAGAACCTCCGATATTGTATATGATTGGAAATCGACGTCTTACAACTCGATTTCCCACAGACGGCGCCAATGATGAGGTTGGGTTTTTCCGCTTCGAGGAATCTCGAATCTTTAAGTCCGTTCCATGTTAGGCCTCTTCGTCGCGGACGTGCAAAAGGGACCGGGAGAGGTGCTCCCGGCGTTAGCACTCCGACGCCAAGTTAGAACACCTCAAAGATTCGGAGATAAATATATTCGAGAGAAAATAGTGTGTTAAGATCAAAAATGCTTACCTTGAGGTTTATGAACCCTCTATTTATAGGAAAGGCTTTTCGGATGCCATCGCTTTTATCCAATTCGACTAATAGAATTATTTCAAGTTCATGACTATAAATCTTAGTGGTTAAGTTATGAAAGATACCTCCTATTCTTAGTGTCTAAGTTATGAGTAGGCATCTTCAGCTTACCGATCATCGCTTGACACTCGTCACTTTGGCACTCGACGTTCGTCGGTTTGTCGCTCCGGGCTCGTCACTCGGTGCTCGTCTCTTGGTGCTCGGCGCTCGTCGGCTCGACGCTCGACACTCGTCGGCTCGGTGCTCGGCGCTCGCTGGCTGAGCGCTCGTTAGCTGAGCACTCGTCGGCTGGGCGCTCGTTGGCTCGTCACTCGGGCTCGATGCTCGGCGCTCGACACTTGGCACTTGTGAGCTATCTTTAGCTCATTTCCAGCTCGTCGGGGTCTCCTAGTTCGTCTGTACTCACAATGCCTTATATTCTCTAGGCCTTGCACTAGTGGGCTCAATGTTTTGGGTCATTTATAAAGATCCAATGAAATGGGTAAATAAGGCCAGGTCCCATGTGGTTTTATCTTCTCCATGAGTGTGGGCCAACTCTATTGGGCCTTGCCTCATTGGGCTGTGTAAATCTGTCTGGATCAATATTTATCAACTCAAAATCGGGCGATTTAACTAACTTTACGAGCAATGTTATGTGCACAAAAGATTTTCCGCGAATATGAAAGTAAATCACAAACAAATGTATATTTTGATTCAATAAAACATTTTTTTTGGGTATTTTTACATGTATGCCAACTGTTCAAAGTTTTCGTTCGTTTTATTTTATCCAAAATAAGTTTTAAAAAAAAATTGATCTGTGCATTTTACTTATCAATCATAATACATGTTAAATGAATGAGATTATTGGCGAAAAAAATATAACATTTAAACCTAAAATAGTAAAGGTGGTTAGTTGGTCAGGCACTTTGCATAAAAACCACAATAATAAATATTGGTTCCAATTTAAAGATTGACTCTCCACAATACACACACTTTTTGTACTAACATAGACGTTAGTTATATCTTTTGTAGTGGCTAATCATACGAATCATATACTTTTACTCCAATTCCTAAAAATTAATTATCAAATAATTATAAACAAATTCGCATAACATAGAGTGATCAATTTTATATGTACAATCAGTCTAAGCAAATGAAGTAATTTGAATTCAACTTATTGCATAAGGTTTAAAATATAGTTCAAAACATCCAAAATAGGATTAGATAATATCCTAGATAAATATCTAACTACTCATATTAACTAAGAAACAATTAAAGATAGTTTGTTGCTGCTGAAAAACATTAAGAACAATAGTAAAAACAATCATAAAACCGAAGTATCTCTCGTAGAACTCGTCACCCTGATTACGCTTCAATCCTTCGTATGATGCTCCGTCTCGTATCTCCAATTCTCTTTGGAAGACTCCACAAGTTATCTACTCTAAATTGGGATTCTAATTGGCTGCCTTTATCCAATTAATACTCACGCCTCTCCATGGAGAATATGACCTAAACCCGCATTTATATAAGCCATCGTGTTCACCAATCACTCGATGAGATTTGACTGATCGATCGACGACTTCTTAGTTTTTAGGGTTTCGGCATTCTAGTTGATCGATCGTTGAGTCCTATTTCAGCTCTTCATTGCTTTCTTGTAACTTCTTCGCCAAGTCTCTCGCCTTTTGCCTCATTCTTCCACCTCGATTGTCCCCATTTAGCTATGTACACCCCTGTAACCACAATATCGCTCTAAAATTACATAAAATATGCAAAATGCATGAATCTACCTCCTAAATGCAATTAGGATGAAATATCAGCTAAATGACACATAAACGAATGATAAGTGCTCAATTCATAGCCGAAATGGATGCCTAAAAGTGTTCATTGTATACACTTAACAATCAACCCAGGAACATTGCTATAAGGAAAAAGAATCTGTAAAAAATTTAATAATGTTGTCGTACACGGTAATATAGCCGGGCAACACAACAATATTACCGAAGGAAGAAAAAAGAAAATGAAAAAGGGATCAACACCTGTCCACAACAACGACAGCTTCAGTGGAGTCTACGTTATTAAATTTGTGAATTTGGGGTTAAATTAGGGTTTCAAATTATAAATTTGGAAATTTGCAAGTTGCAACAATATATCAAAATATGTAGTTTGATTGATGCTTCAAAAACATATATATACACAGCATAGGGCATTTACAACCCCATTCCAAACAAAAACAGAAGACACAGCCTAACACATAATATGTACTTACACACAACCGGAAAAAAAAAACCAAGAGATCAGACAACCTCGTAATCAGGTTTTCTACCTAACATTAATTAGCCTTCACGGGTTCCGTGGTGAGCCCATATCCGAAGGGAAACAACGGGTCGTAATGCGGATCGCCAAAGTTCATCGGAAGCTGATCCACATTCTTGAACCACGTGATCGGAAGCTTCCCCGTAAAACCGTAGTCACCGAACAAAACATCAGCAACTCCTTGTCCTTCCGATCCGGGCAACCAAGCAGCCACAACCGCATCCATACCCCCAAGATACGGCTCGATAACAACGGGTCGACCCGTCACGAGAACCACCACACATTTCACCGAGGAGCACACGTTGTTTATGATACCGTAACCCGGGTCGGGTAGTGTCAAGTTAAGGTTGTCGCCGTACGTCTCCGAGTAAGGCACCTCCCCCACTACGACGACCGCGTACTCAAATTTGCCGGATTTCACGAATTCCGGATCCGGGTCGACCCTGAAGGAGACCGTGGTTTCCGGGTCGACCGCGTTCCTCACTGCGGACAAGATGGTGGTGCCAGCTGTCGTGTTGCCGCTCTTCCCGTGCCACTCGATCGTCCAACCGCCACATTGGTTGCCTATATCGTTCGCGTGGGTCCCAGCAACAAGAATCCTCGATGCTTTCTTGGGAAGCGGGAGCAATGGCTTGTCACCGGATTTGCCGTTCTTGAGAAGCACCAGAGATTTTCTTACAGCTTCTCTTGCCACTTCTCTGTTTTCCTGTAAGATTGGTTTAATGTAGTTTGGTTAGAACATACATACATACATACATACATACATACATACATACATACAATTAAACCATATATATGTAAATACCGTTGGGACCAGCCAAATTCTATTAATTCAGCGAAATATTAGTATAAGAAAATAGTTTTTAGCACGTTGTCCTTGAGTTGGGATTAAAAAAAAATTATTTAATCGAGGTTATTAATTTATCGAGATTTTACTGTATATATATATATATATATATATATATATATATATATATATATATATATTTATTTAATTACTAACCTGACTGCCTAAGTGCTTGGCCATGCTGTAATCAGCCATTGGATTTTCAAAAAGTCCCATTGTGAATTTAACCCTCAGAATCCTCTTGACAGCATCGTCGATTCGGCTCATCGAAACGAAGTTATTATTCACCAAGTACGTTAGTCCATCAATGAACTCCGTGTAGTTGTAAGGAACCATCACCTGCATTAATTAATATTGTTTTAGTAATTAAATTAAGTACCTCATCATATCGAAAACGTGGAAAAAACAAGATATAAACCAAACCATATCGATTCCAGCATTAATCGAAGTTTCAATCGAGTATGTATAGTTTGCGTGAGGCGGGGTAGTCATTTTGTCAATCGCCTGCCAATCCGTGATCACGAATCCCTGACGATCGAGTATATATTGAAATCCGTATTAGTCAATTTTAGACACAACAAAAGAAATCATTAAAGTTGAGAAGTGTAACAATTTTATTTACTCTGAAGCGCTGTGCTTTCTTGAGAAATCCGGTGATTAAATCGCGATTAGCGTGCATTTTAACACCGTTCCAGCTTGAGTAAGAAACCATGACGGTCGACACACCCTTGATGACGGAATCGTAATAGGCTGGCATATGAATGCCGAGCAATTCATGCCAGCTGGCGATCGTGTTGTTCTCGTTTATGCCTTTCACCGTTCCACCGTCACCAACGTAGTGCTTCGCGCATGCCATTACCTTGTCTCTGAAACCAAACAAACAATTGAAAAAAGTTATAAATCGTAATTAGTTATTGAGAAAAAATCAATAAAAATCGAGTAAACTTACGGGCCTCCGACATAGGGAACACCCTTTGGAGAACCGGCAGGTATATCGCCTTGTAAGCCAGGGATAATCTCGGTCATTGATCGAACTACCTTTGGATCTTCGCTATAGCTCTCGTAACACCTACCCCATCTTGGATCTCTGCATACCTGTTTAAATAATTAAAAAATATATATATAATTCATATGTGATTAGTAAAATTAAATTGTAATTATGTCGAGGCGGTAATTAAATTAAATTAAATTACCGCAATGCAAGGTGCGAAAGCGTAAGGAATGCCGGTAGCTCTGACTTCAAGAGCAGTTGCAGCTCCGATTCTCTTGACCAATTCAGGATCTCTGTTAATTAAAAAAGTGAATAATAATAATAATAATAATAATCGCCGAAAATTTATAAAATTAAATTTATTTAGATTTAAAAAAAAAAAAAAAAAAGAAATGCAAGAACATATAATTAAATACTTGCCTTGTAGCACCGAGACCAACGTTGTGGGGGAAAATCGTCGCCTTGTAAACATTATTGTTGCCATGAACAGCATCAATAGCGTAAATCATCGGTATACCGAGACGCTGCATTAACGCGTTCTTTTGGAAATGATTAACCATATCGATCCACGTCTCGGCCGATGCATGTGAAGCTGGCACGCTGCCTCCGCCGCTCAATATACTACCTGTCGACCAAATTTCCAGCCATACATATATATAAATATATAAACGAAACGAAATTGAAAGAAAAAAAAAGAATCGAATTATAAGTAATGTACCTATAGAGTATTTTTTGAGGACGTGGTCGGCGGCTACGGTGCGTTCGATTTGAGTCATTTGGCCGATCTTCTCCTCCAAGGTCATTCTTTCCATAAGGTCTCTGATTCTCTTGTTTATCGGTTGTTTCGGATCTTTGTATTTCATGTACTCTTCTGCATTTGCTATGGCTGTGGAGTAACACACCGCTACAATTACACCTATCAATAATATTATTGGAGCTCTCGCCATTTTTCTCTGCAACATTATACCTCAAACTGCCAACCGAAAAATGAGAAAAAGGCGATGAAACCGTTAGCCACTAAAAATGCAATAATTTGCACCAATACATACAAATATTGCAAGTGTGTGTGTGTAACAGCACTAGCGGAGCCAGAATTTACAGTCTGGAGGGCCGAATGCATTAAAAAATTCTGAGAGGGAGCCGTTAATACTAATTTACACGATAAAAAATCATATATCTATATAAAATAATAGAGAGTTAAGAAATGGGGGGTCATGGCCCCCATGGCCCTATGCTGTATCCGTCACTGTGTGAGAATAAATGTAATATTTATATTACCTCGTAATTCATGCGCTGAATAAGAAAGCGAGGAACAATAATTGCAGTTATTGGACTCTCTAGCACCTCCGATCCGGCCGGGAAACTATGCCTATTGGGAAGACTAGAGAGAGAAAAAGAGGGAGAGAGAGAGAGCGCGAAAGTGTTGCTTTTATTGAAGACGAAGATATTCGTGGGAAGGAAATGGTGTAAAACTAGCTCGTATTTATAGCGACTGTCTCGAATTATTACGATTTTTTTAAAGAAAAAATAATAATATTTTTCTTAATTAAGAATGTAATTTGTTATGGATAGCTGAACTAACTGCATTACACTGCACGATTAGTTTTTTGAACATTTATAGCCATTTAATGCGGTGAAACTGCAAGCTATTCGTTCCACTAGTGGAGTGGGGACTTTAAATTTTTTATTTTTTATTTTTTAGTTTAATAATAATAATAATAATAATAATAATAATAATAATAATAATAATAATAATAATAATAATAATAATAATAATAATAATAATAATAATAATAATAATAATAATAATAATAATAATAATAATAATAATAATAATCATAATAATAATAAGGGGTCTTAAGATATAGGTCCCTGGCGACAAAATTAATTTGAACTAAATGACAAGTTCAACTAAACATTTGCTTCACATCCTTTATTAAATTCATTCCGAAAATACCCTTTCACTCATCTTTCTTTTTTCAATTTTCACTCTAGCACTTTTTACATTATTATAAAACAATATTTTTTCCTTATTTTTCGAATTTCGGGTTTCGTTAAATAATTCAGCAGATTTTTAAAATACTATGATATACTATGTTGTACTATGGTTTACACACAACTATCAAAAAAATATTTTATTCTACAGACTATTTTCGTTTTTTTTTTGTTGTTGTCAATACTGTAGTAGACTACAGTGTACTATGGTATATTAATACTACAGTGTACTATGGTATATTAATTAAGGTGTACCATGGTATTCTACGGTGTACTATGGTATACTACGTTGTACGACCAAACCCTAGCATCCTCAAAGCATCAGCCGTCAAACCCTAATAGCCAACATCTGCAGCCGTCTCAACCCGTAGTCACCTACCAACTTTGGGAAAACCTAGATCTACCACTTTGAACACAAATCAAACACAATCTCTTGAAGATCGTGAAAATCATATTCAAATGGTAAAAAAAAATATATGTTTTCCATCAAATCTCCGCCATAATCACATCCACGCCGCTGCCTCAACCACCACATCCCGTCGCCGCCTCGACCACCACGCGGCACAGCCCCCGCCGCCTCGACCACCATAGCAGCATAGCCCGCCGTCGTCGCCTCGACAATCACAACCCCTCACCCCGCCTCGACCACCACAACGGCACAACCCCCGCTGCCTCGACCACCATAGCAGCATAGCCCGCCGCCGCCTCAATAATCACAACCCCTCACCCCTGTCTCGACAACCACAGCCCCTGCCGCCGCCGCCTAAACCACCACAGACCCCGCCGCCGCCTCGTTTATTATTGTCCCTTCATTGTGCTACTAGTCATGAAAACAAGAGAGATATATAGAGATAGATAGATGAGAGAAGAAAAAATTGTAAAAGACAATGTGCAGAACCGT
>NW_012194586.1:28514-137950 GCF_000504015.1 Erythranthe guttata
TTAGTCCGCCCCCCCTACTTTTTAATCCTGGTTCCGCCCCTGAATCCGTCTTATCTTTACAAATAGTTAAACATGTACGGGTCATATTTTAAACTTTAATATATAGATTCGTTTTATCTTTATAAACCGGTACGGGTCATATTTTGAACTTTAATATATGGATCTGTTTTATCTTTATAAATAGTTAGCTTCATGATAACTCGATGAATTCTAAGATGAATAATTTTATTTTTTTCAAACTTATTTATCAGTCGATCAAAGTGTCGTTTTCACGAACACAAGTATCAATATCCAGAAGATTCTCGCTTATCGAAAACCTAAGCCACCTATCCTTCTCACTCTGCAACTCCGAGAAATGAAACAACACAACTCCAAGACTAACAACCATCACTTAAAAAAAACAGCACAACTCTAGGCGGAGCTAAGTAAATGCTACTAATATATAAACCTATCCTGGATAACTCGATGAACTCAAAGATGCATGATTTTATTTTTTTCAAACGTGTTTATTATTCGATGGAGGAACACGCATCGCCAACATTCCTCACAAATGAATAAACTCCAAAACCATCTCAAAAGAAAACAAGAAATTCTTAGAGCCACTACCTCCAAAATGAATAATAGTCACATATTTTGCACCTCATATATCATAATACTTGCATTTAAATGCATGATTTCACAACGTATAAGCTAAACCAAATTAAAACTCAAATCACCTTAAGCCTCTGCTCCGCCTGACAGAACAGTGTTAAGTAACTTTAAAGCCTTAGTAGTTGATTTGCTATAACTCAACATCCATGAATCCCTGTTCTTGTGAGTCTTACTAAAGTGTTCCACAAGATTATCGTTCGACGGAAAGCTCCACCCGCAAACAAGGCACTCGTGCTTTATGACCCACAACTCCCTACGGAGCACACCTTCAGCTTTCCCTCTGGGAACTGCTGAAAAATTATAACATATATATAAGACTTGGAATCAATTGCACACATTTGAAACCAACGGTGACAAAAAATTACTCCATCACAATTACTCTCTTAAAATATTCAGTTTCACATAGTTTTTGTTATCTTTTCTACATGTGTTAAGATAGAAAATCAGAAATAACTTCTACAGTTAAAAAATATTCTCATGCATACAATTTTCGAATAAACAAACTCATTTCCCGACGACAAAATTATGGAAAAAAGCACCAATTATTAACCTATTATGTAGATAGGCTTTATATACACATTCAATACAAAGAAACAAAACAAAATTCGAAAACCCGAAAATAAATCACTTACATGGAATCCAATAGTAGGAGCCGAGACTGCCCCGAGCGGGAAAACCTCCCCGAGCGGGAAGACCTCCCAACCAAATCCAAGAGGAAGAATGCATCGGTACCGGTCTGAGGATCGTAATCAGTATCGGTATATGTATCGGTATTAGTAACAGTATCGATATCGGTATCGGTATTTGTATCGGTATTGACATCAATATTGGTATCAATATTGGTATATATATCAATATCAATATTAATATCTGTACTGGTTCAAGTATTAGTATCAGTATGAGTACCAGTATTAATATTAGTACTGGTATGAGTATGAATATTGATATTAGTATTGGTATGATTTTTAGTATTAGTATCCGTATTAGTATTGGTATTAGTAGCGATATTGGTATTGATATTGGTATCAATATCGGTATCAATATTGATATCAGTATCGTTATCAGTATTAGTATCAGTATTGGTATCATGATTGATATCAGTATCAGTATCGATATTGGCATCAATATCGGTATTAATATCTGTATCGACATTGGTATCAGAATTAGTATCAATATATGTCTCAATCTGTATCAATATTATTAATATCAATACTAGTATTATTATGAGTATAAGTATTCGTATGAGTAATGGTATTGGTATTAGTATTGGTATTAGTATCGATAAGAGTATTGGTATGAGTATTAGTATTAGTATCAGTATTGGAATTGGTATCAATATTGGTATCTATATCGATATCAGTATTGGTATCAGTATTGTTATTAGTATTAGTAACAATATTGATATGAGTATTAGTATCGTTATTAGTATCGGTATCAGTATCGATATTAGTATTGGCATGAATATTGGTATGAGTATTAGTATCAGTATTAGTATTATTATTAGTATTGGTATCAGTATTGGTCTTAGTATTGGTATCAATATGGGTATCAATATCGGTATCAGTATTAGTATCAATATTGATATCAATATTGGTATCCGTATTAGCATGAGTATCAATATCAATATTAGTATTATTATCAGCATTAGTATTGGTATAGAGATTGTTATAGTATTAGAGTATTGATATTAGTATTGGTACTATTATCTGTATAGTATTGGTATGAGTATTGGTATGAGTATTAGTATCGATATTGATATTGGTATTACTATCGGTATTAGTATTGGTATGAGTATTGGTATGAGTATTGGTATGAGTATTAGTATCAATATTAGTATTAGTATTAGTATTGGTATTAATATTGGTATGACTAATGGTATGAGTATTATTATTGGTATTAGTTTTGATAATAATGTATGTATTAGTATTAATATTGATATCATTATTACTATTGGTACCAATATCGGTATTAGTATCGGTATCGATATTGGTATCAGTATCCACAAATTGTATTACTAACAGTATCAATAATGGTATTAGTATCATTATTATTATCAATATATCAATATTGGTATCAATATTAGTATTAGTATTAGTATTAGTATTAGTGTTAGTATTAGTATTAGTATTAGTGATTAGTAGTATTAGTATAACTATTAATTAATATTAATAATAATTTAGTGATATATTGTATTCTTTCTTAAGTGTTCAATACATTGTTATGTCATGATAGTGGCGTATACGTCTTATCTCTTTTGAAATTTTTACAAGTAGTTGTTGTATGAGGATTGTACATCACTGATTAGACGTCACTAATGACAAAGTTTCAGATTATTTAAAATATCGATTGCTTGACTTCTCTGCTAATTAGTATTCTCAATTTAAGCTAATTTTCAAGTTATTATAGAAAAAATAATATCCTATATGTAAGGTTAAATTTAATAGGGGTTTTGTGCATAAGTACATAACCAAGCATATTTATTATTCTAGATTTATAAGGGGCTATATCTCTTTCGCCAATAAGCCCATCTCTTTAATATTTATTATAAATAAAGGAAAAAATTCATGTATATGACAAAATTACCCCCAACCATTTACTCCCAATTCTAATTGTAACACCAATTTAATCAATTTCAACCACAAAAATCCAATTTTGACTTATTTTTTTCAAAAAATATTTTTTTCCCGCCGGTTTCCGGCATTGACTTTTGATTTTTTTTTACGTCCGCCGCTTAATGTTGACCGTAATTGTGTTGTCATTAACGGTAATTATAATGTCACTAACATTAAATTAACGTAATTATACTGTCACTGACAGTGCATTAACATAATTATCCTGTCGTTGACAATATATTGTACTGCCGTTGACAGTACAATTAGAGTCAACGATAATATTATTATATTTTATTTTGTTATTTTTTTTTTATTTTGTTTGATTTGTTGACAAGTCAACGAAATTATATTACTGTCGTTGACAGTAAATAACTGTAAACACAATATTATTACTGTCAACCACATTAATATTATTATTATTATTATTATTGTTTTTGGTTTTTTTGTTTTGTTTGAGTTATTCATGGAGTAACGTAATAATATTATTGTCTATTATTATAATATTACTGGAAACACAATAATATTATTGTGGTTGGCGGTAATATTACTGTAATTATAGTAATATTACTGTCAATCAGAGTAATATTAATTCTTTTGGTTTTTTATTATGTTTACCTTTGTTGAACGATCAACATATTAATTGTAACACCCCGTAATTTATGCTTATGTTATATATATATACAGAAGAGTTTATTGTACTTTATAATGAGAATTGGGGGCAGATGTGTTATTATGTGATAATTTTGGGGCATAAGCATAATAATAATTCTCTAAATCAGCAAACTTGGCCATTAAGCAATTGAGGGGCTTGTTTAATCGGATAATTAAGTGTTATTAACCAAGGAAATTAGGAGAGAGGCGCGTGTCGTACGAGTCATCCTCCTTCTTCTTCCTATCCTCCGATCAATTTCTCCTCTCTTCATTTTTTTATAAGCTCAATCAGAGTTTCTCACTCTCTCATATCGCTCTCTCTCCTTTTCTCTCTCGGTTCTTGGCAGAAAATTCCAGGAATTAATTGGGGAAAATTCGAATTCAAGAAGGGGTTTGAAGAAGTGAGGTATATGAAACAAATTTGAGGTTGGAATTGCAAATCCCCAATTCGAATTATTGGCAGGATTAGTGACGCAGAACGGAAGCACGGAAAGAATTAATTTCTACGAATTAATCCTATAGAACACGATAACTCTGGAATCCACCAGATAATTGAGAGAAAACTCAGAAATTTTTATTAATAATGAAGATGCTGAAAAATAAATCCTAGAGCAACTATTTATACTAAAAAAAACGAAAAACCTAATCAAACTAGGAAAACGAGAAAATTACCAAAAAAAAAAAAAAAGGAAAAACCTAATCAAACTAGGAAAACGAGAAAATTACCAAAAAAATAAAAATAAAATAACTCCTAAACCTAATAGAATACCGAAAGTTGGAAACAACCCAACTTGCGGAATTCAAATCCTAATCAAACTAGAATTCCGACTCCGCCACCTCTGCATCAATCCCTTCTTCTTCGAAAGAGCTCGACCTCGAGCTTGTATCGGGATAAAGTGGGGTATTCTCCTGATACTCGTATAAGTCCGAAACGTTGAAAGTTTTCGAAATACCCATGTGAGCCGGGAGGTCGATTACGTAAGCATTATCATTAATTTTCTGAAGGACTTTGAACGGTCCATACTTCTTTGGCTTGAGCTTGTTATACGTTCCCACCGGGAATCGCTCCTTTCGAAGAAATACCATGACATCGTCCCCCGCATGAAAAGTCTTCAGCCTGCGATGCTCGTCCGCGGTAGCTTTATACTTGGCATTCTTTTGCTCGAGCCTCTCCTTAACCTCTGCTTGGACGTCTCGTACTTCATTAGCCAGTCGCTCAGCCGCCACACTTTTTCGGTGCTCTTGAGGGAGGCGTATCAAATCCACTGCATGCTTCGGAGCTGCTCTATAAACCAACGCAAAAGGAGACATTCCAGTGGCGCTGTGCACAGCGCTATTGTAGGCAAACTCCGCTTGTGGTAAAGCATGATCCCATTGCCTCGGGCGATCGCCGCAAATACATCGTATCAAATTTCCCAAAGTCCGATTAGTCACCTCCGTTTGCCCATCAGTTTGCGGATGTGCTGTGGTGCTTCGCTTGAGGGAGGTGTCAAACATCTTCCAAAGGACAAGCCAAAAATGGCTAAGGAACTTCACGTCTCGATCGGATGTGATTGTCTTCGGTACGCCGTGTAAACGGACTACTTCTCGAAAGAACAGTCTCGCAATGTGAGACGCATCAGAAGTCTTTCGGCACGGAATGAAGTGAGTCATCTTGGAAAACCTATCAACCACCACGAAAACCGAATCAACCCCCCGCTGGGTTCGCGGCAAGCCCAACACAAAATCCATCGATAGATCTTCCCAAATACCACTTGGGACCGGGAGAGGTGTATACAACCCCGTATTTTGAGATTGACCCTTCGAAACTTGGCAAACATAGCACTTTGCAACTATCTTACCAACATCTCGTTTAAGTTGAGGCCAATAAAACCGCTCCTCGACGCTGCTCGTCGTCTTGTCTCGTCCCAAATGACCGCTTAGCCCGCCCGCATGTAGATCCACAATTAACTTTTCGCGAAGAGAAGTCCTCGGAATGCACAGCTGGTTACCTCTAAATATGAATCCTTCACTAATATAATAATCCTCCATCGGCTGTCGCGCAACACACTTAGACCATATTTCTCCAAAATCCTCATCTCCCTCGTACAGCTCCTTCAAACACTCCAATCCGACCACTTCTTCACTAAGAGTGGTAAGTAATGCAGCTCGCCGACTTAGGGCATCTGCGACACGGTTCATGATTCCACTCCGATGCTTGATGACAAACGGAAACTTCTGCAGGAAATTTGTCCACCTCACATGCATGTTGTCGACACTTTTTTGACTATTCAGAAACTTCAAAGCTTGGTGGTCGGTGTATAGTACGAACTCTCGCTGTATCAAATAGTGTTCCCACTGTTTCAAAGCTCGAACTATTGCATAAAATTCTTGATCGTAAGTGCTCCACTTCCTTCGTGTGTCACTCAATTTCTCGCTGAAGAAAGCCACGGGACGCTTTTCTTGGGACAAAACAGCTCCAACGCCTACTCCACTGGCGTCACATTCTACTTCAAACACCTTCTCGAAACTAGGCAAGGCTAGGACAGGTGCATTACTTAATTTCTCCTTGATCACTGCAAAACTCTGATCTGCCTTGTCACCCCACATAAATTTTCCCTTCTTCATACATTCAGTAATTGGTGCCATGATGGTGCTGAAATTCCGAATGAACCGTCTGTAGAATGTCGCAAATCCATGGAAACTCCTGACTTCCGAAACATTCTTAGGCGTGGGCCACTCACGAATTGCCCGAACCTTTTCATCATCGACATGAATTCCTTCCGCCCCAACTATAAATCCCAAGAACAGTAATCGACTAGCCATAAAAGTGCACTTCTTCAAATTGATAAACAGCTGATTATCCCTCAAAACAGTTAACACCTCACGCAGGTGTCCCATATGCTCGTCTTCGTGTTTGCTATAAATCAGGATATCATCGAAATACACAACGACAAATTTTCCAGAAAAGGGTCGTAATACCTGATTCATCACGCGCATGAAAGTGCTGGGCGCGTTCGATAACCCAAACGGCATCACCAACCATTCGTATAAGCCATCTTTTGTCTTGAACGCTGTCTTCCACTCGTCCCCGGGTCTAATCCGAATCTGATGATACCCACTTCGAAGATCGATTTTTGAAAACAGCTTCGCACCTTCCAGCATATCCAACATATCGTCAAGCCGCGGAATGGGAAAACGATACTTTATGGTAATCCGATTTATTGCTCTACTGTCGACACACATCCTCCAGCTGCCGTCTTTCTTCTTCACTAGTAGCACAGGCACCGCACACGGGCTCATACTCTCTCTAATAAACCCCTTTTTCAGCAGCTCCTCCACTTTCTCTCGCAAAACCTCACATTCTTGCGGATTCATCCGATAATGTGGCAGATTTGGTAGGCTAGCACCGGGCACTAAATCAATGTGGTGTTGAACGTCTCTCATAGGCGGCAACGAATCCGGTAGGTCATTGGACACCAACTCGTCAAACTCCGTAAGTAACGGTTGCACACTCTTAGGAATTTCGACGGTTTGTTTATGAACCTCCTCTTCCTTTTGAATTCCCAAAGACCTCATCATCGTCACGTATACTCCGGCTGCTGATTCGACATCTTTTATGAATTCGCTCTCAGATTGGGAGACCACAAAAACTGGTTCTTTTTCCGCTATTCTGGCAGGCTTGACCGTCGACTCCGATCGGGGTAACATCACAATCTTGCGCCCACCCCATTCAAATATGCATGAGTTTTCTCTCCCCTGATAGGTCATATTAACGTCGAATTGCCAAGGCCGACCGAGTAGTATGTGGCTAGCATCCATGTCTATCACGTCGCATGACACCTCATTGGCATAGTTCATTCCTATTGAGATAGGCACACGACACACTTCTGTCACTTTGACTGTTGGTCCTCTCTGAACCCACCCAATAGTGTAGGGGACTGGGTGTTTTTCCACCGGTAACTTCAAATAATCTACCAATCTTCTCGCAACAAAATTTTCACAACTACCATTGTCAACTATCAGATCGCACACCTTCTTATTAACTGAGCACTGAGAACGAAATATGCTATTTCGTTGGTTTTGCTGCATCGCCGTACAAAGAACTCGTTGCACCACGCAGTTAACTTGCTCTCCATTCTCCTGACTATGATATTCTGCCGTATCCTCTTCTTCTTGAAAAACGTCTTCATCGTAACCTTCTTGATCACTCTCGCCTCTCTGCTCCGACCCACCTACTAAGTTCACGGGTCTTCTCTCAGGGCACTCGTTAGAGCGGTGCCCAGGTTTGTGACATCTAAAACAGTTTCCAGGGACTGGTCTCGCATAAGGATTGTTTGTTCGAGGCTGAACGGGCGTGCTCAAACTACCGGCACCGGCTCTCGTCTGGATCTGTGGTGCCCGTGTTGGCGGGGCAACAGGATTAGGGTTTTGGGATACGAACTTACCCCTATCAACCGGCGGTGGTGCATAATTTGGCGGTCTACGATAATTATTCACGTTGTTCCGTCGCTCAAATTCTTCTGCTCGCAATGCCATACTCTGCGCATCCTGGATGGTATAAACTGGTTGCAAACCTATTCGGTCACGGATATTAGCTTTCAACCCGTTCAAATACCTGGCCACTTGCTGGTTCTCCGACTCCCTTAAATTATTTCGATCTGCCAGCTTCAGGAATTCTGTGGTGTATTCGTGTATAGATCTACTACCTTGCGAACAATTATGGTATAAATTGTATAAGTGTTGTTCATAGTCGGCCGGTAGGAATCGATCGTGAAGAAGCCCCTTCATCCTCCTCCAAGACTGCACTGGGCCCTTCCCTTGTCGAGTCCGTGATCGCTGCAACTGGTCCCACCATACAGCCGCACCACTTTTCAACTTGTACGCAACCATCTTGACCATCCTCTCGGGTGGGGTGTTCATCACATCAAAAGCACTCTCCACTTCGACCACCCAATCCAGAAAATCCTCTATGGAGAGGTTTCCATGGAAAGGTGGAATCTCAGCCCTTGTTGGATAATCGTCGTACTGCCTTTGTCCCTGCCTAGGTTGATTTCCGTCGGCTATTGCTCTGTCGTTCTCATCCAAGTCTTCATCACTGTCCGGGTGAAGATATGGTTGGTTATGAATCTGATTCCTAACATGTGCACCTCGGGCTAATTCCCCAGCGCGCGCTATATTAGGTTCGCCCCTCCTGTTGTTGCCATTGAGGGCAATTCCCTGTAGCAACTCCCGAAGTTGTTGCAGCTCACCTCGAATCTCTACTCGAAATTCCTCTATAGTCTGTCGAGATTCTTCTCGAGCGAGCTTGACTGCTGCCTGAATGTTATCAACCTCGAGGTCATCGCCATCGCGGTTGTCGTCTCCTTGTTTCGCACCTTTCGCCATCTAACCAGGAAAAACCTCGCTACTGATGCCAACTGACGCAGAACGGAAGCACGGAAAGAATTAATTTCTACGAATTAATCCTATAGAACACGATAACTCTGGAATCCACCAGATAATTGAGAGAAAACTCAGAAATTTTTATTAATAATGAAGATGCTGAAAAATAAATCCTAGAGCAACTATTTATACTAAAAAAAACGAAAAACCTAATCAAACTAGGAAAACGAGAAAATTACCAAAAAAAAAAAAAAAAGGAAAAACCTAATCAAACTAGGAAAACGAGAAAATTACCAAAAAATAAAAATAAAATAACTCCTAAACCTAATAGAATACCGAAAGTTGGAAACAACCCAACTTGCGGAATTCAAATCCTAATCAAACTAGAATTCCGACTCCGCCACCTCTGCATCAATTAGGGTTGCGTGAAGAAGGCTTTAGCAAGGGGATATTATGATCAGATTGCCTCCGGTGGTGGTCGCATCAGATGATTGGCGGTGGTGGCCGGAATCCGGCGAATAAGACAAGGTTGCAGAATTTAGGTTTTAGGTTTTGGGTTCTTCAAACAATTAATTGTTTGAAGAACGTATAGATTGAATTTCAATGTTTGGGAGGTTCTGTTGGAAAGCTTGGACCGTCAGCTTCGTGATGGTGGTGGATTTCACCGGCGGTGACCCGCGGCTGTGGCCAGAATCTGGTAAAGAAGATGAGCAGTCCAGAATCTGAATTTCAGCTTTTGGTCCTTTGAAGAATTAATTGCTCGGAGGCCTTAGAGGTTGAATATTGACGATCAGGACACACGGTTAGAAACCTTGAGATGTTAGTCTTCCATTGGTGTTGGAGCTCGGCAGTATTAATCGGCGGTGGTTGCCGGAATTGGGCGAGAAGTTCAGCCTGCTCGCTGGACCTATAATTAAATCTGCTGCCGCACATGTTTTCGGAGCCAAAATCGAAGGGTTTGGAGTAAGAATTTGGAATCAGTCTCTTCGCGAAACTCGTAGAGGACCTCGAAAACTATAACTAAGTGTTAAATTGTATCGAATTAGAGTATGTTTTATAGCTGATTAGAGGTCCGAATCAGATGACAGTAAATCTGTAAAAACAGGGCAGTTTTGAGGATTCGTTTTACGGGGCTGTTTTGAATATGTTGGGATCATAATTTGTGATCAAAGCCTTCTGTGAACTCGTAGGATTTTCTTTTAGCTTTCATTTGACGTATCATGTGATCAATTTGGATGAGCGTGTTAATTGTTATGATTTTTCAAACAAACTGTACCAACAGCGAATTTTCCAAAAACCTGGAAGTTTCATGTACTCACTTTCCAGGACTGTTATTGTTGTGTTAAGTTGATAATTTGGGCTCAAGGTCTTCAGTGAACCTGTAGACATTGATGTTAGCTTTAATTCGATATATCGTTTAGGTTATTCGGATAAGTAAGGTGATCGTTACGATTGTTCGAATAAGCTGTGGCAGCAAGACATTCGTAACAAATGTTTCAAGAAATTGACTATGTGGTATAGTGGAATAATACGATTATATTAGCATTTGGAATCTTGTTAAGTGATGAATATGTTTATAGGTGTCGAGCGTACTAAAGCTCTCATTCAAGACTTGAGCATGACTCGAGAGTAAGGTGTTCTTATAGCACTTGCATTGGACTTCAGGTGAGGATCTCTATTTCTTCACTATTATTTATTGGAAAAATAGAATGCACACTGAGAATAAGATATTTTATTACTTCTTGATCACTTAAATGTGATATATCTTACTTGTTGCCTATCGTATTATATTTTGATTCTTGAATTGTTGAAAATAATGATTTATTCGGAATTCTCTTAATGGTTCGTATCTTCTTCCTCGAACTATTAAAACAAGTTCTCATCTTGATTCGAGACTTATTCCAATAATTTATTATTCAGATTCTTTGACTACTCAATCAAGCTCTTTTATCGATTCTTCAATAATTTGGAGTTTCAGTCTGATACTCAATCAATTGTGAATTGTTTCACATATTGACTTATACAATAGTTGGAACCACTTCTTCCATTATGATTCAGTAAATCATTTGATTTGTTTCTACGGTGGTTCAATGAACGTAAATTGTTCTTTTCCCGACTCTTGGACCATTTAGGATTATTGTATTTATCCACTAAATCATTCGTTCCATACCTACTGTGAATTGATGGATCGTTCATATCTTGACTTCCCATTGATCCTTTGAAACCACTTGTCTTTCGAGCTATACAACTACATATTCTATTTTAACCGTAGACTATTGGTGACTGAGATCCATCTTCATCAATTGTTATGCGATCTTGAATTGTGGTCACTCTCTTATTGAAACCATTGATCGTACCCTTCTTGACTTGGGATTTTGTGACCACAAGATATTATCACTTGTTATTGGAATCCCACAATCGTTGAACTGTGATATTGGCTCTTTCCAAAGTGGAATTCATTATGGGGATTCAAAATGTAAATTGAGATAGTCGGAAGCATATCCGTATCTCTATATTATTGATTCCTTTGGGGACGCCCTAAGGATAATTGACCAGTTGTGCCCGGGGCTGTTCGAAAAAAGACTTTTGGGCGGTATTGGGCCGACGGTGGATGGTCTCTTCGACAGTACCCATATTGGATCTAGACCATTGGCATAGTTGGAGGTTAACTGTGCTGATGGATGGATCGGCATGCGCCCGGGCATGCCTATTGATCAATTAGCAGGGTCATTCCCTGATTGGGGTTATAAGGTAGTAACGACTAAGGGAGTCACAAGGCTGGTACAGGTACATGAACAAATTGTTACCATGGGAATCTCCATGGTCTCATATTTGATATCCGAAATAGTTATCGTGGGAATCTCCACGAAATTCATAATTGATATCCGGGAATTACCCATTGAATATAGTTCTTCACCTATACATATTGATTATATTGTCGATTCTGATCATATTGATGTGCCTTATACTTTGACCTCTTATTCCTTATCGAACGATCATTCTCTAGATGGTCCAATTCCAACTTCAATTCCTTGAACGCTTATATTGTGATTATTATTTGATTCGACTGTTTTTCCCTCGTACTCCTCACTAAGTCCACTTGGACTTACTCCTCCTTTATTTTCCTTCTTATTCTCAGTGGCGGGTGCATTAGTGGACGATTATGTTGAAGGCTCTTAGGAGTAAAAGTTATTCAAAGATTTTAGAGAGTTTAATCTAGTGTTGAATCTAGTGTTGTGTTTAAGAATGATTGTAATTCGAGAACTATGAATACGAGATTAGTTGTGGCATTTGGTTGTCACGTGTATTTGATATTATTGTTCAGAAATTAAGTAAGAGACATTGTATTTATCGGAAGTCATTGTATTTATTTATTGTAAAGGAAAAAAAAAAAAAAGTACAGTGTATTTCGGTAGTGGGCGTCACATTAATATTACTCTATTACACAATAATAATAATTTTTGTTGTGTTAATATTATTGTGCTAGAGATTAATATATCAATATTATTGTGTTAAACTATAGTATGGTTAATTTTACTGTGTTTAACAGTAATATAGTTAATATTATTGTCAACCACAACAATATTGCTGTTTAATCGGGGAGCAAAAAGATGTTAAAGAAAAGAGAAAAAATCGAAAAAGTCAACGCTGGAAACCGGCGTTGACTGCCGGTCAACGCTGGAAACCGGTGGCGGAAAAATCAGGAAGGAAAAAATAATCGAAAAGTCAACGCCGGAAACCGGCGGAAAATCAGGAAAAAAAATCAACGCCGGAGACCGGCGGTGACGGACAAAATTGTCCATAAAAATGTGTTTTTAGTCAAAATTGAATAATTTGTGAATTTTGGGATCAAATTGAGGTTAAATTAAATTAGAGGATGAAATTAAAGTATATTAAAATATGATTGACTATTTTAGTCTTTTACAAACCTCTAGACTATGTGTGGACTTTTTTGTAAAAGAGTTTATTGTTTGGACTTATTTATGAATAAGTACTCGTTAATGGGCTTATTTGTAGAGTGCCCAAATTTAAAAAATATATTCCAAATAAATTTTCCACACAATAAAAAAATATTTACATTCTATAATATTGTATCGAAACTTTTTTAAATTAAAATTTGTATGATAGCAGAAGGGAACGTCGAGCCGAAATAGGGTTTCTCTCTCTCTCTCTCTATATATATATATATCTCCATCTGGTTAAAGTATTCTATTGTAGAGCAATAAAAATACAGAATTCTTTTTTATATCAACCCTAATTAAATCGAGATGGGAGAAAGAGAAGTTGTGAAAAAGAACAACCCGCTGGGTTTAGATCTGGAGAATATTGTGTGGCATGTCAGGAAGCCAAAAGACCAGCCGATCAAAGTGCGGTTAATTCTTCCAATGAGTATCACGTGCGGCACGTGCGGTAACAACATCTGCAAGGGGACGCAATTCAATTCCCTCAAAGAAGACGTTGTGGGAGAGACGTTTATAGGTATTCAAATCTTAAGGTTCTATTTCAAGTGCACTAAATGTCGTGCTGAAATTACTTTCAAGACGAATCCTCGGAACAGCGATTTCATTCTCGAGTCCGGTGCAACGAGGAATTCCGAACAAGTGGATGAAGCTGCAATTGTAAAATCGGTGCCATCAGCTGGTTCTTCGACTAGGATTAAAGTGTGCGACGATTCTTCTTCTCCGACAAATAGCCATTAAGTTAAAAGATTGTTGTTTTTATGATGCATAAGCTTTTTAGTCTAGTTGTTATAGTTTCCCTTATATCAGTTCAATTTTTTGGATATACTGGCTCCAAAACTAGTCTCTAGTTTTAATTTTTTTGTTATCCATTCTCGAAACTAGTATATATTTTGTTAATATATATTAGCATTCTATTGATTAAGTTTTATGTTTAGATCATGAATTCTAGTTATATTATATTTGTATCACTCTTATATATTGATGCATCCACAAAAGAAGAATACACAATTCAATTTATCTTGATACTTTTGTTATGAGTTAATTGTAAATAATCTCTAATTGTCAAAAATAAATTCGCACATACCGCCTCTGTAAACAAAGTTAAGGCATTGAGACCCTTGAGAGCAAATCGTGTCTCTCACGCGCTCCTACTGCAATTTTTTTCTTAATTTTCGATTACGAAATGTCAAAAATGTCCCCAAGCCCCTTTTCCCTCCCTCTTCTTCATTCTTGATCGTCCCCAACATGTAGCAGTACCCACCAACGATTACCGCTACCAGCCCCAGGATGAAGATGGTGTAAGAAAACTCCGTCTTGACGGTCGCGAAATTACTCCACCACAACTCCTTTCTGGGCCTCCATTTTCGCGGCCCCCGTCGCCGCCCACTGCTGCACCTCCGCCACGAAATGGGGCGCTCTCAATTGGGAGAAGCGAGTCCAAACCTCGGCCCATGCCCACTCCAATTCTCCCTCCTACTTCCATAACAACAGCGCCGGACCCGCCACCATTTTTAGACCTGCAAAAACGCATTCCACAGTCATCTACAGACCCTTTATCAGAAATTGAGAGGAAGAGTGGCGGAATTGGGCCGCGGCTGGGCAAAATCGCAGAAAGTTGGGAGATGGATTTTGGAAAATTGCAATTTATTCCCCCAATTTAAGTTTTAGAAGTTTAACATGAATCCAATTTGGCCTCTTAAATTATTATAATTTTATGTTATTCCACTTAGGAGTATACTTGACTTTTTACCTTCAGTCAACCATTAAAATGATAATGGGTGCGGTGAGCTTCGAAACGTATAACATAGGGGGGTATGAGCAAAATTTTTTTTACGGGCGTATTTGACCATTAGAAATTTCGCAAGGGTGGTATTTGAAATTAACTCATTTTGTTATTCTAACATCGTATGAGCCATTGCCTTTACTTTTCCTTGCAATCATTTTTCCTTCTCTTCGATTCGCTTCCGCTACAATAAAAAACACCATAACTTACTGCAATTTTTTAGGGCCTTAAGATATAGGTCACTGGTAACCAAAGTTATTAAAACTAAATGACAAGCCCAACAAAACATATGCTTCACATCCTTCATAAAATTCATTCAAAAAATTCCCTCCACTCACAAATTCGAAATATACATTGAATAAATTCAAACTGCATTTATCATTTCAGCCGCTCTAGTCGCTACAGATCTAGAACCCACAACCACATGTAGTTATCAACCCAAGTCTCAAAGATGGCGATCTCCCTGATCCTGTGGATGATTTCGTGGCTGGCTTGAATGATGAAAGCCTCTCTTCTTCGAAACAAGCAGATATGGGCGATCAAGACAAATCTGGAGGTACTCGACGACGACCTCAAACCCCCCCCCCCCCCCCCCCCCCCCCCCCCCCCCCCCGCTTGCGTAGACTAGTTGAGGGCAAGCAAATTTTAAAGGACAAGACTTCTGACTCTTAATGATGTGACTCCTCATCGGAGGCCACTCATGCTATGACCACAGAAGACGACGCCCTTCGCTCTGGGTCATCCGACTCTTCAGTGGGCTCACTAGGACACAACATAGTTCTGGAGACGTTTAAATTTGCGACGAAACCCGTATCGCCGCCTATTTGCGACGATTTCTACTGTAATAGTCGCAATAGTTTAAATCCCGCTTTTGACTCAAAACCTTTGCGATGCAACTAATATATCGTCGCTCATTGGCGACCAATGTTCCCATAAACGTCGCAAACTGAAACCAAAATAATTTTCACATATTTTTTAGAAGAAAAAGCGACAAACGTCGCACAAAGTAATTTTTTTTTGTTTTAAAATTACATTATAACAATGGAAGAAAAGGAATCGCTGCAACCTGTTTGAAAGAATTTTTTTTTTCGATCCCTGCGACGAAATGTACGTCGTCGCAATTATTTATTATTAGATTACCCTGCGACGAATTGTGCGTAAACGTCGCAAAAAAATTGCGTTTACTTTTTTCCACTGCTCTTTTTGCATCGATTTCTCCAAAACGTCGCATTTAAAATAAATTAGTTTTCCTTTTAATGTTTTTGTAATTAATATTGCGACGAATATTTAGCAGAAATGTCGAAAGAGTTTTCACTTTCCCAAATTCTCGCGCCCAGGTTACTACGAAATACAGAAACGTCGCAATGGATTTAATTTTCTATTATTTTTTGCGACGATTCATTTAAAAACGATGAAACAATAATTTAAGCTTTTTTTTTATTTAAATTTCTCGTCGATTATGCGCGTTTCGTCGCATAAGAGAATGAAATAAATGTTGTTCCCGATACATAAAACTTGTAGTGAATTTAGTAAATTGGTTGAACAAATTAATTGTTGGTGAATCTGCTATGAACGAGAATTTGCCGAGGCGAGTTGTCTCTGTCCTTAAGACGAAATTTCCCCGCAACGGTGCTAACGGATTAAATGGAAATCGTCTCCCAAGATACAACGGCAAAACTTGGAATAGGAGCACTCCAAATCCCAAGTACGACGAACTGTACTTTGTGTAGAACTTTTATCGAGAGAATTTGTAAAGCGAAGGCTTTTAATATGCGGTAGGCTTGTTTTTGGATTGAAGTGAGGAATTGTGGGAAAGTTATGGTCTATTTATAAGGTCTGAAAAGTAGTGTCCTTTTGGAGTAAAAAGGTACCTTTTGTTTGAATGGTTGCACCATTTCGAATTGAGCCAATTGGGAGTAGTTGCACCATTTCGAGTTGAGCGGAATGGTTTGCATTGGTTCGGCCGCACCAATTCAGACCAGTCAGACCAATCGAGATGGGCTTCGAGTAATAAGGACCCAATGGGTTAAAGCCCATGACCTAATGTTTTTGATATATATACAGCTCAATACTTCTCTACTTTTCCAATGTGGGATAACTCAAAATCCCACTTTCCTTATATTTTGGACTAGTAATTTTTCATTCACCACAAAATTGGTTCTAATCCAAAATTCATTTATATACTCAATTTAGACCGTACAATAACATTGATAAAAAATTGTTCATGACTCAATTTTTAACCAATTTTCCCTACAATAAAGACCTAATTCGTTTATCAACCCACTGCCCAACTCTCTCTCTCTCTCTCTCTCTCTCTCTCTCTCTCTCTCTCTCTCTCTCTCTCTCTCTCTCTCTCTCTCTCTCTCTCTCTCTCTCTCTCTCTCTCTCTCTCTCTCTCTCTCTCTCTCTCTCTCTCTCTCTCTCTCTCTCTCTCTCTCTCTCTCTCTCTCTCTCTCTCTTATGTTAAAACTCCGTTCTGCATCCGTTCCCTTGTCGTCGTTACGCCGACGTCGTTTCACCTCTGCTCGCCAGCTTCGTTGACTCACCGATTTCGTTGACTGAAAACCTAGCTTTTGCTCCGCCGTTGTTGCTATCTGTGTTGGCCTTGTCGCCGCCCCATCGCTACATTTTCGTGCCGACCTCTCTCCTCGTAGGGAGTGCCTTTAATTTCTGTATTTTTCCTTTAATTTCTCCCCTATTACAAGTAAAACAAAGATACAATGTGCATGTGTGCTGATTTTTTGTGTATGTCTTGATTTAGTGTGTATGTGTGTGGTGATTTTGTGTATGTTTGTGCTGAATATATATGTGTGTATGAAATCAAATTGCAACCACTAAACATGATGGACAGGTATTGGGCTAACTACCTAACACGCAAGTGCACGTATCGCAAACAAGTAATAAAAGTGGACTCGTGAGAGTCGGATGTCGATCCCATAGGGAATACTCAAATTATCTAATCCTAAGTACCAAATTCTAACAATTATGATTTTTATCCAGTCTACGCAAGGTTGTGAAATTTAATCAACTAAATAATTAAACTAATTATGAAAGCAAAACACGAGAAAATATCAAGTAAAAACCGACCTAGGATTTCATCTTCCCCTATGCAAGAATTGCTCACCCAAACCCCCTCAATTATGAAATATATGATTCCTGATTATTAACCCGAGACACTAATTTACTCGTAACCCGCTATCGCGTGTATTATGAGTCTATTATTCATAAACGGTTCACTATATGTCTATGCAAACCAATTATGAATAAAGTATTAACAAACAAGTCTCGTAAATGACTACCTAAGGTGATATTTGTATGTCTACGACACCACATGCAATTGACACACTCATCCGGTGAAAACTACTCGAAGGCTCTTTTACTTATCGTCTAATTATCAAAATAGCTATGTCGAGTCAATCCCAATAATCACAGATAAAGCACATAAATTGATCAGGTTCATGCACTAACAATCATAACAAGTAGAAGAAATAATCATAAAATCATAATTGCATAATCTCAAGAAAACGGGTTCACCATCCCCACATAGGGTTCCAACAAAATCCTAGATTAAAAACTTAGCTACTCATGTTCTCTATGAAAAACATCATAAAAATATAAAAAGAAATAGATTAAGAAAAGATAGATGAAAGAAGAATTGTGATGATTTGTCAATTCTCCGTCTTCGTTTCTCCGTTCTGTCGCTCCTCTTCCTCTAAGATTGTGTCAAAAAAAGTCCTCTAATCCGTGCTTGGTTTTCCCTTAAATAGATGCCCCAACTAGGTAGAAGATTTTAGGTTTTCTTGTGTGATTAAAAGTCCAAAATTGTCTCGAGCGTGTTTTTACACGGCCGGGCGAGAATCAGTGGAATTCTCACACGGCCGCGCCAAAAATAGGCTAAATTTGGCAAGGCCGCGCCGGGCCAATTTTCAGCATATTTCCGTTTTCTTCCGTTTTTGCCCATTTTTGACCTTTTTTGGCTCGTTTCAACCTTGGAACTCCCAAATCGTCAAGTTGTACCTAAAATACAATAAACCACTGATTAAGCATCATTAAATCAATAAAATTATACAAAAATCCTCGTAAGAAAGTATACATTGAGTGTAAAATATACACTCAACACACCCCCAAACTTGAACTTTTGTTTGTCCTCAAGCAAAAACTAGCAACTTTCAAAGCAACACTTTCAACAAATGCCTCTCATCACCTAGATTAATGGTCAACTTTCATGTTTTCAAAACTTGCAATTATCATGACAATTCTCAAAAATTTACAAGCTCGTAATTCAAAGATACGTATTCACTCACCCTTGCCAAAAACCACAAACCATGCTATCGCTTCAAGTATCCCATATTTGCAAATAAAAAATGGAGAAAAATTATACTTACATAATAATATTCAACTCCAAAGACTCACCAAATTTCTCTACTCGGCTAGTATCAAATAATTGAGCTATTGGGATCATTGGGACTTTTTGGCTTTCAAATGTTGGGCTTTTGGTACAAGGTAGAAAATATGGGTAAAAGTGGCTACTCTTCTCCTTTCATCTCACAATTAGTCACTAAGAGCTGCACTTGACCGAATTTTTAACTCTCATTCTTTACTAGAGGTGTTTTTGCTAAGATTTAGCTTTTGGACTCGTTTTTCCACCTCAAAGGACTTATTTCTTAACTCGATTTGTTAAGAGTTCAAAAGTCTCGACTTTTGCTCTTAACATGATGGTTCGAGTTTTTACTTTAAAATCTTTCTCAAGTCCTTTCTTCCCCTTCTATCTTTCTTCTCTTTTTTTTCTTTTTTCTTTCCTTTTTTTTTCTTTTTTTTAAGGAAGAAGAAAAACGTAACAATTTTTTTTTCAACCAAGCTCCAAGGGAAAATTTATCAAGAAATCACCATCTAATCTACCACTTTATTTCGGCTAAAAGAAAGATACCGTTTCTCCAAGGCTCAATCAAGGTTTGAATGACAAAAATTTAAAGGGAGGCTTGAAAGGCTCAGACGGTTCAAAGACAAATCACTTCCCAAATTGCTCAACAATTTAATATTTCACTTTGTAAATTCCTAAGGCAAGTTCTAAACCCGAATAGCATATTATATAGCATCTAACTCAAATTTTTAAACACAAAACTTTCAACCAAAGCAACGCATAATTTGAGATTCCTAACAATGACTCCTTCCTACGACACTTTCAATCGAAAGCTCACCAAAATTCGATCAAAATCAAGATAAAGCAAGCAATTTCATCATTAAACATCGACCATCTTTCATCATTATGATTCATCGAAGCATTTATCTTATTTTTTTTCGAAAGAAATAAATAAACTAAAACAAAAAAAAAAACTAAGACATGCAAACTAAAAAAATTAAAGCACATAAAAATAAGTAATTTTCCACCCCCAAACTTAAAATTTACATTACCCTCAATGTAATTAGCACGAAGTTTAAGGATAGAATACACCTGACATAGTCGTCTTGGCCATGTCCGGACTGCTCTTCACCCTCGCTTTTATTATGTTTTTGTTGCGTTTCACACGGCCGTATGAAATTTTGAACTGTTTTCCGCACGGCCGTGCGAATTGCCAAAATTGGGCAGTAGCTGTCTGTTTCTCGCACGACCGTATGAAATTATAATGTTTATTCTCGCGCAGCCGTGCGCAAGGTGAAATTTGGGCAGTAGCTTTTTCCGATTTCCACACGGCCGTATGAGATTTTGGCTTTGTTTTGGGACGGCCGTGTGGTACTCCAAATTGCATCTTTACTCCTGAAAATAAAAAAAGATTGCTTAATTCATTAGTTAGGATGCTTTTATAAAAATAAAATAATAAATAAATAAAACTAAAAAAAAAATAACTAAATAACTAAATAAAACATTAAAAATCTCGGGTTGCCTCCCGAGAAGCGCTAAGTTTAAAGTCTTCAGCCGGACGTTTGCTTCTCTATTTTCAAGCAAAAGTGACCGAAATCACTTGGCAATCTTTACTCGCTTCCCACAAAGGCTTGTTTGGTTCTTTAGGTTGCCACATGCTCATTGCACGTTCATCGTCGATAACACCCCAACTCTTTTTCCTATCTCTCGGAGGAATTGAAATTGAGTCCACAAAATACACTTGCTCCTCCCGACTCCCTTTTTCCGCCATCATCTCCTGCACTCAAAGATGCTTTCCCATGGTCCAAGATCGAAACATCAAATTTTTCATGATTTGTAAAATCCATAAGGTCAATAGTAAAACACTCATTATTATCACATGGATTTTTGTTAGCACTAAAAATATTAAATTTGATCGTTTGATCATGCACCGTTATTGTAAGATCACCACTAACGCAATCAATTAGAGTTTTCGACGTGGCTAAAAACGGTCTTCCTAAAATAAGAGGTATCTCCCTATCTTCATCCATATCAAGTATAACGAAATCAACAAGGAAGATAAATTTGTTCACTTTTACTAGCACATTCTCTAAAATACCTTTTGGGTAAACTAAAGACCTATCGGCTAATTGAAGAGTTATAGCCGTCGGTTCCATCTCACCTAACCCGAGATTTTTATAAGTGGAATAAGGCATAACATTAATGCTAGCGCCTAAATCAATGAGCGATCAAAAATATTTACCTCCTATAGTACAAGGAATAGTGAACTTACCTGGATCGCCGAGTTTTTGTGGAAGGGGCCGTGTAAGAATTGCACTGCATTGCTCCGTGAGTTGGATCATCTCGTTCGCTTGCAATTTCTTCCTCTTTGTCACGAGATCCTTGAGAAATTTCACCCACTTTGGCATCTTTTAAAGTGCTTCGATAAAAGGGATATTTATGTGAATTTCCTTCAACTTGTCCAAAAATCCTTGGTATTCGGCATCGAGCTTCTTCTTGAGAAACGTTTGAGGATATGGAATTGGAGGGGCTCGTGAAATTACTGTTGATGGTGGTGTTTCTTTGTGAGTTGCTTCTTTTTCCCCAATCACTCTCGGCTTCTCGATTACCATGTTTCTCTTCTCTTTTCGGGGCTTCCTCCAATTGTCTCCCATTCCTTAAACTTACAGCGTTGCGCTGCTCCATGTTGCTCTTCTGAAGATCTTCCGTATTCGACGACAGTGCTCCCGATGGCCTCGCGTTTAGCTGGGTTGCAAGTTGACCCATCTGTGTTTCCAAATTGCGGATGGAAGCTTAAGTTGATGTCATGAATTGTACTAAGATATTTGCGAGATCTCCACCTTGAGGTGGGGCTTGAGGAGGATTTTGGAATCCGGGAGCTGGTCGTGAATAACTAGGAGGTTGACCTTGAGGTGGTGCTTGCCTTTGTCCTTGTTGATTTCCTCCCCATCCAAAGTTGGGGTGATCTTTCCATCCCGGATTATATATGTTGGAGTACGGGTTCCTCTGTTGTCGGTTGGTGTCATTCACGTAATTTAGAGCACTAGTCGGGACCTTGGACTGCATGGACTTGCTGAGTCTGCAAAGCTGCTACTTGCTTTGATAGCTTCTCTAACTGGGCAGTGATTGCGGTGACCCCGTCTAACTCCAAAATTCCTCCCGTCTTAATGGCTCCGCTATTTGACCGATCCAATGTCCGCATGTATTTATTTATAGCGATTCGCTCCAAAAGTTCGTATGCTTCGTCATATGTCAAAATCATGAACATTCCTCCAGCTGCAGAATCGAGCACAGTCCTCGAATTATCTTGCAACCCATCGTAGAATATTTGCAGCTGGCGCCACTCTTGAAGTCCGTGATTCGGGCATCTCCGAATTAATTGTTTGAACCGCTCCCACGTCTCGAATAACTCTTCACCGGCTTCTTCTATGAAATTCTGTATTTGTCTCCGGATTCTTTAAGTTTTTGTTGGGGAGTTATTTGTGTTCATGAAGAGTTGTGCTAGCTGGGGCCAAGACGAGATGGAGTGCGGTGCACGAGTTTGTAACCATTCTCAGGCTGCTCCTTGTAAAGAGTGCTTGAAAAGGCGGAGTTGCAGTGCTTCAGGAGATACTCCGTTCATCTTATGCGAATCACACGTTTCAAGAAAGTTGACCAAGTGAAGATGCGGATCTTCATGAGCTAATCCGCTAAACAACCAATTGTTTTGGAGCATGGTAAGGAGTCCCGCTCTAATTTTGAAATTACTGGCTTCAATGGGGGGCTGCTGGATGCTTGATTGAAACCCATTGAGTGTCGGAACGGTGTTCTCATGCAAGGCTCGTTGACGAGGTGGTGGATTAATGAGCTGTTGTTGCTCTTGCTCGTTGACGATATTTTCTGCCGCATTTAGTAAGCGTCCTTGGTCATCTCCCATGCGATTATTCTCTTATTCCATAGTTAGGGGAACGTTTTGGGCTAACCGTTGATTTCTCCTGGCGTGCCTAAGATTCGGGATCAAAAGGTAGCAAGTTAGTGTTGCATCTTCTTCGCATAAAATGTACCTTAAACAAAAATAATCAAATAATTAGATAAACAAAATAAAACGGCTGAAGTAAGAAAAAATGCTCAAATTCAATATTAGAATGAATAGATAATTTAGCCGTATTCCTCGGCAACGGCGCCAAAAACTTGTTGGGCTAAATACCTAACAAGCAAGTGCACGTATCGCAAACAAGTAGTAAAAGTGGACTCGTGAGAGTCGGATGTCGAGCACACAGGGAATACTCAAATCATCTAATCCTAAGTACCAAATTCTAACAATGATGATTTTTATCCAGCCTACGCAAGGTTGTGAAATTTAATCAACTAAATAATTAAACTAATTATGAACGCAAAACACGAGAAAATATAAAGTAAAAAACGACCTAGGATTTCATCTTCCCTCTATGCAAGAATTGCTCACCCAAAACCCCTCAATTATGAAATATATGATTCCTGATTATTAACCCGAGACTCTAATTTACTCATAACCCGCTGTCGCATGTATTATGAGCCTATTATTCATAAACGGTTCACTATATGTCTATGCAAACCAATTATGAATAAAGCATTAACTAACAAGTCTCGTAAATGGCTACCTAAGGTGATATATGTATGTCTACGACACCACATGCAATTGACACACTCATCCGGTGAAAACTACTCGAAGGCTCTTTTACTTACCGTCTATGTATCAAAATAGCTCTGTCGAGTCAATCCCAATAATCACAGATAAAGCACATAAATTGATCAGGTTCATGCACTAACTATCATAACAAGTAGAAGAAATAATCATAAAATCATAATTGCATAATCTCAAGAAAACGGGTTCACCATCTCCACATGGGGTTCCAGCAAAATCCTAGATTAAAAACTTAGCTACTCATGTTCTCTATGAAAAACATCATAAAAATATAAAAAGAAATAGATTAAGAAAAGATAGATGAAAGTAGAATTGTGATGAAGATTTGTCAATTCTCCGTCTTCGTTTCTCCGTTCTCTCGCTCCTCTTCCTCTAAGATTGTGTCAAAAAAAGTCCTCTAATCCGTGCTTGGTTTTCCCTTAAATAGATACCCCAACTAGGTAAAAGATTTTAGGTTTCCTTGTGTGATTAAAAGCCCAAAATTGTCTCCAGCGTGTTTTCACACGGCCGCGCGAAAATCAGTGGAATTCTCACACGGCCGCGCGAGAATCGCCGAAACCTTCTGCCCAAATTATGCAGTTGGCGCGGCCGCGCCAAAAATAGGCTAAGTTTGGCACGGCCGCGCCAGGGCAATTTTCAGCATATTTATATTTCTGTTTTCTTCCGTTTTTGCCCGTTTTTGACCTTTTTTGGCTCGTTTCAACCTTGGAATTCCCAAATCGTCATGTTGTACCTAAAATACAATAAACCACTCATTAAGCATCATTAAATCAATAAAAGTATACAAAAATTCTCGTAAGAAAGTATACATTGAGTGTAAAATATATGCTCAACAACAGGCTTATAATTTCATTTGGAAGGGATACCAAACTGATCAGGCTTATAATTTCGATGGAAATATTTTTCTATATTAATTAATGCATTCTACATGATAAAAATAATATTTTGAATAGCTAAAATATTTGTCATGCTTCTTTTCACCAACATCGGTATGAGTAATTATTTACTACAAAATGAAAGATGATAGGAGTTGGGTTTTGATAGATGATCATCGAACAGATGCATTCCAAAAGGTTTGTGAAGAATTTCTGGATTTTGCTTTTAATAAGGCTGCGATCGATAATAAAATACGGTGTCTATGTCGAGATTGTGAGTGTAGAAAAATTGGGGATCGGGAATTTGTCCATGGATATTGACTTTGGAGGGGTTGGGATAACTCTTATGGTTTAGGCCAATGGATAATGCACCTAGAGTCTGAGGAAGAATATCGTCTCGGGCATCAGGTTTGTGAACAAATAAAGATAGTCATCTTAAAATTTCTGAAGTTGAAGATGTGAATGAAACTGATGATGGTGCGAGCGGTCGTGAGAACATGGATGAATTTTTGCAAGCATGTCTTCATCCTGATCATCACGAATCATTTGAAGACTCTACATCGGGAGTTGATGATTGTCCTAAACTCATTGTTGAGTGGTGTATCCCTCTATATAATGGATGGCAAGAAAATTCTAAACTTTCGTTCGTAATGAAATTCTACAAAACTAAATCTCGAGGCAAGATAAGCAATAAGACGTTTTCAGACAAACTCCAACTAATCAAAAAGATTCATGGTCTAAATATTCCCGACATTTATGGTATCTTGTACACTTATATGAGTATCATGTATGAAATTCAACATATTTATGGTATTTTGTACTCCAAACGCAACAATAATGCTCACCAACCTTAAAATACACATCTAAAACATAATTTATGCATCTCCCACACTAATTGATCATTAAAAGTGTTAAGAAAATCGGTACAACTCAATTCATCACAAACTATAGTCTGATGTGTGAAACACGTGAGTACAGTGAATACACATGTGAAGTACATGTCTAGAATTGACATAGTATCTTCAAATAAACTAGAAAGTAGTTGTTGCTCATTAGTATGGTACGCTTATATTATTTATATTAATTTGTGGTCAAGTTTAACCATATAAACTCAATTCATAACAAAATATAGTATCATGTGTTCAACAGGTAAGTGCAATTCATCAAAATATATGGACAATGTTTTCAATATAAAAGTACGAGTAGAGCTGGACCAATAGTATTGTTAGCTCTATAACAAATGACATATTCCTGCAACTACATACTCATAATTACAATTATAACAAATACAATGTACTATAAAGTTCCACTACTAGTACTTCCAATACTCTGCTTCAACACCATCCAAATGCACTAGGAATACCATTATTGCATATGGCATATAGTACAACATCACCAAGAATAATACAATAAAAAAATTTCACATTTCCTATATCAAAGTCAACAAACATCATACATCAAATCCTTGCTAGGACTAAGAATGCCTTGGGAACATGCTAATGTCGCCGAAAAATAATACCCATGAGAGGAAGTGCTCAAAATCGACAATAAATAAATGATCTTTGTGAACTCGAACAACAAAACAACAGATATTGGAACCGATTTAATGGTTAGAGGAAACAAATCAAATCTTATTCCTTCCCCTTCACCATTCTTCGAAAATGGGTCTTTTTCCTCTTTTTTTGTTTTTTGTTTTTTTCTTCTTCTACTACTTTGGTTCTTCCTTTTCTTTGTTCTTGTTGCTTCATTTGTATTGACTTAGGAGTTTGTTTTCTTGCGCCTTTTCGTGTTTATTTTTGTTTGTTGTTCGAAGAAAAATAACAGAAATTGAATTGGAACTGGCAAGAAAATGAGAGAGAGAATAGACATAGAAAACGAGGAAAGAGGAAAGAGAGAATAACGAGAAAAAGAAGAGAGAGAAAATGAAAAAGTATGTAATTTCAGATTAAAATAAAAGGTATTTTAGAATTTTCATCTCCTCTAGGGACTGAGTTGCATGTGAAACTTTGCATTAGGGACTGATACGCCTATCAAACGTCTGTAGGGACTGATCTGCACTTTAAGTTTGTGTTTGGGGATTTATATGTACTTACCCCATAAATAAATAAGGGACAAAAATATACTTCGCCCCCTAAAAGTTTTCATTGCCCCCTAAAAATTTTTCATTTCTTACACTTTCCCCCCTATAAGTTCCACAAAAAGACTCTTTTCCCATTAAAATTTTGTTTCAGTTGCACTTTGCCCCAAATTACAAAATTCTGCGTATCTTTTCAACGAAAGTGCAACAAATTCATCCAATTGAAGGGCACTTGCATCATTCGAGGGACGAATCACCGTAGTAGCTGCTAATTCTCGCAATTTTAGAGACACGATAAACACAATTCGTTTTACGGTATAAACAAACCTAAATTTTGTTTTTTATGAAATTGGTAAAACAGGTTGTGTTTTTTTTTTGTATTAGAAAATATAAGGATATTAAGATTTTGGTTGGATTGATGAAAGGGCTTAAATGCCCTTGAAGTGGACTGATAAATGGCAATTTTAATACTCCATCTGTTCCACAATAATTGTCTTTTTTTAAAAGTATTTTTGTTCCATATTATCTGTCACTTTAGATTTCCAACACTGCATTAAATGCATTTTTCCTGTTTTAACCTTATTAATGAAACTCAAATCATTATTTTTCTCTTATAAATCATTAAATAATAAATGTTGTTTTAGTCATTTCTATATGATTTTTCTAAAATCAAGATATATTTATTGAGTTTCTTAATCTTTGTGAAAAGTGAAAATAGACATTTATTTAGGAACCGAGGGAGTAAAAAATACGCCGAAAATTGTAATTTGGGGTTAAGTACAATTGGAACAAAATATGATGGGGAATAGTAATTTGGGGTTAAGTACAATTGTAACAAAATATGACGGGGAATAGTCTTTTTTTTTTAAATTGTAGTGGGATAAGTGCGAAATTGAAATTTTCTAAGGACAAAGTGCACTACGTCCTAAAAATAATATGATGAATAAATAAATGATTTGAATTATTTAAAACAATTTATTTTCAGAAGAGCAAGAGCAAAGGATGCATGTGCATACATTCAAAAACATATTACGGAAAAAAGGAAAAATTCCTGAACCTTTTGGAAATGGACGTACAATCTATTCTACTTATTAATTTATTTATTTTTTTGGGTTTTTTTTTTTACAATATATTTTACTTGAATAGAGGCTCAAATAAATCAAAATAGATGAATTGTCTCAAATCAACGACCCACACTAATTAGCAATTTAGCATTTGCACATGCCCACAACATATGTTAAGCCAAAATACACTTGAATTGACAAGAATGCCCCTGAGAACTCTTTAAAAAATGTATTCCCTTGTTAATGCAAATATATACATGCATCATGCCTTGTGTGTGTTTTAGTCCTTTCTGTGTACTTCACAAACACCATATTTAATTTTAAAGGCCTCGTTTTGTTTTCACACTCCATTGAGTCTTTTTTCTGCTTTCAGTAAGGTAACCATTTTCAAGCCCTTTTTTTCTTCCTCTCTCTCTCTCTCTCTCTCTCTCTCTCTCTCTCTCTCTCTCTCTCTCTCTCTCTCTCTCTCTCTCTCTCTCTCTCTGTGTGTGTGTGTGTGTGTGTGTGTGTGTATAATGTATGTGTTATTTTGTCCCTGTTTTCGATCATTCTCTTTAGAATTCGAAGCGAGTGTCATCTATTTTTCAGTAATTGCTCTGCAAATTTGTTTAAGAAATGTTACATTCTGATACGATCTCTTGTGTATCATAAATATTTCCTACGAAACGTAAGATCTATTATTTAATATTTCTCTCTGCATAATAAAACCCTAGCACAAAACGACTATTTAAAGAGAATAAAACCCTAGAATCCTAATCTAACTAGGAAAGATAATTACCTATACTAATTAAATACCTAATAATCTCCTAACCACTACTAACTCACGGCAATATATATATTATAAATATACTAATCTAATTAATTAATAATAAACTATTAACTAAACTAATACTTAAACGATATATTAAATAATATATCGCATCAAACCACCCCTTTTGAAATGAACCTTGCCCTCAAGGTTCGAGTTAAATTGGTCTCTCTCCTTTGCGTTTCCACCTATGTTTGACTTCATCGACTTGCTTCCCGATTGACTCCGAAAAACATGACGAACGATCAAGATCTTTACCACATTGTTTATGTTGATTGAACGAACTGCTAAAGGTTTTTGGAAAAATTGTCAGTATTTTTCCCGATAAATAAGCCTCTTCAATTACCTTTTCAGATTCCGGTTCATTCACAATCACCAATTCTTGTTCGTCTTTTTTCCTTTCAACATCATGGGACTCTTCTAATATCCACTGTAGTTCTTCGTTCTCTTCCTTAGTTAATTCCTCACCTTCGTCCCAAATTACCTCAAGTGAATCCGATAATTCATCTTTCGGCGAACTCACAAAAAATTGAGGTTCTTCGAAAAAGTCATCGTCGTCCTCTTCCTCTCCCTCCGACGATAGGCTCGGCAGCGGCGGTGGTGGTGATGGCCGTGGCGGTGACGGGCAGCGGTCCCTTCGGCTTTTTTGATGGCGTTGACGTCGTCCTTGACTTTGTTCGAGCAATTTCTGAAAATTAATCCGTAATTTCTCTACGGATTTTTCCAATCGCTCCAACCGTCTTGTTTCTGACATCATGATTTTCACAAAGTTTTGATGTGATCTCAACTTCTCAACTTTGCTCCAGCGTAGCTTTGATGTAATCGCTGCCTTGCTAACGAAGCGTTGGTGTTAATCGCAACTTCGCTCTGCAATTATTGGAACCTTGAGGACAAGGTTCATTTCAAGAGGGGTGGTTTGATACGATATATTATTATTTAATATATCGTTAATTATTAGTTAGTCATTATTTAATTATTAAATAAATAGAATAGTTGTTTAGGGTTATAGATGGCCGTGAGTTAGTAATGGTTAGGAGATTATTAGGTATTTAATTAGTTTAGGTAATTATCTTTCCTAGTTAGATTAGGATTCTAGGGTTTTATTCTCTTTAAATAGTCGTATTGTGCTAGGGTTTTGATTATGAAGAGAAATAATAAACAAGAGTTTTCTTACGCTTTCGTAAAGAAATCTTATGATACACAAGAGATAGGAGAGACTCGTTTATTTGAGGATGCTGCTGCAAGAAATCTGATTTGCCGCTTCAAATTGCCCCCGGTGTAATCCCAGTCGGCCACCTTGAATTCACGTCGGATCGACTACTTCATCACATGTCTCCACCATCGTTGACTCTTTAACGTATTGTTTGTTATGGTCAAACAATTCATTAAACATCATCGAGGAAATATTTGACACTTTTAGTGATACATCAATCTTCTCAATAGATTGACTCTTTAACGTATTGTTTGTTATGGTCAAACAATTCATTAAACATCATCTCGCGAAATTTTGAGATAAATTACTAATTATTAACCAAAATAAATCGGTTATTAATTTAGGCCTCTTGTGTATCGCATAAAAGTTTTGAAGAGTTGGCCACTCGAGCACATGATATGGAATTGAGCATAACTGCAAATGAAGTCGAAGAACCTTCATTCCAAAAGTCGTATCAGCTCAAAGAAGAACATGTTGAAGAAGAACAAGAAGATCATGAGGATGGGGGCAAGTCTTTTGAAGAAACGACACCCTATGCAATATGACAAGTCAAATAAATGAAGTACTTCAAGTCTCGTCTCACAAATATGCAACATGTTCTTCGCCGAGACTAGAAGTGGGGGCATTTGTAGACATCGAAATTTTGAGATAAATTACTAATTAATAACCAAAATAAATCGGTTATTAATTTAGGTCTCAAATTAAAGTCCATAATATATTTGGGCTTTAAAATGTCTGGCCCACTCTACAAGTCGAGAAACCCTAACCCTAGATTGTGCCTATAAAAGAAGATCTTTGGTGCATCTAAAAAATCAGACTCACAAAGACACATATCGAGCTCTCAAGCTCACGTCCCGAGCCTCCGCCTCGAATTCATAACATATTTGAATTCGAGATGTTCGTGATAGGAAATCATATATTCGATTCCTCGAATTCATAACATATTTAAATTCGAGATGTTCGTGATAGGAAATCATATGTTCGATTCAAGAACAAGCTTTTAAGCCCTTGAATCAAAATTAGAATAGGAGAGAAGAATCAGGGGAATTACGGAGATTGTAATCCACATCGTTTTGATTAATAAATTATTTGTTCCCTATTTTCTTGTCTTGTATTTTTATTATATTTTGCAGACTTGAAAATTTGTGGTTAACAAATTGGCACGCCCGGTGGGACAATCTTCGCCCCTCATCTCTTCCTCCGATATCCATGTCCTCGATATTGTCGTTGTTACCAGTAGTCAAATCAAACATTTGGGGGCAAGACAATTCACAAAATTCAGTCAAAACTCAAATACCTCAAATTCATTACGAGAGAGGTTAGCTTCAAATCACTTCTCTTTACAGTAGAAGGAAATTTGGCAAATTCAAAAGGATATTTTCCTTAATATGAGATGGTAACTAATACGGATCTCTCCTTGATGGGCAACTGAGGATTTGTGCTCAATTTAAGGATCCACCAAATCTTTATATTGAAGGAAATTTCCTAAACAATTAGCAAAGTTCAGCAAAAGAAAAAGGAACATGCCACGGCAACAAACAAAGCTACGACGGTGGACCCACGGCAAACATCCCCATATCTGTCAGAGTTCACCATCCTCAACAAATGCAGCCATGGACCATTGGGCTCTGTTACTAAATCTCTCCACCACATCAAATTGAGGAGGCCGTCGGAATATGCTCGCCGACAAATGCCACATCGCCACCAGAAGCAGCCGTCGGTGTAATCTCGTTCCAACCTCCATATATCCAAATATGTCTCCGCCATCGGAAGTGTCGCACCTCCTCCCACCGGAGATCCCATTGATAACTCTCGAAAGATAGATTTGCACCAGCGAACTACCAATCGTCGCCCGAAGCACTCACCGGTGTCATCACTTTTGCCGCCGCTGCGAGAGAAGTGCGTTTGTTCGAGGATGCTACTGCAATAAGAGTCTGCTTTAAATTGCCGGCCAATACAAAGTCCAGTCAGCCACCTTCAACTCACGTCGACCGAACAGCTGGCCCATGTCTTGTTCCACAAACACAAGGCAATAGGCGGAAAACACTCCACCATGGCACTCCGCTCCGCCGCCTCAACCTCGCCGCCGACCGGAAACGCCATCACCGTGTAAAGCACTCGACGGTGTTATCTCATGTTCCCACCGCCGCAAACCGTTGGCCGCTCAGATCCGCCTCCTCAAACTCACCCTCGACTGGAGGACCGCGCCGCATGTTCTCTCGAAGACATAAAGACGGTTGCGTACGAGCCAAATCTCACCCATTGCCGCTCCTCCTTGCTGCAGTCCTTGGTCGCCACAGTCACGATATACATAAATGGCAGTTCAATACAAATCTCGTTAAACCCACGAGAAGGGAACGAGAGTTGGTGAAAGGTTGTGTTCCAATGGCGGATGGCAACCAAAATATGTCGCCCGGCGGTGGAATGGTAGCAGTGAAAATGGAGAAGAAGATTTTGGTCGGCCGAATAAAGAAGGCGGGGCAGAAAAATCAAATCCTCCAATCAAGTCTTAAATTGCAATTGGGTCCCTAGGTGGAAAAGAAAGAAATATCACTTTTGCCTCAAATTTCAACCCTCCAATAACAAAAGGGAACTTTTCATTGAAGTCCCCAAAAGTGATGGCAATTCCATATACACCCATAAAAATGGAGGACAAGAGTTTTGAAGCCAACAAATGAAAGAAAATTCGAGTACCTTCGACGGCGGTGGCTCTTTGATACCAATTGATACGATCTCTTGTGTATAAAGCGTAAGAAAACTCTTGTTTATTATTTCTCTTCATAATCAAAACCCTAGCACAATACGACTATTTAAAGAGAATAAAACCCTAGAATCCTAATCTAACTAGGAAAGATAATTACCTAAACTAATTAAATACCTAATAATCTCCTAACCATTACTAACTCACGGCCATCTATAACCCTAAACAACTATTCTATTTATTTAATAATTAAATAATGACTAACTAATAATTAACGATATATTAAATAATAATATATCGTATCAAACCACCCCTCTTGAAATGAACCTTGTCCTCAAGGTTCCAATAATTGCAGCTCTCTCTTTTGCGCTTCCACCTGTGTTTGACTACATCGAATTGCGTCCCGAGTGAATCCGAAAAACATGACGAACGATCAAGATTTTTACCACATTGTTTAGGTTGATCGAACGAACTCCTCAAGGCTTTTGGAAAAATTCTCAATATTTTTCCCGATAAATAAGCCTCTTCAATTACCTTTTCAGATTCCGGTTCATTCACAATCACCAATTCTTGTTCGTCTTTTTTCCTTTCAACAACATGGAAATCTCCCAATATCCATTGTAGTTCTTCATTCTCATCTGTGGTTAATTCCTCATCTTCGTCCCAAATTATCTCCGTTAACTCCGATTCTTCTTCTTTCGTCTCCTCGTCCCACTTTATACCAGTTGAATCTGATTCTTCTTCTTCCGGCGAACTCACAAAAAATTGGGGTTCTTTGAAAAAATCACCGTCGTCCTCTTCCTCTTCCTTTTGCGGTAGGCTTGGCATTGGCGGCGGCGGTGGATCTTCGAAAAAGTCATCATCATCCTCGTCCTCTTCCTCCGGCGATAGGCTCGGCGGCGGCGGTAGTGGTGTTGTTGGTCGGCGGTGGCGGTCTCTTCGGCTCTTATGTTGGCGCCGTCCTTGACTTTGTTCGAGCAGTTTTTGGAGACCAATCCGTATCTCCTCCACGGATTTTTCCAATCGCTCTAAACGTTTTCTCTCGGACGACATAATTTCGCAAAGTGTTGATGTAATCTCAACTTTGCTCCAGCGTAGCTTTGATATAATCTCTGCCTTGCTAACGAAGCGTTGGTGTTAATCGCAACTTCGCTCTGATACCAATTGATGCGATCTCTTGTGTATCATAAGATTTCTTTACTTAACGTAAGAAAACTCTTCTAAATTCCGGTTCATTGATGTGATCTCTTGTGTATCACAAATATTTCATACGAAACGTAAGATCTATTCTTTATTATTTCTCTCTGCATTCTAAAACCCTAGCACAGTACGACTATTTAAAGAGAATAAAACCCTAGAATCCTAATCTAACTAGGAAAGATAATTACCTAAACTAATAAAATACTTAATATCTATCCTATAATCATTAAACCTACGGCTCTAACTAAATTAATACTTAAATAATATATATTAAATAATTAAATAATAACTAATGAATAAATATACGATATATTAAATATATATCGTATCAAACCACCCCTCTTGAAATGAACCTTGTCCTCAAGGTTCGAGTCAATTTGATCCCTCTCCTTTGCGTTTCCACCTATGTTTGACTTCATTGACTTGCTTCACGATTGACTCCGAAAAACACGATGAACGACCGAGCTTTTTAATACATTGTTCATGCTGATCCATCGAAATTCCAAAGGCTACTTTAGCGAAAATATCCAATCTTTTTCCCGATAAATAAACTTTTTCAATCGTCTTTGTAGATTTTGTCTCCTCCAAACTGACCATCGGTTCTTCTTCTCCTTTCTTTTGAACACCATGGAAATCTCCCAATATCCATAGTAACTCTTCGCTCTCCTCTCTGGTTAATTTCTCGTCTTCGTCCCACTTTATCTCGGTTGACTCCGATTCTTCTTCTTTCGGCTCTTCGTCCCACTTCATCTCAGTTGAATCTGATTCCTCTTCTTCTGGCGAACTCACAAAAAATTGGAGTTCTTCGAAAAAGTCATCGTCGTCCTCTTCCTCTTCTTCCGGCGATAGGCTCGGCAGCGGCGGCGGCGGTGGCTCTTTGAAAAATTCATCGTCGTCCTCTTCCTCTTCCTCCGGCGATAGGCTCGGCAGCGGCAGCGGCGGTGGCGTTGGCGGTAATGGGCGGCGGTCCCTTCGACTTTTGTGTTGGTGTTGACGTCGTCTGTGACTTTGTTCGAGCAATTTCTGAAAATCAATCCGTAATCTCTCTACAGATTTCTCCAATCGCTCTAACCGTCTTGTTTCGGACATCATGATTTTCACAAAGTTTTGATGTGATCTCAACTTTGCTCCAGCTTAGCTTTGATATAATCTCTGCTTTGCTAACGAAGCGTTGGTGTTATCGCAACTTCGCTTTGATACCAATTGATACGATCTCTTGTGTATCATAAATATTTCCTACGAAACGTAAGATCTATTATTTAATATTTCTCTCTGCATAATAAAACCCTAGCACAAAACGACTATTTAAAGAGAATAAAACCCTAGAATCCTAATCTAACTAGGAAAGATAATTACCTATACTAATTAAATACCTAATAATCTCCTAACCACTACTAACTCACGGCAATATATATATTATAAATATACTAATCTAATTAATTAATAATAAACTATTAACTAAACTAATACTTAAACGATATATTAAATAATATATCGCATCAAACCACCCCTTTTGAAATGAACCTTGCCCTCAAGGTTCGAGTTAAATTGGTCTCTCTCCTTTGCGTTTCCACCTATGTTTGACTTCATCGACTTGCTTCCCGATTGACTCCGAAAAACATGACGAACGATCAAGATCTTTACCACATTGTTTATGTTGATTGAACGAACTGCTAAAGGTTTTTGGAAAAATTGTCAGTATTTTTCCCGATAAATAAGCCTCTTCAATTACCTTTTCAGATTCCGGTTCATTCACAATCACCAATTCTTGTTCGTCTTTTTTCCTTTCAACATCATGGGACTCTTCTAATATCCACTGTAGTTCTTCGTTCTCTTCCTTAGTTAATTCCTCACCTTCGTCCCAAATTACCTCAAGTGAATCCGATAATTCATCTTTCGGCGAACTCACAAAAAATTGAGGTTCTTCGAAAAAGTCATCGTCGTCCTCTTCCTCTCCCTCCGACGATAGGCTCGGCAGCGGCGGTGGTGGTGATGGCCGTGGCGGTGACGGGCAGCGGTCCCTTCGGCTTTTGTGATGGCGTTGACGTCGTCCTTGACTTTGTTCGAGCAATTTTTGAAAATTAATCCGTAATTTCTCTACGGATTTTTCCAATCGCTCCAACCGTCTTGTTTCTGACATCATGATTTTCACAAAGTTTTGATGTGATCTCAACTTCTCAACTTTGCTCCAGCGTAGCTTTGATGTAATCGCTGCCTTGCTAACGAAGCGTTGGTGTTAATCGCAACTTCGCTCTGATACCAATTGATGTGATCTCTTGTGTATCACAAATATTTCATACGAAACGTAAGATCTATTCTTTATTATTTCTCTCTGCATTCTAAAACCCTAGCACAGTACGACTATTTAAAGAGAATAAAACCCTAGAATCCTAATCTAACTAGGAAAGATAATTACCTAAACTAATAAAATACTTAATGTCTATCCTATAATCATTAAACCTACGGCTCTAACTAAATTAATACTTAAATAATATATATTAAATAATTAAATAATAACTAATGAATAAATATACGATATATTAAATATATATCGTATCACATTCCCCATACAATAATTAATCCCTTCTCTTGAAATTTAATTTTGTGTCAACTTTTTTTGAAGGGACCCAATTTAATCGAACGAGAAATGTTTGTTGCGCATAATTCCAGTTTGGAACTAGCACTTCCAGTTTGGAACTAGCAAACCGCAAAAAGGTAGGCATCAACCAATTTTTCGTATTCGTATTTCGTCACATCTGTTGTCTTTACATGTAATGACTTACTTTCTTGCATTCATACTGTTAATTCATCGAATTTATAGTATCTTTACAGTAGTAAATATAATTTTCTTGGCTCGTAAATTCTCATTTTCCTTTATTTATTTTCTCTGATTGACAGTCTTGGATGAAAATCCAAAGTGATGTGTTTAAGTCTGCGTTTCGAATCATAAATGAGATACTCGAATATTTTTGCCGGGACAAAAGTTAGTTTCTTAGCTCAACCTTTTTCACCTTAATTAACAATTCACCTCTCGATCTTTTTTTTTTTTTTATTATTAATATTTAATTCCCCGGTTGAAGGTACAATCTTCGATGGAACATCCAAGACTTACGTTTCCGTCTCCAAGACCCCAATTTCACACAGAGCAGAGTTTGATAAAAATTGTGAGTTCTTGCATCAAAATGTACTAATTAAAAGAATTTATTGTCTGAATTTATCGTATTTTTCGTATGATTCAGGAGCCATATTCTGGCGAAATATCGAGCCTCATAAATCCGTCATCACCTCATAAAGATTGGATAAACCCGAGCAAACTTTTCGACAAAAAACTTCTTAATTATAACTCATCATTTGAACTCCCATTGGTAATTAAACAAATTTTATTTCCGATTTTTGCACAAAAAAATTTAAAGTCATTTTTCCACGCTTTGTTAACTAAAATCCCTTTTTTCGGTGACAGATTCCGGCAAAAACTCCACCTCCAAAAGCTATTTTGATTCCGAAAACCGATGCAGAAACTCGAAGGCCAAAATATTTTCCAGGGCAAATCATCCCCACAAAGCCGCGTTCGAGTTTAAAGAGAAAGCAAATCGACATTCAAGAACTGCTAAATCCACCGCCAGCCTACAGTAACAACAACAGCAGCAAAGCGGTGTATAAATCCCCCCGGAATTTATTCTGCGAGCTCTGCCAGGTCAGCTGCTCAAGTGGGACCACAATGCAGGACCACCTGAGGGGCCGGCCCCACAAGGCGAAGCTTTTGTGGATGCAGCTGAAGACGAGGAACTGCACGGTAAAGCAGCCGAAGTGCAACGTCTGCCAAATTTTCTGCTCGGATAGGGATACGATGGAGATGCACCTGAAGGGGCGTAAGCACAAGGCCAAACTGCACGAACTTGAGGAATGTAGGAGGAACGGAACTAGAGGGATCGTGGCAAAGAAGAAGCCGGTGTTTTGTCAGCTGTGCCACGTCAGCTGCATGAACGAGGACTGCTTCGAGATGCATCTCAGGGGAAAACAGCATGCTACTAGACAAGAGATGAAGCGTAGAGGTATGATATGATGAGGGGCAAAAGAGACATTACCGGAAGGCGGAAAAAAAAAAAAAGAAAACACTTAAATTCATGGTAATTCTTGATAGTTATTTAGTACTAATTAATCACTTGATACAAATATAGTATCGATCGAATTTGTTATGACGGACTATAGTAAGGAGAGATCGAAGACCCTATGCAACTCGGAATTATTGAACAACATACTTTTTAACGAGCCTCTAAAATGAAGTTTAGAGACGTTAAAGGAGCCTCCAAAATGAAATTTAGAGACCTATTTTGCTTACACAAGGAAAATAAAAACACATCTTATAAACTTCACAACGACAAATTTCATTTCTCGACCTCAAACGAAAAAAAAAAAAAAAAAGAAAGAAAGAAGAGAAAAATAATAAGCCCCAAGTTTGTTACAAGAAGGTGGAGTCATTCAATGTTGAAACTCGAAATACCCATTGGCTTGAAAATTATTTCCCGTAAAGCTCGTTGCTAATTGTTCCACCTTCTTCTTGAAACTCTCTAATTGTTTCTTCGTATGGAAATCAACTTGAACTCGAAGTTCGTCGTTACCATTATTCTCTTGTTCCACCGCTATTTTCATAGCAGAAATGGCGGCAGATTCGGTGCACCTATTTAATTCGACAAGTTCAAGCGTTGGTATTTCTCCAATATCTAAAGGGATCTCTTCCAACTTGTCCATTCCTATGAGTACAAGTTTCTCCAAAACCGGAAAATGCGAGCAGTCTGCATTCAAATAAACAATATCAAAACAAAGTATTGACAAGAATTTCAGGCGAAGGAATTCCCCCTCGACGGGGTTCCACATTTCTCCTTCCACCCGACCCACATTCAGTTTCAAAACTTCAAGATAAGGCAACGAGCCAATCACCGACAAATCTTCCCAGCGAACATCGCAATCGTCTAAATGCAACTTCTTGAGTGAACTCGAGAACGTGAGCTTCTGCAACAAATTGGGTAGACCGTAAGGAAAGAACGTAAGCGATTCAAGTTTATGCAAGCGGCTAATATTGTGGAGCGAATAGTCATTTGAGCTTTTCGAGTCGTTATCGTACTGTATGTGCAATTTCCTGACATTGACGACTCTCTTACAAGCCTCCTCGCTCCACACGAAGTTTGTTACATTCCCGAGTTTCTGCAGATTCTGCAAAACAAACTCATCCTGTTTTTTATTCTGAGGAGGATCGGGAAGGTATAACTTACGAATATTCACATGGATAAGTTGTCGCATCTCCCAAATTTGAGATGGCGCTTCGATTTCCCTTCCAATAATTATTGTTTGCAAATTCCAGAGTACGTCTATCGACGTAGGAAGCTTGACAGAAGAAGAGGAGTAATTGAATTCGTTATAAGCAAGATATCGCATGTTAACTTGGTCAACAATATGCCAGTGTAAATACTTTTTCTTCGCTTTATCGTTGAAAGACATTACTCTCAACAATCTATTGCTGGACAATCGACCATCTGTGCTCGTTACCAAAGTACGGGTAAGTGGTGCTAATTGCAAAGTATGACGACGGACCCCCTTTCTGTTACATACAATACGACGTTCCCTTTCTACTCCTCCCGGATTTTCTTCCATCATACACATAAACTTGTCTTTCTGAACTATCTTTAGACATAAATCTCTCAAAAGATCTTACAAAATTTAATTCTTCCATTTGATCCCAACTTATGTTTCAAAATGAGATTCCTATCAACGAGATCATTTAAGTAACCTCGTGCGATATCTTTCAAGCTTTGCGGTTTATTCAATTTTATAAACCCTTCGGCTACCCAAAGTTTGATCAGTCGGGAGACACGAATCTTATGGTCTTCTGGAAAAATTCCCATGTATAGAAAACATGGTTTAAGATAGACAGGCAAGTAGGTGTAACTCAAAGATACTATACTCAAGCAATTCTCGTCCTCTCCAGAGTTGAGAATCGAGGTTAGATCTTTTGCAATATTTTTCCAGTACTTATGCGTTCTGTTGGATCTTCCAAGAAGCCCACCAATCACAGAAATCGAAAGGGGAAGTCCTTTGCATTTCTTAACAATCTCCTTTCCAATATCCTCTAGCTCGGAAGGGCAACCGACTTGACCAAATGCTTTTTCACAAAATAGTTTCCAACTTTTATCCTCATCTAGAAAAGTCAACTCGAAGCACGTAGAGTTGAAGTGAGTAGCCACATTTGATATCCTTGCAGTCACAACAATTCGACTTCCATTATTGTTGTCAGGAAAGAAACGACTTACCTCCTCCCAAGCTTCAATACTCCAAATATCATCGATTACAATCAAATATCTCCGACCCCATAGCATTTTATGTAACTTTTGTCCTAATAACTGCTCATCTATTTGACTATTTTTTTCCGAAAGAAGTTGTAAGAGAAGTTCTTTGACATTATACTTTGGAGATATAGTAACCCAAGTACGAATATCAAAATGGTGCATAATAAGTGAATGTTCGTAGGTATTTTTGGCGAGAGTAGTCTTACCAATGCCGCCCATGCCTACAATTGGAATTACTTGCCGATTAGATTGTTGACCGGTGAGCTTGTCCAAAAGTCGAAGCAACTGTTCGTCAAATCCGACCATAGTATTCTTCCCCGGTGTCGTCGATGTAGTAGTCACCATCGAACACTTGGGCTGCGTAAAATGATCGTCTTTGGATCCAATTTCATCTTTGAACCCCATAACCGTATTCTTGATCGAATCGATTTCTTCGATTACCGTTTGGAGATCGACCGATGAAACCGAACCACCGTGAATTTGGTGCAATGGATCAGATTCAGTAGTTACAGCTTTCTTGAGGTAACGGAGTAGTCGTGCCGAATACCTTCTGGCATCTTCCATTGCGTGAATTCGGTCGATCACGTGAGATTCGATTACATCTTCAGCTGCATAGGCTGCAGCTGCAATTTGGCTCTCCAAAATTTCGAATTGTTTGCTTGTAATAATAGTAACGCCATGGGATCTGATCCATGGTATTCGTAAGTGAAACTAAAGCTGCATAAGCCGCCATTTATGATACCGAAGCTTTTGAATGCTACTACTGGATTTTGTTTCTCTGCTATGGGTGGAGGAGTAGAAGAAGACGATTGAAATTTGAATATTCAGGAATTGGAGTTATGGGTGGAGGAGTAGAAGAAGACGATTGAAATTTGAATATTCAGGAATTGGAGTTGCAGAGTATGAGACAGCTACACATGAAAACACACAAATGACCGTTGCTAATAATCATAATAAATAGGGTTAATAAGATATAACCCCCTCATTTGTAAAAATATTGGCTATGTTCGGTAACGTTTTCGAATTCTTTTCATATTTTTCCCAAAATGAAAATTATCTTTCTACATTATTTTCAAAAACTTTCACCAAAACAAATTCAAATATTTCTCTCTATAACAAACATGATTTGACCGCTACTGTGAAAATTGTCTTCACTAAAATACAAAATCAAATCACTTTATCTTTTAAATTCTTCTTCCAAAATACATTTTCCCAACATCTTTCACTCATGATTTGACTTGCTACAGTACAAATTGTCTCCTCTCAAAACACAAACAAACTTTATTTTATTTCTATATTCTTCTCCTAAAACACCTTTCTCCAGAATAAAATGGAAACGGAAGCCCAAAAGCTTACCAAACATAGATTAGGACTAACCATCTTACATTATTTTGACCCATAATGGGTTAAACCCTCTCACAATTAGCAATTACTGAACTACCCCATAATTTCTAATAGCAATGACCCCCCATATCTTCAACTGTTTCATCAAAATAATTTCTCCTTAATTTCTGCTACGGTGCTATATTTGTGCCAAGAAAATCGCCAAAAACAAATCTGCAAATATATCGGATCATTTTCCAGTTGCAACAATGCCCTAGTTTGCTACATTTCTTCAAAAAAAAAAAAACACAAATAACATCTGTGTGAGAATCGTTGAGAAATACAGGTCAACAACAATGGTGAAAGGTAGCAAGAAGAAGACAGGTAGTTTCCTATACACTCATCGCTCCCCTCGACGTCGATTAACCTAATTTATGTACATTTACCACATAATTTCTGTTTTTGACACCCTCTTCAGCGACTTCAAAGGACAAAATCGAAGTCTCCAACAGAAACGGTATGCAACGGTACGCGACGACCATATGCGACGGTTCGGAATTCTTCCATGGTTGATTACTCAAAAATGGAGTATGTAAACACGATTGTTTTTTAGATCTACAGATCTATGGTCGCACTATTTGTTGAATCATAAATATTTGTTTCCTATGAAATTTGTTTTATCAAGAGTCCACAACAAAGAGGAGATCATTGTTGTCGAAAAACATAAAATATTGTAGTAATCTACACTCAGAGTCAACTATAAAATCGGATAGTTCACTATATTTTTTCCGAAGTCAACTATAAAAAATTAGATAGTCAACTATAATTTTTACGATGTCAACTATAAAAAAATGGTAGTTAACTATATTGTTGCCAGAGTCAACTACAAAAATTAGATAGTCACCTATATTTGTTCCGATGTCAACTATAAAAAAATTGGTAGTCATCTATAATTTTTCTATTAATTCACTATATTATTTTTCAATTTAAGATATTATGGTGTTATAAAATTGAATTGAATACTCATGATAAAAATCTCATCTCCGGTGAATACATGAATTTCATAGAGTAGAAAATAGATTGATTGCAACGACAAAAAAAATGAGATGTAGAAGAAATGATAAAGTAGTGAGAAGAAATAGAGAAAAATAAAGAGAAAAAATGAAACAGAAAGATACGAGAACAGAGGAAATCAGGGAAGAAAAAGGAGAGAGAGAGAGGAGAGAGAGAGAGGAGAGAGGAGAGAGGAGAGAGGGAGAGAAGGAATAACAGAAAAAGATTCGAGAAGAGAGGAAATTGTGGAAGAGAGATGAGAGAGGAGAGAGAAGAAAAATAATAAAAGAACAATACGTCAAAATGACGGTTGAGAAGATAGGGGGGTAGAGAGAGAAAGAGTGGGGCAAGAAATGACAAATTGGAATAATAAACACGTGAGGGGGTCTCACAATTCTTAATGTTAATTTTAAATTTCTTTACAAATGGTAAATATTAAAATGGGCCTGGACTCTATTATTTTGTGGATTGGGGGGTTATCCCTCATTTTCCCTAATAAATAACAAGCAACACAAAATTATTAATGAAACTATTTTCATTAATATTACTGTTTTGGACTGCAATATTAATGTCGGAGAGAGTATTATTGTAGACAGTAATATTATTGTGTCAATATTAATATTATTGTCCTAATTGTAGTATTATCGTCACATACGATAATATTGTTGTTAACACAGTAATATTAATATATTAATTAATTTAATTTTATCGTATTAGCATGCAATATTGATGTCTCCAATAGTAATATTACCGTCTCCTGCAGTAGTATTACTGTTTAGGCCAGTAATATTATTATTAGTAATATTACTACTATTTTGGCATTCAATATTACTAAATTTCGTTGTTAACACACTAATTTAGGGAGAAAAAAAATTAAGAAACAAAAAGTTTCCAACAAAAAAAAATCAGTTAACGTCGGAGACTACTGATCAACGGCGGCTGACCGGCCGGAAAAAAATATTTCAGGAAAAAAATAAATAAAGAAAACCTCAACGCCGGAATCTAGCAAGAAAAAAAATTATTTTCTAAAAAAAATTCAAAAAATTATGAAAATGGTTAATGTGATATAATTGTTCAAATTCAGGATCAATGTGCAATATTGATGAAGTTATAGTACAATGGTGAAATTGTTGAAAATTATACTATGATGGGTATTTTAGACAAAACATATGGGGATTAGTCTATTTGCGAAACTGCTTTTTATCTCGAGAAATATATGCAAACTCGAACAACAAAACAACAAAACAACATATATTGGAATCGATTTCATGATTAGGGGAAACAAATCAAATCTTATTTCTTCCCATTCACCATTCTTCGAAAATTGGTCTCTTTCCTTTTTTCTTCTTATTTTTTTTCTTCTTCTACTACTTTGGTTCTTCCTTTTCTTTGTTCTTGTTGCTTCATTTGTATTGATTTAGGAGTTTGTTTTCTTGCGCCTTTTCGTGTTCATTTTCGTTTGAATTGTTTGAAGAAAAATAACATAAAATTGAATTGGAACGGGCAAGAAAATGAGAAAGAGAAGAGACATAGAAAAAGAGGAAAGAGGAAAGAGAGAAGAAAGAGAAAAAAAGAGAGAGAAAATGAAAAGGTATGTAATTTTATATTAAAGTAAAGGGTATTTTAGAATTTTCACCTGCCTCTAGAGACTGAACTGCATGTGAAACTTTGCATTAGGGACTGATACGCTTATGAAACGTCTGTAGGGACTGATCCGCACTTTAAGTTTGTGTTTGGGGATTTATATGTACTTACCCCGAAATATAATATATTATTGTCTTTTTTTTTTAATTTTACAACACGAAAAGTATATAATACTAGTTATTGTACGATTGACAATTTATTCAATTTTAGAAACCAATTTGAAAACTCATATTCTACAAATCAAATATAAAAGGATTAAACTCGATATAAAATAATTAACTATCAATTTATTTGTTCTAATTATAAGTTGGTAAAATAATTCTACATATTTCAAAGCTTTAATATTATTATTAATTATGATTATTATTTACTATTTTCTATATAATATATTATATTATAGCTGTTATCGAATTTCATTTTTTTAAGAAACAAAGTCTTTATTCTTTAGGGGTAATTTAGGCTTTTCCAGTTTTATATTCAAGGGGGTTATGTACCTAATTTCATACTATAAGGGGTCATGTGCAAAATGTCAAAACCACAAATGGGTTATGTGCCTAATTTCATACCATAAGGGGTCATGAGCAAATTGTCAAAACCACAAGCGCGTTATGTGCCTAATTTCATATCATAAGGGGATCATGTGCAAAATATCAAAACCACAAGGGGGTTATATGCCTTATTTCATACCATAAGGGGGTCATGTGCCAAAATTTCTAAACCACAATGGGTTTAAGTATATTGAGTAGTAACTTGCTAAATATTTAATTAATTAAATAAAAAATGGTTTTTCATTAATAAAGAAAAAAGAGATGAATCCACCCTTATGATACTCAATGTATTTCTTATTATTAATTTATTATAGTCAATGTATTGGCGGATTTTCACAAATAATCCTATAATAAGTTTAGCAAAAAAAAAAATAAAAGGGTAAATTTCACTTTCTCCCCTTGTACTTTAGCTGGATATCGCTTTACCACTTGACTCTTAATTACATTGATTTACCTCCCTGTACATTGGTTCGATATCACTTTACCCCCTTCTACGCCCAATTCATCGATTTGCCTCTTTGTGCTTTGGCTCGATATCACTTGACCCCCTTATACTCTCAATTGCATCGATTTGCCCCTATACTTGAAAATTTGTCTCAGTGTGACCCTCGTCGTTAGTTTTCAGACATTTGACCTTAACACTGTTTAATTTAAGTCTGAAATTACTAAAATGTCACCCCTCCAGTTTAAATAATTATTAAAAAATAAAAAAAAAAATAATAAACAAAAATTAAAATAATAAAAAATTCAAGAAAACGAGAAAACATAGTCCGCGACGCCAGCCACAATTTGTTTTTATTTTTTAATTTTATTAATAATTATTTAAACAGGGAGGGGTGGCTTTTTGTAATTTTCAAACTTAGATCAAACGGTGTTAATGTCGAAAATCTAAAGACTAACGGTAAGGTCCACATTGAGACAATTTTTCAAGTACATGGGGCAAATTGATGCAATTGAGAGTAGAAGAGGGTAAAATGATATCGAACCAAAGTATAGGGGGCAAATCGATGAATTGAGAGTAGAAGGGATAAAGTGATATCGAGCCAAAGTACAAGAGGGCAAATCGATGCAATTGAGAGTACAAATGGGTAAAGTGATATCCAGCCAAAATACAAGGTGGGAAAGTGGAATTTAAACAAAAAAAAAAAAAAAAAACAAACAGAAAAAAGTTAAAATGACAAGTATAGTCTAGAATCTAGATTGTTCCCATGATGCAAATTGTATTTCTTATGAAAGGAGAACTATGCGAGCAATGACGTATGCAATCTGCAATTAAAAAGGCACCTCTACACATTACATAAAAAGTCAACAATCTGCCTTGGGAAAAAAGCTAAACCGGATAAATTAAACCGAAAATACCGCCTATTTAAATCGAAACAAGAGCGTCGAATAAATCCATCAAATCAATTATCAAACATTTCCTCTCCCCTCAAATTCTAACCAATCAGAAAACAGAAAAAAAAGAAAAGAAGAAGAAATCGAGAATGGCCGGAGTGGAATTACTGCTGCCGAAAGAGTACGGATACGTTGTTCTTGTTCTCGTTCTGTACGGCCTTGTCAATGTCTGGATGGCTTTGCAAGTGGGTAAAGCTCGCCGCAAGTAATTTTCTCTCTCTATCTCTCTCTCTCTCTAATTTATTTATTTTCTTCCAAATTAGGGTTCTTGAGATGTAATTTTTGTGAATACAGGTATAAGGTGATGTATCCCATCATGTACGCAACTGCAGATGATACCAAGGATTACAATCTCTTTAACTGTGTCCAGGTACATTTTACTTTTATTTAATTTTGATTTATTTATTGCCCAATTTCATGGAATTAATTGGTATTGATTGCATACCAATTTGATTTGAGCTTCTGTGTATTCTGATTTTTTTTTTTTTAATTTTTAATTTTTAATTTTAATTGATTTGGTTTACAGAGAGGTCACCAGAATTCACTGGAAATGATGCCCACATTTTTCCTGCTGACGGTATTGGGAGGGATTAGGCACCCTCTCGTTTCTGCGTCGCTCGGACTTTTTTACACCTTCACTCGAATTTTCTATTTCAAAGGCTACTCCACCGGTGTACCTAAAAATCGTCTTTCCATCGGGTTAGTAACCTCAAACATTTTGTGAATTATCTAAAAATTGTAGTAATGTCGAGAATTTCGTACTTAGATAACTGAATTTTGGCTCAAATAGCCATTGTATTGTATATTGGCCCGTCTATATAATTGGGATCTCATAATCTTATCTTGAGAACCAACCAAACACAAGGCCAAGTGATATTGCAAATGCACGTAGGCCTCGTTTGGTTGTCAGGATAAGATTAAATAATTCAATGAAGACCCAATTACTTTATCGGATCCTGGAACGTGCAAGGAAAAAACTCCATAAAAGGCATGATAAGACAAGATAAGCCATGATAATATAATATTTGCGGGTCGACTCGGCAAGTTTTCGAGGATACCAAACATCAAATAAATTCCAATTATTCAGTTAATAATGGCTAATCTTCCTAACCAAACGAGGCCGTAGTAAATATGATATTTTAATATGCCTCATAGGATTTATCAAGAAATTCTTGATTTTGTGGTAAGAGGAGATTTCTTCGTATTTGAATATGCCCGTATTTGGGCACCGTTGTTGGTATTATTTTTTTGCCCAATGAATTGGGCATCAAAGCCATGTTGCTCAATGATTTTTAAAGTCAATATTGACTAAGCCTTATATTTAGACGCATCTTCTGTTATTCTATTTGAGAGTGGTTGATTTCGTTTTTGTTGACTTATTCGTTTTTAAAATTTATTTATGCACAACCTGATTTAAGACTTGTGACATTGATTTGCACTGCTAAGTTTTATACTCGGGGAGTATTTTTGACTGTGTTAACCCTTTCTTTTCCGAATGCAGGAAATATAATTTCATTGCCATTTTTGGGCTTATGATTTGCACAATTTCGTTGGGAGTGCATCTGCTTAGGGCATAAAAGGAAGGTTTCTCACTTTGATGTAGTGGAGTTTTTGTTGTTTGTGGAACTTCATATTACGTTTGTTACTCCTTTGTTTTGCCTTTGTCTTGTATCAAATAACGCAGTTTGTATTGGATCCGATAAGGTTGCTTTTTGTTGTAATACTTCCACTTCGATGTAAACTTGTAGTGGTGAATCGCAAATACTGATAGCAATTTTCAGTCAATTTTTATGTACTGCGTTATATACTGCAACTCGGACGTAACTTATGCTCCTCTACTCGAATTGTCATGTTTGAACGTAGAAATTTTACTTCGACTAGGTCAGAATGTCTTATGTACTACGTTAGAAGTGCGATTTATTTTGTCGCATCAATCGAGATAAACAAGTGTGTAAGTTTAAAATACAACAATCAACATTCATTGACAAAATCAACTTTGATTCCTCGAAAAAATCACGGGGGTTAACTGCCCTCGGCGGTTGGTCAACTCAGAAGAAAGTAAATGTTAAAATACAGTTTTTAAAGAGATGTGGTATAATTTAGCTTGTTTGCTAAAATCTCATAACCAAGAACTATCTATATAATATTCACAAATGGTATGCTCAAATAATATTAAAAGGGGTTTTTATATCTCTTTAGCCAATAAACTCATCCCTTTAATATATATTATAAATAAAAGAAAATTTAATTTATATGATAAAATTACCCCAACTCTTTCCACCCAATTCTTAATTGTAACCCCAATTTAATCAATTTTGACCGCAAAAATCCAAATTTGATTTTTTTTCCCTTTTTTTTCCTTATATTATTTTTTTGCCACTAGTCTCCGGCGTTGACTTTCTTTAGTTATTATTTTCCTTCTAAAATTTGTATCCGTTCTTTTACGCCCGTCGCTAAACATTGACTCTAGTAGTACTATCATTAACAGTAATTATACTGTCACTAACAGTACATTAACGTAATTGTACTGTCGTTGACAGTACATTTCTGTAACTGTCGTGACAGTACAATAAGAGTCAACGACAATATTATTATTTTTTTGAGTTTTTTTTTGATTGATTTGTTGACAAGTCAACATAATTATATTACTGTTGTTGATAGTAAAATAACTGTAAACACAATAATATTACTGTCAACCACATTAATATTATTATTTTTTGCGTTTTTTTTTTGTTTTGTTTGAGTTGTTGACGGAGTAACGTAATAATATTATTGTTTACTATTGTAATATTATTGTAAAACACAATAATATTACTGTGGTTGACGGTAATATATCAATATTACTGTGTTAAGTTGTAGTATATAAAATATTACATTTGTTGAACGGTCAACATATTAATATTACTATATTACATAATAATGACTTTTGTTGTGTTAATATTACTGTGTTAGAGATTAATATAGCAATATGACTGTGTTAAACTATAGTTAATATTATTGTGTTTAACAGTAATATAGTTAATATTTATGTCAACCACAACAATATTGATGTTTAAACGGGGGGCAAAAAGATGTTAAAGAAAACAAAATTGAAAAGTCAACGCCGGAAAAATAAAGAAGATAAAAGAAATTAAACATCATAGACCGGCGGTCAACGGTGACGACATACGAAATTGTTCATAAAAATGTGTTTTGAGTCAAAATTGAATAATTTGTGAAATTTGGGGTCAAATTGAGGTTATATTAAATTAAAAGATGAAATTTGAGCATATTAAAATGTGAGGGGCTATTTTAGTATTTTTCAAACTTCTGGACAATGTGTGGATTTTTTGCAAAAGAGTTTTTGTCTGGATCATTTATGAATAATACCCATTAATGAGCTTATTTGTAAAGTGTCCATATTAAAATATGGTGCACCCACCCACACCTCCCGCCCGTAAGAATTAAACTCAATGTTCATTTAAGTCATTTTCTTCAATAAAATGCTAAATAATAGATGGTATGGTTGGATAAAATGGTAAAAACTAGCTTGCTAAAACACTATTTAAATGTTGAATAAGTTATAGCATACTACCACTGTCCCATATTATATGACGTTTTGGGTGGTTGTGCGTATATTAAGATAAATATGCATAGATTATACCAAAAGTAACATAGTAATACAAAAATACTATTGTCATTAATTATTTTTTAATTAACTTATTAAGAGTGATTGACGTAGAACGGAAGCACGGTAAATAATTAATTTCTATGAATTAATCCTATAGAACAAAATAATATTTCGAATCCACCGAAAACTCATGAGTCCACCAGAAGATAGATAAAACTTTAAAGATTTTATTAAAATTCGAAATTCTTCCTAGAATAAAGTCCTAAGCATATATTTATACTTCAAACTGAAACCCTAATAAAACTAAGAAAATACTAAAAATTACCAAAACCGGCAAAACGAGTTAGAGCCTGATTCTAGTAGATCTCGTAATTTTGGGAACAAACCAATTTACGGAATCCTGATACGATTTTTCTATAATTTGATATTAATTTTCTAAAGCTTGCCTAAAATAGGAAAAAAGAACTTTTAAGAGTTTAAACGACGTTGGATTGCTGAAATTTGACTTGATTCATGACCTCTTCTCCTGATTTTTGTTAGATTGCTGAAATTTGACGTGATTCATGAGCTTTGCTCATGTGTTTTGTTCCTTGCGCCGCTTCACTTGAGATAGAGTTCGTTTTGTACTCACATGCAATTGAGTTCGTAGAAAACCCTTATGTTTCCATAATTTCTTTCGATATTATCACCAATGCCCATTAATAACTCTTCTCCGAATTAAATAGTTTGCAATTCGAATCCAATTTGACGTTTTCTTATCAATCTCCTCTTCTTCACAAAAGCTTGACCACAAGCTATAATCAAAATATAAAGATGCATATTTCTTTGCAATCAGCTTCAATTGCTCCACCAAATATCCCGGCATAAAAATCTCGCTTACAAAATCTTTTCCCAAACGAACCATTTGGAACCCTATTCTAACATACATAATATATTTCTGCATCTATTAACCCTTCTTATATTTGTGTATTCCATACATTTGATTATCACATCTTTGTTTTTCGCGAAACCATAAAAATGAAATCCCTTTTCGTCGACAATGCCGAGGCCGGGGAAAACATTCATGTTGTAGGCCTGACCGAGCCGGCGGTATCGTCACTGCCGACGATGAGATAACTGTAACCGAGTCCCCGACAGGCCTCATCCCAAGAAAAAAGGAAGAATAACTCTTCCGGAATTTGCCAAGGAGATGAGCCTCAGGGCATCCCCGTTTACTTGGAGCTCCGTAAGGATATCTCCATGGATCTGAAAAATTGCTGCCTTTTATACTGGTAAGGTGCAAGACTTCCCTCTTTTTTCCTTATCTTAAGAGTTCCTGAATACTCTTGTTTTTTATCAATATTTTCTTGATGTATGTTTTCTACCCGCCCCCTTGATCAAGGCGAAATAATTGGTTACTTAAATTGATCAATCAAATTGGGTATAAATTAAATTGTTTTTAAAATTTAAGATAAATCATAGAGATAAATACCAATCCAAATAGGTGTTTTGTGAACAAGTCACTGACCAACTATTTTTATTAATTATATCTCTTTCGCCAATAGATCCATCCCTTTAATATGTATTATAAATAAAAAAAATATTAATGTATATGACAAAATTACCCCACCCTTTACACTCAATTCTTAATTGTAACCCCAATTTAATCAATTTTGACTTTTTTTTACAACTTTTTTTTCCTAAAATTATTTTTTTGCCGCCAGTTTCCGGCTTTGACTTCTCGATTATTATTATTAGTATTATTATTATTATTATTATTATTATTATTATTATTATTATTATTATTATTATTATTATTATTATTATTATTATTATTATTATTATTATTATTATTATTATTATTATTATTATTATTATTATTATTATTATTATTATTATTATTATTATTATTATTATTATTATTATTATTATTATTATTATTATTGAAATAAAATATCAGATTAGACAAATTAAAAAACAAGAGAAAACTAAAATAAAAGAAACTAACAAATAAGAAGAAAAAAAACTAAAAATAAATAAAGAAAATCAAAGAAGCAAAAAGAGAGGCAAAAAAAGAGAAAGAAAAGACTTCTAGTGAGTCACGTGATAGGAAAAGAAAAACAAGGAAAAAAAAAGAGGAGATTGAGGAATACGATGGAGGCAACGCGTGAGAGCACAGGGCTGATGCCTGGGCTCAAATGACCCAGCGAGCCACCCCACCCCTGTTGGGATGCGAAGCCCAGGATTCAATGAAAATTCGCAATAGATTCTAGATTAGTCGGTTTTAATTTTATTAACATGCTTTGATTAGATTTATTTAAAGCGGAATAAATCTAATCTAGCAACTTACAGTTTTCGCGAGCAGATCCGTTTCTATTTTCGGCGCATGAACGAGGATCCACACCAAGCCTTCAATCCTCGAAGAACTGTTGTCCAGAATTTTCCAGTCCTCTTCCTTCACCGATATCTCCGGGACCGTTGAACCGATCGAGAAACCATTTGGAAGGATTGTAGAACTAAGGGTTAGGCTACGGTATAAATTTCGAACATATCCGACTAACGGTTGATTTATGGTGATTTTCTTCGCAGGACTGCTCAGAAAATTTGGGAATTATAGTTTGCTCTAAAAACCTATAATCTTCTATTGTATATCCCGGATTAATAATTTTTCTACAAGGGTGGACTTGTACCAGAGCCGGTCCTGAGAATTTGGGGGCCCTAAGCAGAGTTTAACATTATCGATTTGATTTTTTTAAATAGTATCTAAATTGTATCGTCATTGGAACACATTTTTAACAAATATCTTATTTAATAAATAAATTTTTTTCTCTTTTATTGAAAATAACAATATGAATTTGAAATATAGCAAATACGAACCTTAATGTTGTTGGCGTTGTAAAAACATTTCATGACATAATGACATATGCATCTATTTCATGCAGAAACAACACATTACGGGAAGCAAAAAAAACAATCGTTGATCAAAATTATTAAAAGTACATATATTGATCATTATATTGTTCGTCTCAACCAACAACAGTTCGTTTCAATCTTTTTGTGATATGGATGTTTGGTTTAAGATGTAATTATAATCTTAAAAAAATTGGCATATACATTTGGATATTAATAACATACTATAAGTACTTATATAATTAATTTATAAATAATATTATCTTCAAAACACAATATTTAAATTGATCTTTAGATTTTTATATTTTTTGAATAGTTGAGATTATAAAATATTCCATTAACGTATAGTTTAAAACAACATTTAATAAAATATTTAAGGACTAAAATGTGCTATATAACTAATTATTGGGGCCATGTAGTGGTTTATGAAAAAAATTGTGGGGCCCTCTTGTGGGATGGGGCCCTAAGCCAAGGCTTCCCCGGCTTACGCCCAAGGCCGGCTCTAACTTGTACTTGAAGAAATCTAAATCTATTAATAATTCTTCTACATGGGTGGACTTGTACTTGAAGAAATCTAAATATATAATCGAGAAACTCAGAGAGAAAAGAAGAAGAGAAAAAATATTTTCTCTTCACGTGAAATAGGCCTGTAGAAAAAGTGTCCTCTCATCAACCTAATCTCTATTATATATAGCACAAGGAATTAGAGTCACAATTAGAGAGGATTATATGGAAACAAATCCACTCCTTCTATAACTCCATATAGTCGAAAATTACATTCCAAAGGGGACTTAATTTTTCGCCTATATTAATTCCAATATGTAATATTGGTTGAACTTAATTTTCTCGATTAATTAGAAAATCCATTGGGCTATAATAGGAACTAAAGGAGAAAATATAAATCGGGCAACTAATAATTAATTAAATCCAAACTCTTAAAAGAATTCATTTAATTAATCATTAAATAATTATTTATTTTCCACTACCAAATATTTGAACTCCCGTTTATATTCTCAAATATTACATTCGAGCTCCGGTCGATCATTACTTAGATTCTCCCCACATTAAGATATCTTATAACCACCAAATAATTTATTCACTAAATAAATTAAATGGTTTCTTTCCATGAGTCTTACCCACTTAACTTATTTGAGTATGCCAGATACGAAATCTACCTGGCCAGGACTTGGCATAAGCAAATTTTATAAGCTACTCAAAGGTTATTATCAATCTCATATTTCAGAGATGTGGATTCCTTTCGATAATTAATTTCCACCTATTAATTCTTAATGTCTCTACCCAACGCACCGGGGGCCATTTGACTCAATATAGGAATATCTCCCATTGTGACATCAAAGTAGAGATCATCAATTAAATATGTACGTTAATTATCTAGGGATTAAGAGAGTAAGTAATGTTGGTATATATATATAACAATATGCGTAAATGAAAAATACTTACTTGTTTGTCGAAAAGAGGAATTGTAAAAACCACAAAGAACGATCGAGGCTTGCCAAAGCAATTCCCTTAAGACAATATTTCCGGGCTGTCAATGGTGCACAGTCTCTTCCCGGTAATCTCCCAAGGTACAACGATCGGTTGCAGAATATTTGCACGAATATTCGACATACGGCGAGCTAGAACAACGAACGAAACTCTGACGAAGAAAAAGAAGAATATGAAGAACTATCTCTTAATTGCCGATTAAAATTTAGTCCAGAATTGGCCAGATTCTGCCTTTATTTATAGGCGGTGGAGATCCATTCATGGAGAGTTGCAATGGTTGAAGAAGAAGCAGAAGGTTGTGTCTCTTCTTTTTACGAGTTCAAAAAGCGTAGGAAAATTAATTGGTCATGGGCCAATTAATTAAATATTTGGTTTGGGCCAAATATTTTATTATTTAGATTTTGGGTCATTTAATTTGACTAATTACTAAATGTCCCCGAAAGTAATATTTGTGGACATCTAAACCCAAACTAGTCCTATCACTCGATCACACCGAGCGCACATCTTTTGAACTTTAACCATTTAATCAAGACAATTTTCATTCACTTTACTTCATGATTTTGATCAAGTAAATAAATGAAATTAATCGTTACATAATTAAATTTATATTACTCAATATTAATTATTGGAAATCATGAAAATTCCAACAAGTAATTTACTCTCAACTAGAAATAATACAGTTTCATTTTGAACAGTAATGAAACAATTATTTCACTTTGTCCGGTTCAACACATGCCGGGTGTGCTAGCACAATAAGTCAAAACAATAACTACAAAAGTTATTCTCTGTTTACTGTGATCAAGACCAATCACTTAAATATTATGCTACAATCTTTTACCAATGGTTAGTCCATTTCCATCTAGATTGTGAACGTTATCTTTATATTCTAAACGAACTTTCGAAATGATCTTCCTGTGCGCCGTAGCACACCATCTCGAATACTATTAGAATATTAGACTTATACTTTTAATTAATAGACAAACAATCAATTAAATGCATTGAATACCCCAGTGCAGATTCTCATAAAATGATAATAAACTATTTTATTAAAACAATAATAAAATTATATAGCTAAAAGCGAGACTTTTTGTCTACTATCCTAACAAGCCCCCCACCCCAGCCCCACCATTGCAGGCATGACCCCAACCCCACCTCCAGCCCTCCCCATCTCAACAGGAGATGCTCTTAGGCTCTTACTTGGCCCAATTGGGTATATTTATATTTTTATATAATATATATCTAAATTATATTACAAAGATACAAAATATATATAATGTTATATACATCGGAAATAAATTGGATCGGAAATCGGAATTTCCAACAATTTTATATGTAATGCAATTCCGTTCCAAAAATAATTGGAAATCGGAATGAAAAAAAGGCTTCCAAATTCGCATATTTTTTGATCGAAATTGGCGGAATTCGAAAATTCCGTTCTAATTTCAATCCCTAAGTTATACCATTAATTAGTTAGGGTCAATTGTGTAATGACAGTAATGAAAAAAATAAATTAACATAGCGTAATGATGTAGTTTAAATGTCAAGTGTTTTTTCTATGCTAAATTTATACTAAGATGAGTTTATTTTCTTCTTATTGTAATTATTCCCAATGATAAATTATAAGCATATATATGTAAAAGAGAATTTAAAATAAATCCTTTTGTTTTATGTTAGCATTATAGTTTTGAATTTGAAATTTGTTCTCATAGAATTTTTATTACGTAAATTCCACAAATATAAAAATATAATAATGTAAACTAAACTAATTAGTCTTTACAAATACAAATAATAATATTTATATTATGTTGTATTAAAAGTATGATAATCTATTCCTATATTATAATTTCTTTCAAAAATTGAAGTATATTTTCTTAAATTTTTAAATAAAATTTATTTCATATACAACTCATAAGAGAGTTTTTCAGTGACATATCATAAACATATAAGTGAACGTTCATGTGATTTTTATTTTTAGCTTTATTAGAAACATAATGTACTTTAAGTTTTCAAATGTGGTGAAATTTTCATTATAGAAATCAAGTTAATTAAGGAATTTTAAAAAATAATAAAATCAAATAAAAAATAAATACTAATTTATAACAAATATGCCTAGAAATTATTAAAAAAAATAGTTGTAACCAATGATATCGGAACCGGACCGGACCGGCCGGTCAACCCGGTCCGACCGCGACCCGGCACAAAAGCGGTCCGGTTTGATGTCCAAAACCGGAAAAATCGAGAACCCGGGTCAAATGCCAAAAAATCCGGTTCGACCGGCAAAAACCGGTGAACCCGGAAACCGGTCAAAGACCCGGGTTTTCATCTGAAACACTTCGTCGGCGGCTGTTGGTGGTGGAACCGGAGCGTAATTCACTGGGGTGGTCGGATTTGGTTGAAGTAGACTGTGGGTGGCCGGAATTCGACAAATATGACTGTGGGTCAGGGCCGGTCCTAGAGTCCGAGAGGCCCAAGGCGGAGAAGGGGAAAGACGAAAAACGAGGCCCCTTTAACGATGATTATGTTAAAAAAAAAAAAAACATAACAAAATAACAACATAAAAAAATACATAATATAGTTAAATCCATAATTCATAAATATTCAATACAAAAATACATTTAACAATCATTAAAATATTATCTTTCTTGCCTTCTTAGCTGCAAAATTATCGATCAGGCTCGTAAAATCAAGATTCCCTGTAATATGTTTTTCAATAGATAGAATAGCTAATCCATTCAGTCTTTCTTGAGACATAGTTGACCGAAGGTAAGATTTAAGCAACTTCAACTTTGAGAAACTTCTCTCTGTAGAGGCAACTGTAACAGGTACAGTGAGGAGTATTCTATAAGCAATCCATGCATTCGGGAAACAAGTGTTCATTTCTTTCAAATAATTCAATACTCCAATTGCCTTTTCAATCTCTTTTGGCAAAAGTTCTCTTAACATTCTCAATTCCGAAAACAAATCTCGCCCATTAACATCAGATAATGTACCACATTTCAAATGTTCTTCAAGTTTCATACAACTACTCTCCAAGCTTTCATCATCGACAAGTTTCCATTTTTTTATATTCCACAGAAAACCAAACATGTCTTCAAACTTTTGAAAATCTTCAAATCTTACCCTTAATGATGTAAGAGCTTGATCAATCACAAAGAAGACAAAGTTTATTCGAAAGGATTCTTCGGATGTTAGGATAACATCTTCATTGTTGTTCTCATCAAAGTGTTTTTTTCAACGGGTAACTCGTTTCTCTCGAAATATTGGTTGAATACCCATTTTTTTTGCTATAACTTCAGCTTCATTCCTGGCCTTCTCATATCCGGTTTCTCTGTATTTTTCGAAGAGAATAATGAGTCCTTTCAACTGTTCCAAAGCAACATCCATATGCATTTCTTCATTTTGAAGAGTCTTGCTAACAATATTCACAAATGATAATAAGTCATACCAAATAACCAAAGTTAATAAGAACTCAAAATTCTCAAGCTCGTTTGTTACGAAACCAAGAGCCTCACTGGTTGCTGCCCATCTTCATTGCTATTAGCCAAATCCAATAAAGCCTTCCTTATTTCTTCGGTTTGAAGAAGTAATGGTTTTACGCTTTCAAGGCGACTTTCCCATCGTGTTTGTGACAATGGCTTAAGTGTTAGGCCACTCACATTATCTTTTAAGATGCTCCAGCGTTTTGTTGAAGCTGAAAACAAACAATATATACGCTGAATAATGCCAAAAAAAATTTTACCTTGTGAACAACAACCAGCCATATCACTGAGTGCAAGATTGAGACTGTGGCAGCCGCATGGTACATAGAATGCTCTTGGATTTCGATCCAATAATCTTTTTTGCACACCTTTATGTCTTCCTTTCATATTAGAACCGTTGTCGTATCCCTGGCCTCTTATATCTTTAATATCAAGTTGAAGATTTTTTAACGCCTCTTCAAGTTCGCTGAAAAGTCCAAGTCCTGTGGTATCATCTACTTTGAGAAAGCCCAAGAAGTACTCCTCCACTTTCACTGGACTTACCGTAACATCTACACATCGAATCACAAGAGTCATTTGTTCTTCATGACTAGAATCTGGAGTACAATCAAGTATAACTGAGAAATATTTTGCTTTTTTTATTTTCTCCACTATCGTGCACTTGACCTCGTTTGCCAATAATTGGATCAATTCATTTTGAATTTTGGGACCAAGATAATGAGTGTGAATCTCACTCATTTGTATTCGCCTGACATGCTCCTGCATTATAGGATCAAATATTGCCATCATCTCAATGAATTTCAAAAAGTTTCCATTGCCATCTTCGAAAAGTGTCTCATTACTACCACGTAATGCCAAGTTTTGCTGTGAAAGAGTTTTAACAAGAGCAATTATCCTTAATAGGACTTGTCGCCAATAGTCCTTTTCTCTATTCATCTTTTCTTGCAAAGATTTATCAATTGTTTCTCTTTTACGCATTCTCGTCTCAGTTTCAATCCACCGACACATGCAAATAATATGATCGTTACTGCATTCATGACCCTTTAGCCTGCTTGAAATATTTTTCCAAGCATTAAAACCTTCCGTGGCCAATTGCACTTTAACTCCATCTTGCTTGAACAATTTACAACAAAAACAAAATATCTTATCTCCAAGTTTTGAGTAGACTAACCATTTCCTCTCTTGTTTTTCTCCATTTGTTAGTTGTTGCGTATAATGCACAAAAGAGAAATGTCTACCTTGATCATCAAGAGGGTACTCAAAGTTGATATCCGCAGCTCGTATAGGACCTCTTTCTACTATCAAGTCCTTCATTTTCTGATCTAGCTTAATCCAATTTACCGGGTCGTCTATGTTCAACTGTTCCGTATCTTCTTTTGCTTCTTCAAATGGTAGCCCACTAGCGTCTCCAATTTCGATATTATTTGTTTGGATCTTTTGTTCATTATCGACAACAACATGAATGCCTTCTTCATTGTCAACCTCATTCTCGTGTACTTCTTCCAAATTAACTTCATCTTCAGCCACAACTTCATCTTCAACTACAACTTCATCTTGAACTCGGTTTATATGCGGAAAAAATTTAAAAATATCATCCTTTTGCGAGTTTGTACACTCTTCTATTCTTTGTTTTTTCTTTCTTTTCGCATCCCCGCACTCATATTTTCTAGGGCCCATAGCACTACAAAAAATATAAAAAAATACAAGAACCTAATTATTAAACTCAAAGTACAAACTCATTGATTATCAATAGAAAAAGAAAAATTAAATTAGGACAAGTGGACAATAAATTGATAAAAGAAATATTATGAAAGTGGAGGCACAAACCTATTTTTTATTCTTTTGTCTCTCGATCTTTGTGTTGTATTTTTCAATCTTCCTCTATTTTTTATTTTTTATTTTGGGGTTGAAACCCTTGTTTCTTTCTTCTGATACAGTGAGTTGGTGGTGTGCGTGCGTGTGTATTGTTGGTCTGTATTATTCCCTTCTGATACAGTGAGTCTGATTCCCTTTTGTTGTTTTATGAATGTTTAATTAAGACTTTTTTTTTTTTTGTTTTTTTTTAGTTGGGCCAGAACAAGAAATGGCTATTTTTAGTTAGGCCAGAACAAGGAAAAAAAAAATTTAAAAATAATCAATGTCTACAGGAATTCGAACTTGTGACATATTAAGTCCATAGAGCGTTCTTTTCCAGTAATGCTACATATTTGTTTGAAAATTATACGTAAACAAATATATATAATGAAATTTTCCATATTTGGAGGCCCTAAAAATTTAAAATTTTCGGAGGCCCAAGGCGGTGGCCTTGCCCGCCTTGGGCTTGGGCCGGCCCTGCTGTGGGTGACCGGAATTAGAGGGATTTGCTTGTGGGTGACTCGAAATTGTTTGCTCGATTGCGCTGGGAGAAAAAGAAGATGAAAAAAAGAGAGGAAAAAGTAAAAGGAAAAGGGAGAGAGACGGGATGAAGTTTGGAGAAGGTGATGAGATAAGAGAAGATAGAGAGAAGAGAGAGAAGAGGAGACAGGAGATAGATAAAAAATATATAAGAAAAATTTGATGTGGGGAATAATAAATGAAATGAATTATATATAAATAAAGGTGAAAAAGGTGTGAAAGATAAAACAAATATATGAAAATATAAATTTAAAATATTAAAATTAATAAAATAATTTTAATTTTGAAAAATTAAAAAACCCGGGTCGAACCCGGTTGAACCGGTCCAACTGTGACCCGAATGTCTAACCGGTTTTGTGTCCGGCCCGGTTCTAATAACAGTGATTGTAACTGAATAAGATTGATTATAAATTTAAGGTATTTTAAAAAGTTGTACCTTTTTTCTCGCAATTATTTTTATACATTAAATTTCAAATTTTTCCTTAAAGTTACATTTGAAGAGTTTTCGAATGATCTTAATATTATAAGCATATACATATATAAAAAATTATTTAAAATAACTCTTGTTATCCTAAGTAAATTAGCATTATATACCTCACGTAGTCGCAAATTTTACATTAATTCTCATATAATTTTTATTACATAAATTCCACAAATGTGAAAATATAATAATGTAAACTCAAACTAATTACTACTTACTAATATCAATGATAACATTTATATTATTTTATCTTAAAATTATGATTATCTTTCATATATTATATTTTCTTTCACAAGTCAAAATTTATTTTCTTAAATTTTTAAATAAAATTTATTTCATATAAATCCAATAGTTTTTTTCAGTGACATATCATAAACATGTAAGTAAACGTGCATGTGATTTTTAGCTGAGTATTAGAAACATAATGTACTTTAGTTTTCGGGCTAATTTCATTTACCTCCCATATACTAATGGAAATCATTCACTTACCTCCTATGTACTATCAAAACATTCGGTTACCACCCTAAATTACATCTTCTACTTATTACACCCTTCTTAAGCTAACTAGTAATCTGACCCGTGCGATGCACGGGGTTTGAAAAAATTAATGCAGAATAAAAATTCAATTTTCAATGTTGTTTTCTACTTTCAAATTAAAACGTAAAAATCACTCGAACATAAAACAAATAGAAAATAAAATAAAATAAAATAAAATAAAACAAAGAATCACGTAGTAATATAAATAACAGAGGCTTTTATTCTATTATATCTTTCATTGATACATTCTCCACTACAAATAAAACCAATAGAAACAACTACATTCATCTTGTAACACAACCTTTGTTTCTTGAGACGTGTAATATACTTAATAAGTTAACATATATGTCCAACATTTCAATAAAGAACAGTTTGTTGAGGCATGCATTGATGCATATTTATTTATATCCACAAAACATAAATTGACCAAAAAACCTGCTAAATCACATTCAGCGACTTCAAGTTTCTTGTGACCGATCGATTCTTTCAACATTGATAAACTATATGCCACTCTTTCTATTCCTCCATCGACATTAGATACTACACTGGTCTACGTTTGTTAGACAATATTCATTTCTCACACACTAAAATTTTATTAGAGAAAGTTAATGTATAATGTGCTGCTCATGCCCATAATATATGAAAAGATTTTGTTTCAGTAGTGGAAAACTTACATTAATTATTCAGGTCACACATAATGAAAATAATACGAAATTTCTTTGATATATATAACAGAAAAAATCAAAGAAACAACGAAAAGAGAATTCATTTTCCAACAGATCCATCGAAAACTCACTAATGGAAGAAATAGATCAAACCCAACATTAATGAATTATCTACTACCCCATTTCCACCTCCTTAAAAAATGTCAGCGCCATTGTTGTGAAGAAAGAAATGTAAATTTTAAAATGAACAATTTAAAGATGTGAACATATTTCAGAGAGAAAAAATGCAGCGAGACTCGATAGTAATTCTTAATAAAATTATCGATTTTTTTCCCAAAAAAACAATAATGCTATAACGTTGCTTCATGTTTGTGAAACTTGTAAGGAAAAAACATCGAAAATTTAAATGTCGACTATTTTTCAAAAAGCAATCCATGACTGAAAAAAACTGAGAATTAATAAAACAAAAACTTACCATATATAATACGTAAAAGTACCCTGGTAAAACCTGAAAAAATACGGCCAAGGATTCACCGCAGTCCCTGCAAAAGAACAAAACTTGGATTATGCAGATGGAGATTAAACAAAAACAAAAAAAAACAAATTAAATAAAATAGGTAGACGTTTTTAACTCTGTTAAGAATATCAACAAAGGGAAAAGCATAAATTATCAGAACAACACATAACATATACGGTTGGAGATGGTTGGTTTTTGGATGGAGATTGTTAAGTGTATATTTTTACACTTTATCGTACCTTTTTATTTGAGCTTTTGGTGTGTTTTAATGATAATTGGTGCTTAAAAAGTTGATTTATTGTATTTTAGGTACAAATTGAAGAATTGGAAAAGTATGGGGTCAAAACTGCAATTTTGGAGAAAATATGGGCCAAAAGTGAAAAAATCAAAATTCTGAATATGTAAAGCTCGGACCCCGTCCCAGTTTTAGTGCAAATCGTGGGACCCCGTCCGAGAATCCGAAGTTGCGCAGTAAAGGAATTTTAATTGCACAAGGAAGCTGTCTTCTTCCCCAAGTTCTTCTACTTGTTTTATTAAGTGCATGAACTTGATCAACTTATGTGCTTTTATGTTTTTGTTAATCGCATGAATCGAAAGATCGGGTTAATAATTAGAACTGCGGTAGAAGAGCCTTTGTGGTATTAACATAGGAATATAGTTAATCTCTTAGGTAGCCATTATTGAGATTTGTGCTTAATGTTGTGTTTTAGAATTAATTGCATAGGAATATAGTAATTGAATCTAGAGTATTAGAATCGTAATACACGCGGAAGCGGGTTATGATTAATTTAGCATCTCAGGTTAATAATTCGGGTTACTTGCTTGCATAATTGAAGGAATTGGGGGAATAATAATCACATAGGGGGAAGAATAAAATCCTAGGCTTGTTTATTGTCATAAATCTTCGTGTTTAATTTGCTTTCTTGCTTTGTCGTTTTAATTTGCCTTTTAATATAATTTAGTTTATTCTCTCTAAAATTCGACTGTGTAGGGTGGGCTTGATAATAATTGGTAGAATTTAGCATCTAGGATTAGATTATTAAATATTCCCTGTGGGTTCGATATCCGGACTTTTAGTCCACTATATTACTTGTACGATACGTGCACTTGCGTGTAGGTAACCGGCCAACAAGTTTTTGGCGCCGTTGCCGGGGAATATTTTAATTATTTATTTTATTCTAGCTCTAAATTTGAACAATTTTCACGATTCACCCAAATTAATTTTTTTAATATATTTTTTTTTCTTTGGTTACATGTCAGGTTACAATTTTCGCGCACCTCAAACGGGATATGAATGGCTTCCGTCTCGCGAATACCTCCAAAATACCTGTGACATGCCGTCACTTTGTTCAATATGTGGTGGAGATCATTACACTAACCAATGTTGGTATGCACCGAAAGCGAATAATTTCATAGATAACACCAACGTCGGTTATTGGAACACATACACCAACACGCCACGAGAACCCACTGTTCAGGAGTGTTATTTGAACTCCGTCCTTGAAGAGTTTATGAAATCCACTCAAGCATCTATCCGAAGACTGGAGTTACAGTTGGAAGAATTCAAGCGCCAAAAATCTCTTGAAAATATTTCAGACGATATCGAGAATGGTTGCAACAAAGAAAATCCGTTTGAAATTTGTAGTGATAAAAATCCTTTAGACCTGGAAAATAGTGTCGATGAGAAGGAAAAAGAAAATACGAAGACGCTTAAGGATGATGAATCTGACAATACAATCGAGCTAAACTCCAAAGATGTCTCGGAACAAGAGAAGAAGGAGATGGATGTGGTTACAATTACTCAAATTGAGGATATTGTTGTTGTTCATGACATGGCTTTGAAGGCATCAATAGAAGTTGATGAGAAGACGAATGTGTTTGAAGTGGAGGTTATACGCGGACATGAGGTTTTTGTGTACCGATTTGAGGGAGCGAGTGATGAAGATCCCATCTTGACTTCGTACCGATTGATTACAACCAAGAAATATTACAAGCTAAAGTGGACCCTGACATATTGCAATCCTATCCCTGAAGCGGTTGCAATTGAAGTGACAAAGCTCATGGATGGATGCACAATCTACAAGGCTTTGGATTGGACATAACAATTTCAAGAAGCAACGTCCGGCTGAAGACTTTAAACTTAGCGCTTCTCGGGAGGCAACCCGAGCTTTATGTTTTCGTAGTTTTCTTTGATTTTTCATTTCGTTTTTATCGTCATAGGCATGCATTCTAATTAGTTTATTTGAATTTTAATTTTCAGGGTCGAAAACATAGTCAGGAGGTCCAGACGGCCGTCCGAAATCGCAGGCAAAATCCCAGACGGCCGTCCGGGAAACAGAAGGCACAATTGAGCATCACAGCATGTGGGACGGCCGTCCCAAAACATGCCTAATTTGTGGGACGGCCGTCCCAAAACCAGTAACGAGAGAAACATCTCGGACGGCCGTCCGACTATTTTTGGGGCGTTTTAACTTTAAGAAATTCGATTATTTCCTAAACCCTCCTATTTCCTTCTCTCAAACTCTCACACAAAAAAGGAAGCTAGAGAATCAAACAAAATTCTCCAAAATCTACTCTTTCAAGGCATGCCCACAAGGTGTTCCACAATTTGCTCCAACCAAATTTTGAGTTCGGTTGTCAACCAATTCTCACCGAATCTATTCTAACCTCTCTCCCAACTTTCTCGTCCAACAAAAGAAGCCGCACGAGTGAAGCTTCATCTTCTAAAGGCAAAGAAAAAATAAATAAAAGTGCCACCAACCGACGATTCCTCTTCCAAAGCCGCTCCTCAAGCCCGAGACGACCCCGAAGCCTCGAGCTCCCGTGCCGATCGACGATTCCCAAAGAAGATGGAGCGAGAGAGCTTTCCGATGATGAGGAGCGTGAGAGAGCTAGGGAGGAGCACCCCGATCACATCGACTCCGACTAAATCAGGTGTTTTCTATCCTTAAACTTTGTGCTAATTTCGTTGAGGCCAACGAAAATTTTAAGTTTGGGGGTGAAAAAACATGTTTTTGTGCTTATTTGTTTTAGTTTGCATGCATTAGGTTTTATTTGTTTTTATTGCTTTTATTGTTTTTTCCGGAATATAAAAAAAAAAAACAAATTGCTTGAGTCGAATGCATCGATGATTTATGATGATGAGAGATGATCAATGTTTGATGATGAGATTGCTTGTTTTGTGTGATAAGGATTAGATGTTTGTTTAGCTCTCGATTCAACGGGACTTAGAAGCGAATTATTGCTAGGAATCACATTTTGTGCATTGCTTTGGTTGAATGTTTTGTATTTTAAATTTGGGATTAATTTGTGCTAGATCATGCTATGTTCGGTTTTAAGACTCACCTTAGGAAATTTATGATACGAAGTATTGAGTAGTGAGTGATTTGGGATATGATTTGGGCCTTCTTTGAACCGTTTGAGCCTTTCAAGCCGACCTTTTTATCGAAATTATCCTTAGAACCTTGATTTGAGCCTTGGAGAATATGTGTTCTTTCTTTTAGCCAATGTGTAAGGTAGAATAGGTGGAGATTCTTGAAAATTACCCCTTGGAGTTCGGTCGAAAATTTTATAAAGTCCTTCTTCTTCTTCTTCGAAAAAAAAAAGTAGACAAATATCTATGCTTCTATATATATATATATATATATATATATATATATATATATATATATATATATATATATAAAAAGAGAAGAAGAAGAGACTAGAAGGGAGAAATAAGGACTAGTTGTTGAATTATTTTTGAAAACTCGATCCATTGCCTCAAAAGCGAAAGTGGAGACTTTTGAACTTTTGAGAATCGAGTTTATTAAAGTCCGTAGAGGTGAATTCATTGTTTCAAGCGCCTATCTTTCAAATTTTGGCGTAATCACCTAAATTCAAGAAGAATAGCCACATATACCCATATTTCCTACCTCGAACCAAAGAGCCTAACAATTGAAAGCCACAAAGCCCCAATGATCCCAATAGCTTAATGTTCGATATTAGTAGAGTAGAATAATTTGGTGAGTATTTGGAGTCAAGCATATGCATGTAAGTATAAATTCTTTCTATCTTTAATTTGCAAATATTGGATGCTTGAAGCAATTGTATGAATTGTGGTTTTTGGTAATGGTGAATGACTAAGTGTTGTTGAATTTTGAGCTTGCGAATGCCTAAGAATTGTCATTATAATTACATGTTGTGAAAACGTGAAGTTGATCATTGATCTATGTGATGAGATGTTATAGTTAAGTTATTTGCTTATTGGAAGATTTTGCTTGAGGACAAGCAAAAGTTCAAGTTTGGGGGTGTGTTAAGTGTATATTTTTACACTTTATCGTACCTTTTTATTTGAGCTTTTGGTGTGTTTTAATGATAATTGGTGCTTAAAAGGTTGATTTATTGTATTTTAGGTACAAATTGAAGAATTGGAAAAGTATGGGGTCAAAACTGCAATTTTGGAGAAAATATGGGCCAAAAGTGAAAAAATCAAAATTCTGAATATGTAAAGCTCGGACCCCCGTCCCAGTTTTAGTTCAAATCGTGGGACCTCCGTCCGAGAATCCGAAGTTGCGCAGTAAAGGAATTTTAATTGCACAAGGAAGCTGTCTTCTTCCCCAAGTTCTTCACCCTATATAAGAACAAGCCAAGCACACAATTGATGATTTTTTTTACGAAATTTGACACCACAAAACGCGAGGAACAAAGATCAACGAAGACTCAAGCATTATTTTTCTTATTTAATTTATTTCTTTTATTTTCTTTATCATAGAATCACGAGTAGCTAAGTCTTTAGTTTCTAGGATTTTATTTGGAACCCTATGTGGGATTTATGAACCCTTTTCTATGATTTTATGCAAGTTTTAATTCCGGATTATTTCTTCTACTTGTTTTATTAAGTGCATGAATTTGATCACTTTATGTGCTTTTATGTTATTGTTAATCACATGAATCGGAAGATCGGGTTAATAATTAGAACTGTGGTAGAAGAGCCTTTGTGATATTAACATAGGAATATAGTTAATCTCTTAGGTAGCCATTATTGAGATTTGTGCTTAATGCTGTGTTCTAGAATTAATTGCATAGGAATATAGTAATCGAATCTAGAGTATTAGAATCGTAATACACGCGGAAGCGGGTTATGATTAATTTAGCATCTCAGGTTAATAATTCGAGTTAATTGCTTGCATAATTGAAGGAATTGGGGGAATAATAATCACATAGGGGGAAGAATAAAATCCTAGGCTTGTTTACTCTGATAAATCTTCGTGTTTAATTTGCTTTCTTGCTTTGTCGTTTTAATTTGCCTTTAAATTTAATTTAGTTAATTCTCTCTAAAATTCGACTGTGTAGGGTGGGCTTGATAATAATTGGTAGAATTTAGCATCTAGGATTAGATTATTAAATATTCCCTGTGGGTTCGATACCCGGACTTTTAGTCCACTATATTACTTGTACGATACGTGCACTTGCGTGTAGGTAACCGGCCAACAAGTTTTTTAACTATGTTAAGAATATCAGCAAAGGGAAAAGCATAAATTATCAGAACAACACATAACATATACTGTTGGAGATGGTTGGTTTTTGGATGGAGATCAACATAAAGCTCAACAAATGATATATAATTTTTGTGTTTTTTTTTTTTTTTATTTATTGTGGAAGCAACCATCTAATCATGTGCCTTTTCAAAAAAATACTATTCAACAAATGATATCTAGGGTTTTTAGAGAAGCAGTCACCGCCTTGTTTTCAAAAAGATATGATTTTCAGCCCTATTTTGGAGAATTCGTTAATCTAGGGCCGTATTATTTGGGATCGAATTAAATCCGATCAATTAGGGAATGAAGAGGATGCGTAATCTTAAGAAGTGAGAGGAAAATACGCTGATAATCAAGGCCCAACCAAAAATCCAGTATAATTGAATTTAATAAGCCAAATAAACCCCATAAAATAATTTATTAAATAAATGACAGTTGTACCCCGAAAATGAGCGGAAAAAAAACCTAGGGTTTCACCAGAGCAACCTTACTTTTATAATTTAATATCTTCTTTATTTTCAATAACAATTTTCATCAATTTCCATTATTTTACATACTCGTTTAATTATTATCATTATTACTTTTTATTTCTTTTCATTTTTGTTCGATTTTATAGAAAAATGTTTTTATCTTAAAACTTAAAAGTATATCAAGAAACCACAATTAAAATGCATTTATTTTCTTTATTTTAAATTTGAACATATAAATTATTTCAAATTTCTATCTAATTAATTTGAAGTGTAGGCATTTTATCTTTCTGTAATATAATTTATTAAATATTTATTATCAGTTTTAATTATTAGATTTATTTAATCAAAATAATACACAAAATAATATTTTTTATCACTAAAAAAATTAAGATGTGTAATTAAGTTTTAATGATAAATTTCATTGTAAATATTTCGAATAAATTATAAAAAAATATTTCACTATGATTCTTATGATACTTTATATTTTATTGATCTTTAGAATAAATATCCGTTGGATAAAAATATGATTAGAGAGTTCAATACAAGTAAACATAAAAAAAATATGAGCAAAATTAAAATGAGTATAAATTATTTGGATTTTTTTATTATAATATTTAAAAGATTTAAGTTTGTAAAACAGTGAAAGAGGGAGACTTGTCTTAAAACATCTAAGAATAAAAGGGTATAATTGGTATAACATATAATCTGGGGGGTAATTGAAGATTTTAATAGTAGTGGGGAGGTAAGCTAAGTGATGGTTTTTATTGAGTACAGGGGTGGTAAGTTAAATAAACCCTTGATTTTCAAATTGGTGAACTTTTCATTGTAGAAATCAAATTAATTAAAGAATATTTGAAATAATAAACTAAAATAAAATTAAATACTAATATACGAGAAAAATGTCTAGAAATAAGAAAAAAAATAGTTGTGAATGACTAAGATTGATTATCACTATTGAGGTTAAATAAATTCTTAAATTTTACTTACAGTCGTTATTATGCGTTTTATTAGTATAGGTGATAATATGATTTAATCATAGTCAATTATGTAACAAAAACATAAAAATATAATAAGTTAATTAATAATAATGTACATTACTTACTTTTAGTAATAAAAATTTATGTCAAGGGCGTGTTAGTATATTAGAAAATATGTTAAAAGTTGTATTTTTTTATTCATAATTATTTTTATTCATTACATTTTCACAATGTTTTTCTTTAAAATTATATTTCAAGGGTTTTCCAATAATCATAATATCATAAGTATATATATAAATAAGTGATCACATAAAAAGAACTTTATATTTTAAGTTGAGGGCTCCATGTTTAATGTATTTTCAATCTTTAGGTTTAATGCATTTTCAATTGTTAGGGGCCTTTTTGGTTGGATGGCTTGGATAGATAGGTAGAGATGGGATAGTTAATATTGAGATTAAAATGGTGATAACTGATAAGTAACACTTAACATCATATTTGGTTTGCGCTATTATCTCAAAACTGATAATTCCTTAACCAACAATACACTGTTTTGTTTTGTTGATATTAAGGTATTAGTAGGGGATTAATTGGAAATTATCGTAAATGCCCTTAGAAAGATAAAATATTGTATAATCACTTTCTCATCTTTCCATCTCATTTCACAAAAAACTTCCCTCCACCGATAATGCGCCACAATCCTTAGATTGAATTTCTGTAAGTTGGAAAACAATCATATTATAATATTTACAAAAACACCAAACTCATAAATAATATTGACAAAAAACAATAAATAGAAATACATTGCGGTCATTATGTTCATTATGTAAGAATCTAATCAAGTTAAATAAAAACAGTTGTTTTAATTAGTTAATTAATAAGGAATTAAAAAATAATCACCTGAAAGAAACCACAGGGCCGGTAAGAAACCACAACACCATGGAAAAGAAGGCAACCGTGTTTTATTTTAATTAATCCCAACCACCCCTTCAGTTTTAGGACCACATAGGAAAATTAATTTTCAATAAAAATTCTATTTTAACCAAAAATAGAGAATTTGGGAAGAACAGTTGTGCCTCTGTAACATTAGGGCTCCATTGTGACGGAGGAATTATGAAGAAAGTTAGTTTTTATATGAAACATATTTGTAATTGTTTCATTGTTTAAGGGCAATATCGACATTTTATAAGGTACTAGATGATCTGTATTAAATAATCAAGCCATATTTGGCTTGATAAATAATATTTTAATTGGATGATAAAATCTATGGGGCCACCTATCACCAGATGGTTTAACCATATAACCAAATACCGTATTAAGGGCTCGTTCGGTTACCTATATTTGATTAGATTGGATTACATGAGATTAGATTAACTCCCTACTGACTAATTAATTATTTAGTTAGTAGCATGTTCGGTTTCTTAGATTAGATTTTCTATTAAATTTGTTAAAATCGGTTATTATATATGAATTGTCTATAAAACCACTTAGTTTACAATAATAAAATATGATTTTAAGGATAAAATTGTCTTTTTCCTTTTTCAGCACCCCCTATTAAATTAATCTCAGGGGGGTGCTACTAATTTAAAGAAATAGTAGCATTTAATAGCGGGCTTTGATTTTAGTAGCGGGTTTGAAAAAGTGTGAATCTTTCCAACCGAACATGCTATTATCTCCTACTATTTAGTCAGTAGAACCTTATAGCGGTAACCCAACGAGCCATAAGCGGGACTATTTGTCCCATCACGCGTTATAATGGGAATCGAAGGAGCCCTAGATGTATAATTAGGCTTATTACTAAGTGTTGTACTAATTGGATATTATTAAAAAAACCATAAAAAATATTATGTAACTTTTATTAATTAATCATAAATTATATATCAAGTAAAATCATACGTAATCACGTATAATAAAATCTACGTAATCACGTGCAACGCACGTTGTGCTTGCTAGTTCATTAAAAAAATGTGAAATTCAAAACAATTAGAATTTTTTGTTGCAAGTAATGCTTTGTGAACCTATTCTCGGTCAAGCTCTCCCATCATCCATATGTATAGTAATTTGGCAAAATCGAGGATTCTAAACCTTTTATCCGGCAGTAGTTCAATCCCGGTAAATTTTGTTTTGAACTATAATGCCAGTGCAATCCGAAAATTTGCAATTTTGGCAACAAGTTTGTCATTTCAATTTTTTCGAAATTTCAATTTTCATTTTTGTTAATTATTTCGGAACACAAGTGGAACTAGTTTTTCCGAAAAAGCTAGATTCGATCGTTCTCTTTCCATCCTATATGAAACCTCATATAATTAAAAAAAAAGAAAAAAAAGAAAAAAAAAAAAACTTACAAAATAGACAACAATGTTATTCAGGTTTATCTACATACTGGTCAAAGTAATCCTCGAAACACAGTTTTGAATCTCTAATTTCTATGCCCAACTACAGAAGAGAAAACCTGAATTATTCTCAAAAAATTTATAAACTCCAATAAATCAGACCGTTATTCCAAATTCAAAATACGCATCAAGATTCCATTTTTTTTAATACAAAAAAATTTGTGGGGTCATATTTTTCTGGACAAAATACACTTTGCCCCCTATAAATTTCTATTTTTCGCAATTTCTCCCAAAAAAAAAAATGGATATTCCCCCTTCGAAATATTATATTGATTGCACTTTGTCCCATAAGCCAATTTTTTGAGGGCATTGTGCAACAAAAATAACATTTTATAGGGCAATGTGCAAAAAAATATTGTTTCGAAAGAGCAACATGCAATAAAACTAACATTTAAAGGGACAAAGTGCATCAAAATACTCAATTTCGATGAACTGTGCAACAAGAATAATATTTTGAAGTGAGAGACATTCACTTTTAAATAAATTGAGGGGGTAAAGTGAGAAAATTAGAAATTTAGAGGGGGTGATGTGCAATTTTCCCTATTATTTTATTATTCCCAAAACAGTAGTAGGTGTACTCTGACATCAATGTTTTTTTCCCTTTAATTTATTTAATTTTTAAAATAAAAAAAGAAAAGAAAAAGAAAAGGCCCTTTAATATGTTAACGGATATATTGAATGTTACCCACCCCGCCTCTGTCGAAATTTGAAATTTGGTGTCTCTTTCTTTAAAGAGTTGTTTTTCTTGATTACTGTACCCCACTTTTTTCTCTTTTGCTTCTTATCTTTTTATTTCGTTTGAATATTTTGTTTTATTTTTTATTTTTTGAATTTTTGGTTTTTGGTGTGTGAAAAATGGGTAGCTGTTTGAGTAAGAAGAGTGTGTGTGCTTCTTCTTCTTCGTCTCCGGTTGAAATTCAAAAACCGCCGGAGAAACTGCAATCTGATTCCCAATTGGAGAAGAAAGAAGCTGTGGTGAAGAAAGAGATTTTCGTTATCAAACACCGGATTAGCCATGAAATCGAGAGGCCGAGATCCGATGATGAGACCGGCGATTTGAAGAATGTTGAGGGTAAAATTGGTGAGGGTTTGGATGTTGGAAATGGCGGCGGCGGAGGAGGAGGAGGAGGAGCGGCGCCGGTGAGGACTTCGAGCTGCACGAAGGAAGAGGTGGACGCTATTTTGATTCAGTGCGGGAGGCTCAGCCGCAGCTCCTCCACCGGAAAGGCCGGCCACCTCTCGTCGGAAAACGGTGGGAGAAAGTACTCTGGTTCGAAGAGGAGTTACGATTTCGACAACGACAACGGCAGATCTGACGGGAACAATGTCGGGGAAGGAGACGACGACGCGGTGGCGAGGGAGAGGGAGAACCGCCGCCGCGAGCGGCACCGCCAGTCTCAGGGGCGGCGGAGGACCCCCAGTAGGGAGAGGGAAAAGGACCAGGCCGCTCAGCAGCAGCGTTCCGGCAGCAGAGAGAGGGTCGCCGGCGGCGGCGGAAGGCGGGTGAGCAGATCTCCTGGTAGAAGATCTGAATCTCCAATTACTGCAAATTCAAATTCATCTTCTGCCAATACAAATTCCAGACCGGGGAAGATGGTTTCGGTCCCCGCCACCGTATCTTCAATGGCAATGGACAAGAGTACCAACGCCGGCGAGCCTAATTCCGGGGCGGCGATTAAAAGGATCCAAGTGAAGAGGAATGTTGGAGGAGATGGGGCTGCTGTGGGTACAACTAGAACAGCTTCTTCTCCTCGAGCTCGATCGCCGGCGAACGTTAGGGTTTTGAATGAGAATTCCAATCAGAATCAGCCGATTTCACTTAGTAGAAGCAATTCGAGGAAGGCTGAGCATTCTCCATACCGAAGAAACCCTCTTGGTGAAATTGACACCAACATTATCTCTGCACAGGTATGGTCTACATTATCTTTCTTATCAATTCCGCAACTCTTAGGCCTCATTTGGTTTGGAGATTAGCCATGATGAACTAAATAATTGAACTTTGCTTGATGTTTGGTATCCGCAATCAATTGTCGGGTCGACCCGTCAAAATTATGTTATCATGACTTATCTTGACAACCAAACGAGGCCTTACTAATTCTGTTGAAAGTATAATCTGAAGCTTTTCTAATTGTCAATTAATTTTATTTTTATGAAACATGATTCTTGAATCTTGATTGTGAAAATGAAATGTACTTACCAGGCTCCACCTATTCAGAAGACCAACGGTGACAAGCACATAGTACAAGGGGCCGAGAACCGAATTAATCAACAACAGCACCTCGTGACAGAGGAAACAAAGGGACAGTATGGAATTTCAGGACATGTTGGATTGAACGTCATTTCTTCCGTGGGGCCCGGCGATAACCCGAAACTGAACGCAGTCGCAAGAACAAGATCCTCTCGACTGTCTAGAGAACTAGACATCAACCCCGAAACCCTATCGAACCCTAACGCACCACCATCTTCTTCCTACACCGCGTTGCTTCTAGAAGACATCCAAAACTTCCACCAAAAGAACACCACACCATCGCCGCCACCTCCTTCGTTCTCTCTCCCGGAGTGCTTGACCAAAGCATGCTCGATCCTCGAAGCGGTTGCTGACCTCAACTCAAGCACTGGCGAGAACAAGCCGGGTTTAGCAGTGAGGAAAACGGTGAAAACAGACCCCACCATTGTGGAATCCGAGGTTGTTGTGAACGATGATTTGATGGAGCCGAGTTTTCACAAGTACGTTACGGTGAAAAGGGGAGGCACGATTGGGGTGGGAGAAGACGATGAAGATTTTGAAGAGCAAGAATCTTCCGGAAGTAATAGCGTTGTTGTTGGGAGTCAACAGCAACAATGGCTGTCTTCTTCTGGTTGGGAGCCTAATTCTGCCGAGTCAACCGATCGGTGGACTTGTTCTTCTTCTGCTTCTGCTTCTTCGAGTGGAAAGAGAGTAGTGAGTGCTAAGAAGAGGAATTCTCAACATAGTGGAATCGGGAGGGGCAGAATCGGAACCGGTGGTGTGACGCTGCAAGATAATGTTGTGTTTCGAGTTTGATTTTAAATATGTGGATGTTGTATTTGTTTTAGTTTGTTCAATGGTTCTTTACATAGCTGTTTCTTTTTACCAGTTCTTTATCTTGTTAACTGGAAAAAACTTGAGCTGCTTTAACAGTTTGTATCATTTCATTTTGTTGTAAAATGAATTAATGAATTATGACGGTGAGAGATGAGAATTAAGTTTGATACATAATCTTCTTTAACTTCGTTAATCTTCTTTTTTTTTTTTTTTTTTTTAACTGGTTCCCCAATTTCCCTCTTGGTGTCTCGAACCCACAACCGATTAGATACTAGGTGCAAGGTGCTTACCAACGGACTACCTTGTCTTGACATTGATGGTTTCTTTGGATATGCCTTTAATGAGATTATTAGATAAACTTGAGTTGCTCGTGTAAATTCTTCATTTCTTTTGTTGCATATTTGTCAAGTGCGTAGTTTGTATTGCTCAAAACCCAAAAAAATTAAATGAGCCGAACTTGAGCCTAAAACAAAGAGAAATGATGGTATTTGAGCTTGAACCTATAGTTTCGAAGACCGATGGTATTTGAGCTTGAGCCAACCCTAATAATGGATTAGTGGTTGGTTGGTTACTCACTCTATTTTATTAATCACTAACTCATTATCTTTTGCTCCTGCGTCCTGCCTCGGTTCTCGTGGATTTTACAAGAGGGAAAGAACAAATATTTGAGAGAAGAAGGCTTAGAGTTATTTCAATATCTCTTTTGTAATATTTTCTAGAGTCTGTTTTAGGTACTCATCTTGAGCACATACCTTGTAAGTCTAGAGACATGTTAGGGTGAGTTGAAGACGCTAGACTTAATTATACGAAGGATACCTGTAAAATACCTTTTTAATAGGAAAGTCATTTACTTCCTTACTTTGTATTACTGTAATACTGTTTATATTAGTTTATTTCTTCTTTGGAGGCAGTCCAAAAATATTTACTTGTGGACTTTGAATCTTGTGTTTGTAATTTTACTCCGCTGCACGTTTTGTTAAGCATTATCATTTTTTTTTTTTGAACACATGTTAAGCATTATCATTCTTCACATAACATCTTTGTTTTTGTCTAATTATCACGGATTCACAGATTGACTTTCAATTGGCATCAAGAGCCAACACTTGACCAATACTAAGTGTCGTGTCGTTCCTGTTTTATTTACTGCAGTGACACGAATTCGTGATGGACACCTGAGTGTCTGCAAGCATACATCCTCTCGTTCTAAATGGCTACAATTACACTTATCGGAAATTCAAGATGAGTGCCTTCATCATATCCATTGATGAAAGAGCGAGCTTGGAGATCAATTCTCACTGGCCGATGGCGCCCACCCTCTAGTGTTGATGAAGATGGTGGTGTCACTGTCACTCATTTAATCGAGTGGGTTCACGGAGATACAAATGAGGTTTTGTAGGTCTTCTAAAGGTCTTCTAAGGAATGAAAAATTGGTGAACAATGTTGTGGGAACTCTTCCTGAGAGGTTCAACATGAAGGTGAGCGTCATTCAAGAAGCGAAGGACACTTCTTCGATGAGTCTGGATGAGCTGATTGACAACCTCAAGTACTGAAATGAATCTCGAAGATCAAAATAAGGACTCCAAGCTGAAGTTGGAAAAGATGTTGAGACATCTGATGATGAAGAAATGGATCCACAGAAATACTTGAACAATGTAGTTGTAATATATTGGGCAATGATTAAAAAAATAAAAATGCTCAAATAATTAAACTTAATATATGAATGTATTATATATTCAGGCACGTGTGACGGGCAAACATTTAAACATTTAATTTGTATAATTCACTATTTACTGTGGTAATTACATAGTAATTTTTTTTGTTAAACAGACTAGACGACATTCAAAGATTAGTATTCTAATATAAAATACTTGGTGAATAAACCCACAAGGAAAAATTCAAAGTCAGTTTAAAATATCGGCAAATGGTAAATAAGTTCATGACAAGGGACTTAAATGCACATATGTCATCCTCTAGCTCTATATTGTCTAAATCAATGTTCTCAGAATCGGACCGGTTATAGAACCAGACAACCATTTGGGTCATCGGTTTATAGGGTCGAACCGATTCAACCGGCTTTTTGATTTTTTTTAATATGAGATTATTTTATTAATTTTAATGTTTTAAAAATTATTATTTTCTTTATATTTTTAATATCTCATTTATTATTTTCACTTTAATCTACTTCACCTCACTTTTTACTATATTTTATTGCTTATACTCTATATTTTTCTATTTTTTATGCTTGAAATCCGGCAATCAGCCACCCCTATTCGATCACCCATGATCATATCCGACAATCCTTCGACCACTCATGACAAGATCCGGCCACCCACTACTAAGTCTGTCAAATCTAGCCACAAAACCAACTCAGGGGTGATTCAAGACGTTTTGGCCGAAAATCGGGTTCCTTGCCTGACTCGTCGGTTCTCGGGTTTTACCCGGTCGAACCGAATTTTGGTAATTTGACCCCGGTTTTTGATTTTTCAGGTTTCAGATGTCAGACCGAACTGCTTTATAGCCAGTTCACGGTCGAACCGGTTTGACCGGCCGGTTCGGTCCGGTTCTAACAACATTGGTCTAGACCACTTACTGAAACTAAGAATCCGTTAGAATCCTATCGGAATAACGTATCCAATGCAATATCTTATTAGAGTTTCTAACAATGTTTCGGGAGATGATCGTAATTACCGATACCACATGGACCTTAAAATTAGAATATTAGCATACCTCAAGGGTGTAGGTGTAATTTACCCTTCATTCTTTTAAGCAAACCACATCAATAATATAATTTGGCAAGATACTCCATGTAATTTTGCATCCCCTTAAAAAGGAAACTTGCATAATCTTTGGAACAACTTGCTTGTCAAATGGAGTTAATATGTGCTCATGACACTGCTTGGGACCCACATGATCGTAAACGTGATATTTTAATAATATTTCATTGGTCTTTTCTATCCTAAGGAGGACAAATACTAACCCATAATAAGTTCTAAACTAACGTTGTCTATACTATTGTTGCAGTACCAAATTTGACGCATGCATAATAGAAAAAGCATTTTCCAATTTGTTGAATTCTTGGAATTTTACACCACATGGGACTAAATGGGACTGAACTTTAAATAATGTTAAATTATAATCAGCAACAAATCCAAAGTCCTACAACCTGAAATGCTGCCAAATATACTGCACTTGTGGGAAAATCATAGCTTTTAGTGTGATTAAAACAATTTTTGAGTTTTTAGCATTTTTCTCATGGTCTTTCTAACTGTATATACTCGTCTTTCAGATCCTCAAACAGATGATGACCGATAAACAAACAAAAATCATGGGATTTGTCTCATTTTTCATGTTTGCCTCCTTGATATCCACACAAACCAAGGTTTTCAAAAGATCTAATGTTTAGAGGTGTAATTTGAATATTTGATATATAAGCACCAGGGCCGGTCCGGCGTATTCGGGGGCCCGGGGCGAGAATATATTTTGTGCCCTTAATAATATGAGGTCTCGGTCCGACTTTTTTTTTTTCCTTTTTTTTTGATGGAATAATATAGACAAATATTTATTAATTTAAATTTATTTATCAATAAATATTGAAAATATTAATGTATACCTAAATTTTGTTTTATAAAGCAAATGTTAGAAATGTAGGAAATAATTTTTGTTTGAATAAAATAAAAAAAATTAAATTGTATATATTGTAAACTAAGTATTAAAATTTATAAATAGAAAATATATTTTTTTTAAACAATTGATAAATAAAAAAAATTATACAATAGAAATATATTTGTTTTCACACAAAAAGTATTAGTATATATATATAAAAACACTGAAAATGGGCCCCTAGTAAAACTGGGCCCTGGGCGTGGACCCTGCTCGCCCCACCCCAGGGCCGGCCCTGATAAGCACTAAACTAGAAAATTACTTTCAGTAACATCAACGATATGAAATTTCTGTTTTCGATATTGGCCATATTATAATGAATAGGGTAGATAAAAAAAAAAAATCAAACTCGATTTTTATAAACATTTTCTTTAATTTTATTTTAGCAAAACCTCGTGTTGATAATGTGTTATAAAATATAAATTAGATTACGTATATGACTAAAAAATACATGCATCAATTCTATAATATGTCCACAATTGATTGAAATCAAATGTGGTAGAACTGTAGAGTCATTAATTAGCTAATGAAATATAATATAATATGATAGTATGGTTACAACTAGAATCTATGAGAACAAAGGAGTTATTGATTTATTGTGTTCGACAATACACATGATAAATTGGTTTGAAAATCAAAGCATGTATGTCACTTGTCGAGGTTGAAATTCATTAATTAAATGATAGACATAGTATATATATATATATATATATATATATATATATATATATATATATATATATATATATATATATATATATATATATATATATATATATATATATATATATATATATATATATATATATATATATATATATATATATATATATATATATATATACATAATATGGAAGTGTTGCAGATATAATATTACTACAGAGTTATGGCAGGAGAAAAATATTGTCTGGTATTCCAAAACTTTGGATCAAATTGCAATTTTTAAAATTTCTTAAATAAAGAAAAATAAATTGCGTCTTCCCTAAAATTATTGTCCCTCATTGAAATCGCCACGACCACCAACAAACTCCCACCACCACCACCACCACCGGCAATGACCTCGTCAAGCTGCGGGCTCCAAACAGAGAGAAAGAACATGTCTACCCCAAAATTATTCTTCTTCTCATTGAAATCACCACCACCACCACCAAACTCACAACACCATCTCCAGCAATCACCTTTTCACCTCGCCGCCACTACCCCTTCCTTTCACCACCCGCCTCCTCCGCTCTTCTCACCACAGACACTCTGATCCACCGCCAAATTCTCAAAATCCATCTCCCTTGTCAGCCACCTTTACTTGAGATTTGATTGTGGCGAGATGTGAGGCATGAACATTGAAGAAATCAACATTATTTTTTTCACACAGTGTTGGAGAAGAGGGATCACGTTACACAAGAAGACATTGGGTTGGGTTTTGTTGCAATTGTTTTTTGCGTTTTGTTATGTTTTCTTTTTTATTTTATTTATTTATTAATAATTCAATTCATTAAAATTAAGCTATATTATAAATAAATATTTAATAAATTAGTGATATGATTTAGTATTATGTTAATGTAGATTTTTGATCATATTGATTTTGCTTGATCTTGATGTAGTACAGTGTATAACAAAATATTCATATTCATTACTAAAAAACTTTTAAAAATCAGTGTAACAATTATCATTATTCTTCTTCTTTCATCTAATTCATTTTTGGTGACGTTTTTCTCTGTCGAAATTCTAACATCATCATTTATTTAATTAATTTTTAATTTACTGAAAAAATTTCTTATGCGGTTAATTTTTTATTATGATATTTGTTTTCTTCAACACCTCTCTAAAGACAGTATTAGAAATAGACTCCCTTAATGAGTAAACACAATTATAATTAAATTATTGAGAAAATTAGAATTGGTCATAAAAAATCATATAGACCGACACCACAAAATGCTAATATATAACAATTTTCCGTATATATAAACAGGGGTATCTTATTAGGAAAAAAATAAAATTTTATTTTATATAAAATATTATTATAAAATTTTGTAGTATTTTGAGAACTGCGGTATAAAGAAAATATCAAGAATAATTCATAATAAGTTTTGTCTCATATATTTTGCAATACTTTTATCGAGGAGCGCCGTGTGGAATTCTTTAGAAAGCAAAAATAATTCTAAAATCTAGCTAATGTAATATAAGTATATACAACCATTGAAACTCCTTAAATTAAGAAAAAAAATATGCATTATAGATGATAATTTTATTTTTTGAGGGGGCAAATAAACTAAAATATATAAATAAAAGTAAAAAAAACTAATACGAAAATCATTTTTTTCTTTTTGGAGGGGCGGCTCCCCCCTTGGGGTGCCTTAGTTACGCCCCTTCTTTCATTTGCCGTAGATAGTAAAAAAATACTTTTAAATTTCATATTTTAATTAAATATATAAATTTATCGAGGGCAAATTTCACTTTCTCACTTCGTCCTCGGACCTCGAACCACTTTATCCCCTCGTACTCTCAATTGTATCGATTTACCCTGTGCACTTGTACAATTGTCCCAATGTAACCCTCTCCGTAAATTTTCACGATTTTGACCTTGAAGCCGTTATTGAAGGTCTGAAAATTACAGGAATGATGACAGGAATGATGAATTCTTTGTTCAAGTTCTTTTGTTTTCAGTCTCAATTCTAAATATTTTGCCTTCAGTTCCTCATTTGCACGCAAAAAATGTTCAACCATTTGCTGAAGCTCTTCCTTTTTTCTTAAGCTCTAACATCCTTTTGTTGATAATACAACCACAACCTCGAGCTCGTTCACACAAAGGAGGATCGAACCATTTGAAAAAAAATCATAGTAATTCACTATATAATTGCAGGACGTACATATTCTCTGTGAAAGCATATTGAACCTTAAAAAACTTACCATAGCAATTAATTCTATTTTCATTAAGATTAGTCGTTGAGTTAACCCTACTTCAGTTTCTTCTAATGTAACTTGAGCCCACACTTGAGATTATAAAATCGAGCAATTAAGGTTATGAAGGGGTAAAGTGATTCAAGGATAGAGTACAATAAGTGGAAATGAAATTTGCCCATTTGTATATGTTTTATCCGCAAGTTGTTGTAGATATAATGATATTGATAAAATTAAAAATATTTGACAAATTAATTATTTTGATCTAAATAATAACATTACGTACGCCACATCCTTCAAAGTTTAATCAAAATCAAATTATAAAGTTAAACAAATCTATTTAATTTTGTCTTATAAAAAAAAATCTACTTAATTTTGAATAATATATTATTCAACCTCCGGAAGTATTTTGATAGCTATGTATGATAGTGAGTTTGTATGATAGTGAGTATGAATAGAATAATAAAGGGTCCATTTGATATACAACCCTAGAATGGAAAATATATAGGGATAGGTCCACCCCTAAAATTCTTCATTTGAGATACACCCCTGGAGAGGCAAAAGTACTATTGTGCCATTAAGTGAAATTTTCGCCCAACTACATCAGTAATTTCGCCCTTGCATTCAACATAATGCCCAACTGCATTTATAATTCTGGGCCTGCATTCAACATTATGCCCAACATCGTTTAGCATTCTGGACCTGCATTTATCAGTTTTACAGATTTATTTATCAAAAAAATATAAATGATTATTTTATTATTATTTTTTATATATACCCTTGTATTTTTTTTATTTTTTTTTTATTTTTTTATTTTTTAATTTTGTTTTATTTTTAGTTCTTTAATTTTTTTTTAATTTTTTAATTTGTTTTAATTTTTTGGGGTCTTAAGATATAAGTCCCTGGTGCCAAACCTTATTAGAACTAAATGACAAGTCTAACTAAAATTTGCTTCACATCCTTTATAAATTTTATTCCAAAAATGCCCTCCACACACAAAAAATAAAATCTGCACTAAGTAATATTTTAAACTGCATTTATAAAAAAAATCTGCTATATGCATTTTAATTTTTGCATCTAATAACTTTGATATTTTTACGTTTAACACGGATTTTCTTTCTTCATTTTACTTTTTTTTTTCAGTATTATAAAAATCTTTTTTCCCCCATTTTATTCTACATATTATTTAAAATTATGAATGTTTTTTTTTTTTTCTGCTATAGTCACCAACAGACACCCATAGGAACTTGTAGTAATCGTAGACACCCATAGGAACCCATAGTAATTGTAGACACACATAAGAACCCGTAGTAATCGTAATTGTCCATAGTTATTCGTACTCACAATTTACAAACCCTAACTTTGCCTTTGAACCCCAGCCGCCATCCATCTGTAGGCACAGTAAACCATAGTCATTCGTAGTCACACTCGTAAAAAAAACGAAATCGTAAAAAAAATGAAACCCTAGATCTACAACCACAGATCTACCACCACAACCGCGTTGCCGCCATAGCCATCGTCTTACCTTTTTCCCCATAACCACTCCCCACTGTAATCGGATCCACCACCACCCTAACAGCCTCCATAGCCGTCTCGCCAGTCCGTCATCCACGATAGCCGCCTTCATACCCATCGTCACCATAGTCGCTGCTAGTTCCACCAACCATCATAGCAGTTTTCATATCCAAGCCCCACAACCAGAGAACCGCCTCAACCAGTCCAGCAATACCCGCCATAGCCACCATACCCGCCGTTGCCACCATACCCGCCTCCATAAACAACCTACCATACCCTCCACCGCCACCTATCACTCAAATCTGATAAAAAAAATTAGAGAAAAGGGGAAGATAGAGAAAAACAACCCACCGGCTACCATACCCACGGCCATAGCAATCAAATCTGCCAGAAAAAAGAAAAAAAAAATACAGAGAGAGAGAGAGAGAGAGAGAGAGAGAGAGAGAGAGAGAGAGAGAGAGAGAGAGAGAGAGAGAGAGAGAGAGAGAGAGAGAGAGAGAGAGAGAGAGAGAGAGAGAGAGAGGATACGGTTGAAACAAAGAGAAAGAGAAAAGGGGTGGGGTGGGTTGGGCGGCAGAGAAAAAAGGGTGAGAAGAAAAAAAGGAATGAAAAATAAATGTGATTTTTTATTACTTATATTAAGGGTATTTTCGGGTTAAATAAAAGTTAAAGGATGTGATTCAAATTTTATTTACGACTAAGGATTTAGTTAAAATATTGTATTTGAGGTTGTCCCCCATATCTAATTAATTTTGATTTAAGGGGTGTCTAACATATTACCCCTAATTTTTTTCAATTTTTTGATAAATTTACTGTACTGAAATTGACTACACATGACTATAGTATACGGACAGTCATTTATAGTTATATGTAGTCATATACTGTTTTTTTACCCCAAAATTATGGTCGACCGATTATGTAACCCGTTGATTATATAAAAAAAACTTCATTTATACCAACAAATAAATTCACAATTTGAATCTTGTTATTATAAATCAATTAGTACCCAACAAAAAAATCGAAAAACACAATCATTAACATCAGCATAGTATACATCAGAAGAAATGCATATCTTTTATATAAAAAATATATAATTACATGCTACTAAACGTGACTATATATAATTACATGTATATGACCATATGTGACTATATATGACTACATGTATATGACCATATGTGACTATATATAACTACATGTATATGACCATATGTGACTATATATAACTAACTACATGTATATGACCATATGTGGCTATATATAACTACAGATAACTAACTATATGAGTATAGTCATATATAGTATAATTTGAATTTATAGCTTCAAATCTCACTTTTCAACCCGACAACAACTCCGATCTATCTGTCCCAATATGAATCTCGAAATTAGTATATGACCATATGTGACTATATATAACTACATGTGACTAACTATATGAGTATAGTTATATATAGTATAATTTGAATTTATAGTTTCAAATCTCACTTTTCAACCCGACAACAACTCCGATCTATCTGTCCCAATATGAATCTCGAAACTAGAACACTAAAAGCAGGCTTGGTTCGACCCCAAACCAAAAAAAAAACGTAAAATAAAAAAAAAAAGAGAAAATCCACCCCCTATAAAACCCTTCCCCGTCGCCACACCTGCGCCACCGCAAGCTCCTCGCCGACCGCTCAAAACTGTGACACATAAAATACTAATACTATCAAATTCATTCGCCATTGAATCCTATACTGTTGACTTCATAAATATTAATAATTAAAAGAAATATCAAGGCTCACAATCCACTCTCTTCAACACACATACATACCCTCACTTCCACACACTCACAACAGTTAACTTTACAACAATTATAGGCTAGAAGATTATGAAGGTATTTTCCTCAAAACTCAATTTAGGAATGACATACTCACAGAAGCCGCCATATGATTGTATGTGCCACTGCAACCTAAAAATTAAATTCAACCAAACCAATCATAAAAAACAATCAACGATTCAATTTTTCGATTAAATATATACAAAACAATGAAAAAAAATGAGACCCAATTACAATCACATATCGGAAAAATCACCAAATTAGCCCTGTTTTGTTTTACCGGAAGAATGGTTTTCAGAAATCGAGATCAGTTTTCGGGACTTCGGCGATTCTGAGAGCCCATGAAATTAGCATGAGGAGAAACCCAGTAGCCAAAGAGAGCATCGATGTTAGCCATGGAAATGGGTACGCGTTCAGGCTCCACCACGTGGTGAAGTAAATCCCGATCTTCTGTTTTCCCGTTGCCTCCGACGATTCTAAAATCGGCTCCGATTGATCGGCCTCGTACGCCTTGTAGATAACCATAGAAGATTGCTCCTTCTCTCTGTCAGTAGAAGTGACTGGACCTTCGAGACGTGGAGCGGTTTGGAAGGGGAAATAGTGCAACTCCGGAGAGTTTTCGCCGCCACGAGAGAAGGCAACACCGGCGAGTGATGGCCAGATCTGGCGAGAGAGAGTAAGAAAGAGGGAGAGATGAAGAGAGATGGAAAGAACGGCGGTGTGAGTTCGAAGAGAAAAGATTAGAAGGGTTAGGGCATATATTGAGTTAAAACTAAAATGGGTAAAATAGGTACTTCAAGTTGTCTAGGGGGGTCTCACTAATTAAGATCATAATTTGAGTTTTTGACTAGAGCAGAAAAAATTGTTGTGCCTCCTTATATATATTTTCAAAACTAGGGGGTTATCACTCATTTTCCCTAATAATAAATTATAATATGAAAAATTGCTCTAATCCACCTAAAATAAATATTAATTAACCTGGTGACAATTTTATAAATGTGAAAACATACGATATTCCTCGAAAAAACATACGTTATTTACTTACAGAAAAAAGGAAAATCTCTAAAGTTTCTTTTAATAGAAAAAATATTACTTAAAGTTTAAAGTAGCTTAAGAATTATGTGAGATATTATAAAAAAATTATTAAAAGTAATTTGTAATATCAAAGATTGCATACCATAACATTTATAACTTTGGGGAAATTTGTTAGACACCCCTTATTTTGGACTTATATAGGTGGAAATCCTAGTTTTTAGATGAATATAGGCAGAGGTCCTTTGATAAAAAAAAGTAATATAAATAAAATAAATTAATTAGTATATAGACATAAACATTCTCAATTAATAAGAAAACAAATCTAATCTCTCTCTCTATCTCCAATCTCACGTTTCTCTCACCCTATATTTAATCATTCGTCTCTCTATCCCTATGTATCTCACGCCTCTCTCCCTCCATCTCGTGGTCCTGTGTTTTTTTTACTTTATTTTTTTTCGATGATGAAATAATATAGAGAATGAAAAAAAGGATCTTTTTAGATATTAGATGATTTCGTGGTGAAAAATTCAGAAATCCAAAATCCTTGCCAAATTTCGCATTGTGTCTTCCGTATGTAGAATCTTCCCATCGTTTGTTGTTAGCAATTTCCGTTTGCAGGTTGTTTTAACTTTGTTTGTTGTTTGAAGAATTGAGTTTGATGTTGAGATTCGATTCCTTTGGTTTACAATTTGTAAGGTATGTCTTAAGTTACATTTTGCAAACACTGTTTAATGTTTTTGCTTTTTACAATTTGTAAGGTTGTTTTTGTTGATGTTTTTAATGATGCTGATTTTTGTTATTTTTTTTTTCAATTTCCTGTTTGTATTTGGCGAAGTCATAAGTAGTTTATTGCTAGCAATTCCATAATGCAAGTTCTGCTGATTTTTTTCTTCATTTTGCTGTTTGCATTTGTCGAAATCATTGGTCTTTTTTTTTTTTTGTTTTTTTGCAATTCAATAATAAAAATTCTTATTTTTCAGTTTGCTATTTGCAGTTCACAGAGTCATAGGCGTCGCAGTTCACGAAATGGCGATTTTAGAGTACGAGTTTGTAAAATAAATAGTTATTTTTTTTTACGAATTAATTAAATTTCTTAGTTAATATTTGGAAGAGAGATGTTCGTGAATTTTTTTTGAGAGACATATTTTTTGGGGATTTGATTTGATTTAACTTAAGTGTATTTTGCCACAATAAATATTATTAATTTATTAAAACATGGAGATTTGACTTGGATCTATATACATATTATAATATATAGGGATGTATAGCAAATTGCCCATTTAACTCAACCTTATATGTTTGTCCGTACTTTATTTAGCACCTCAAATTTTAGGACTATTTATTTTATCTAATATACTAAGTTGTGGAATTATTTTTTCAATTTATCTATTTATTTTTATATGAATTATATTTTTCTTTATTCTCTTCAGATTACTATAAATGATTGAATATTGACAAATTAAAACATAATCATAAATAAATTATTTGAGCTAAATGATGACTAAAATATAGTCAAATAATATCTTATTAGAAAACTCTTTGAATGTACTTTAATATGAAAAAATATGTTTTCAAACTTCAAATTGTTTTAGAAGTTATAATAGAAATAAAAAATAGAAAAAAACACTTTGAATATGAAAAGTTACTTGTATAGTTAACCTTTGAATGAAATATTAACTAAATTACATCATTATCCTTTAATTTCTATAAACTCTAAAATATATGTAGGGATAATTTTGTTCCTACAACAAATGAAAGAATCCTTCCTAGCATTCATGTGTTATAGATAGTATAGATATATATACGTGCATACATGTTAAGTTTAAAACCTGGTGGGGCATTATTTGAAATTTGAGAAGCTTTTAAAACATAAAACTTGCTTTCAATATTTTAATTACTTTGTAATGTCTCCTTCAATGTGGTTATGAAGTCATTAAAATTTATTTGACCCTTAAGGTCACAACAACCCTGTAAATAGTGTCATTAGTTTATTTTCTAGGGTATCACATAAACATACAACACTAAGCATACGTACATACACGTCCACAAAGCATGCATCATCTTCTATATTTTTATATATACTTGGGGCACTTAAATAAGGTTTGCCTTTGAGTTTTTATCTTGGGAGTATGATCGGTCATGAATGCATGCACGAGTGGAGGCAATTATTCTCTTAGGACAGTGTCTTGGTGGCACGATATCTATTCAAGTGAGTTGTTCTACTGATTTATTGCTTTTACTTCAATCTACTTTATAATCCTATATGATTATCTTAATTTGATGTATTGAATGTTTTATATTGTTTATTATAAAATGAATTTTCCAAAATATTAACGACAAATATTACAGATACTCAATGCGCATAATATACAATACGACCCGTGATATATGATTTTTCAAATTATACTGCTAATAAATAGTAGGGTTAATAACACTTACCCCTTAAAATTGCGAATTAACGCTTACCCCCTCCATTAATGAGTTTAATGTAAGATCTTTGACTTTAATTATGTGCCATTTTACTTCCCAAATGTCCTTCTAGTTTTTAATAATATGGAATAACATCTTTTCAACTCTTTCAAAACATCAATTTCGTGAAATATAAAATTATTAAGAATATGATTTCAATTTATGGTTTACCTCTGCTTTTTAATTACTATATCACCTTATATAAATAAAAATCTCAATTTCCTTTTTAAATTATAACATATGTTAAAGCATTGATGAGAAGAAAAATATTATTTTCAAACTTAAACATCCAACCTTTTCTTATAATAATTATAAATTTTAAAAATTTATTTTAGTTAATCCAACTTAAATGTTAACAATAATTTTTTAATATGTTCAAGTTTCAAGTTGTGATTTCTTATTAATTTGTATTTATATTAGACTTATATATGAATTTAGATTTATATTAGGATAAATCATATTCAACAATTGTATATTATACACTAAAAGGAAATGACTAATATTCAACAAGTTCCTGTTAAGCGTATCAGACAGTTTGGCCGAGTGGTCTAAGGCGCCAGATTTAGGCTCTGGTCCGAAAGGGCGTGGGTTCAAATCCCACAGCTGTCATTTTATTTATATCTATTTTATATTTTGTATTTAAACCACAACAAAACATTAAATTTATTAAACAATTTTTTTGTACAAATTGGCATGGAATACAATATTGGAAAAAAAAAACAAAAAAAAATCGGTGAACTGTAATATATATGAGATTAGCGATACATCTTATATATAAAATAAGTTAATACTAGGTCAACCTAGGATAACACTAATGGTAATTTGAGAAGTAGGAGAGGGGCAGGAATTCGAACCTCAGACATAGTAGAGTTGGTGTTATGTACAAACTCTCCTAATGAGGGTTGATATCGTTATCTTTACTTTATCCGCTATTTTTTAATATATAGAAGAAGTTAACGCTAGGTCAACCTAGGATAAACCTAATGGTATTTTTTTTAAAACTTTTTTAAAATAATTTTTCTATTTTTATATTCCACGACATTTTATCCTTTTTTTTTTGAAATTCGAATCCCATTAGAAATTGGGGAAGTAGGGAGGGGGCAAGATTCGAACCTCAGACCTAGTAGAGGTTATTATTATTGGTGCTATTATTGTTATTATTATTATTATTATTATTCCGCTTTCCTTAATATCTTCTTTGTAACTATTATTTATTATTATTTTATTTGTCTACTACTGTCTCCGTTCATAAATGTGTCTCTTTTCATTTTGCACAAGTATTAACACTCAATAAATGTGGCTTGATTTTAGGAAAAACCATATAAAATTACTTAAATGACCTCTTCGTTGTAAAATTGGCCTATTTAATCTAGCTCTTTGGTTTGCGATTGTGGAAATACATAAAACGACAATGATAGAGGGAGGAGAAGGAAACAAAACAAATGAACAACAAGAGAGACAAACGTAGATAGATAATTGTGGGTGTAGGGGAGGGAAGAATGACATTTATATAGGTGTAATCCACCGGAAGTTACAAAGGAGTTACAACCACTACTAAGTCTAGGGATAGGTGGGGTACTGGAAAGTTGATAATCCATAGTAGAATATGGAGGTTACAAGCTCTCATGTGTTGGGATAGAAAGACCCATTTTTTCATATTATTTACAACACTTCCCCTTGGGGAATGACTTTCAAAACATCACTGTGCTTTTCATGTTGCCTCGTTATAACCATCCGAATAATAAAAACCCAGTGGGGAAAAACAACCTCGGCTAGGAAAAATAGTACAACGCACAATCTTTCCAACCAGCATGTGTTGCCGCATTAAAACCTTGGCGAGTGACGAAAACCCCGTAGGAAAAATAAACCTCGCACGAAGGAAAAAGAGTACAACAGGGCACCCGCGTATCTTCTGGAAACTAAGTACCTACACGGTACTCCCCCTCAAGTTAACTCCCCCTGATATGTACTAGGGAGTGAGCTCGGATAGTCTACTAAAGTCAATAGCCTTAACATGTTTTCAAAAGTTGACTTTAGGCAAAACTTAGTCTAAAAGTTGGAGTACTTATCTCGAATTTTGATATGCGGGGTCCTTATTTGCTTAAGCTATTATTTTTGCTGATCGAAGAAAACTTCAAAGTTATTTACTTGGAGTTGTCACATCTAATGAAGTCCATCTAAATTTTCTCAATGCATATTGTATTATAGTAAAATTCAACCCCGTAGGATCTTCTATCTTAGTCAATTTACAGGAATCTCGAACATCAGGCCATGTGCATTCACTCACTATCTCGTGAAGCAAAAATCATGCGTGATTTGACCTGGTGGACAACTAATATACTTTTCCCAAAACCCCAATACATAACTATATTCCCAATACTAAACCACAGACTGAGAACGAGCTTTATGTGGATATGATTTCTGGTCAATGCCAATATAAACCACAAGCTTCGAATCTTTCAGTGATGCATACGACGTGTCGGTAAGGTGAGCTAAGTCTACCTAATAAATTTACCGAAAATGTTAAATCATATCGAGCACATGGAGTTAGGTGTAATGATGCATATATTGCATTTACATATGGCACTTCAGGTGCTAACAGTTCCTCGTCTTCCTCTATGCGACGGAATGAATCATAGGACTTATCTTTGGGCTAAATACCTAACACGCAAGTGCACTTATCGCAAACAAGCAGTAAAAGTGGACTCGTGAGAGTCGGATGTCGATCCCACAGGGAATACTCAAATTATCTAATCCTAAGTACCAAATTCTAACAACTATGATTTTTATCCAGCGCAAGGTTGTCAATTTTAATCAACTAAATAATTAAAATAATTATAAAAGCAAATAAACATGAAAGAATATCAATAAAAACGGATCTAGGATTTTATCTTCCCCGTATGCGGTAATTCATCACCCAATTAAACCTCTATCATGCAAGTTACAATTCCCGATTATTAACCCGAGATACTCAATTACTCATAACCCGCTGCCGCGTGTATAATGAGTCTATTATTCATAAACGATTCACTATATGTCTATGCAAACCAATTACGAATAAAACATTAACTAACAAGTCTCGTAAATGGCTACCTAAGGTATTATCTTTATGTCTACGATATGCAATTGACACATTCATCCGGTGAAAACTACTCGAAGGCTCTTCTATCCCTGTTCTAATTATTAAAACGATCTGTCAATCAATTCTAACAAAAAAACATAGCAACATAAATTAGCTAGGTTCATGCGCTAAATAAGATCGAATAGAAGAAATAATCATGGAATTTAAAATTGCATAATATTATAAAAATAGGTTCGAATCACCACATAGGGTTCCAACAAAATCCTAGATTGAAAACTTAGCTACTCGTAATTCTTATGATAAACAAAATAGAAAAAATAAAATAAGTAAGAAAAACTATGCTTGAGTCTTCGTTGATCTTCGTTCTTCGCGTTATGTGGTGTAAAGTTCCGTGCTTATGGTGTAGAGACTTGTTGCTTTTATAGGCTTTTCTTGATAAGGAAGTAGTGGAAACCTAATAGGAATCAATTTCCGCCACTTTCCCTCATCAGGATTTGTTCTTCAATTTTAGCCATGTTGGATTCCAAATCTTGGAATGTTGCGAATAAAAATTGTAGCCCTTCAAATTAGCTTTCCGATGCCGCCAAAATCAACTGATTTGGAGTTCGTAAGAGAGAGATATGCTCGAAATGGTGGACACTTCCAAAGCTGTGGCGAGATTCTTTCTTCCAATTTGATTTATTTCCTTATTTGCAACTTTTTCCTTTCTTTTTGATCTTTTTTTCCTTCATGGACACATAATTCTCATTTTTCACCTATAAAACACAAAAACAATCAATTAAAGCACAAATATAATTAAATCTAAATAAAAGATCCACGTAAAGTAAACGTATTGAGCGTAAAATCTACACTCAACAGTTATTCCACTATCGAACTCCCAGAGGTGTTACTCGATAGTTCGCTTTATCCATAACATCTTTTGGATGTAATCCGATTGATTGAAAAAAATTTAATTTACGTCATAAATTTTAAGTCGGTAGGGATAACAAATTAGTCTCATTTAGATCTTTGATCTTGAACTCAAATTTTCAACAGTTGAGTTTTTCTTACTTGACTTCTTCAGGAGTCCAAATCAAGTTCATGTCCCTAATATAAATTATAACAATAGGAACAATCAATACCAATTATTGTTCACATATTCTCTTCCGAAGCAATTATTCACTGAGGCGATTATCATATATTCTTCTGGAATATTTCAAGTCATAATTTAAGTGAACGTCTCAGCTCATATATGTTCTGTGGCCTGGAACTAATTGTCTCAGGAAAACATAGTCCTTTAGGGACTTTCATATATAAATTTGTATCTAGATCCCCCCGTAAGATACTTTGTGACCACTTATTTAAAAACATTCACTGTGAGAGCGTATACCTCTGTAAGATCAATCACCTGAAAGCCGAAACTCAAAACCCGAAATGTAAGATCAATCATAGGTTGCTGAGGAAATCCTTGAACTATGAGATGAGTCTTCGAACTCCCAATATCATTTGCTCATAAATCATTGTACTTATGCGATGAGTCTTCTGGCTCCCAATCTCGTTCGTATGAGATGAATCTTCTGGATCCCAATCTCGTTTCATTAATTGAGCTATGAGATGAATCTACTGGTTCCCAATCTCATTTCATTCCTTGAGCTATGAGATGAGTCTCCTGGCTCCCAATCTCGTTTGAGCTATGAGATGAATCTTCTGGTTCCTAGTCTCATTTCATTGCTTGAGCTATGAGATGAGTCTCCTGGCTCCCAATCTCGTTTGAGAAAAGATGAAACTTTGCAATCTCATTTCATTCCTTGAGCTATAAGATGAGTCTTGTGGCTCCCAATCTCGTTTGAGCTATGAGGTGAATCTTCTGGTTCCCAATCTCATTTCATTATTTGATTGAGGTTTTATATCATCACTCGATAAAAAGTTTAGTAGCTAATGTTTAAGTAAATATGTCATCGACGATCCTTTCAGCCTAACCAGGTTGTTGGCATCATAAACAGTTCATCGTTTCTTGTGCGCATTCTCCAAAGTGGCCTTTCCCACATTTCGGGCAGATTGGTTTTGCTGGTGGCGGCAGTAATTTGGTCGGTTGGCGTACGGGCTGAATTTATTTTCCTTGAAATGGATGGTTGCCAAAGTTACCGTTTTTCCATGGGCGTGGAGCAACTCCTTGTGGTCAGCGGTTGTTTTGAATTTGTTTTTTATCTTGGGCAGCCATGAGAGCCTTGTCCATTGATTGATGGAAGGTCAAGGCGTCGGACATATGGATATCTCTACGGATTTCGGGTTGGAGGCCGCGAATTAAATGGTTCTTCTTTTCCTCAGCGTCTCGAGCAATGGATGGGGGCGTAGAGACAGCCATGTTCGAAAAGTCGGATGTATCCGGTCATTGGTAAGTCGCGTCGACGGAGTTCTAGGAATTCTTTGAGTTTGTGAGCTCGTACATCTTTCGAGAAATATTTTTCGAAAAATTGAACTTTGAATTTTGACCATGGAAATGTTTCGAGGGTTGTTGCTTCTTTGATTCCTTCCCACCAATGATGGGCTTCGTTTTAAAGTAAGAACATGGCACAATGTACGCAATCGCGATCGATCATTTGCATGTAGTCGTATATTAATTCGAGGGATTTGATCCACTCTTCCGCTGTGGCGGGATCAGTACCACCATGGAATTTTGAGGGATTCATGTTGGGAAAATTGGTTAAAAATTGAGTCATGAACATTTTTTTATCAATACGGTCTAAATTGAGTATATAAATGAATTTTGGATTTTGGATTAGAACCAATTTTGTGGTGAATGAAAAAATTACAAATCCAAAAATATAAGGAAAGTGGAATTTTGAGTTATCCCACATTGGAAAAGTAGAGAAGTACTGAGCTGTATATATATCAAAATATTGGAACAAAGGGTCACGCCCTTTGGGCATTCAACTTTGTTTGGGAGAAAGGCCTATATGTTATGTGTTTCAAATCGTGCCCACACGCGCGCGCGCGCCGCCGCTGCCGTCCGATCGGATCGGATTTGGATTTGGGCTCGGGCTCGGGCCCAAATCACTACATTAATTTTTTGGGCCCATCTCGATTGGTCTGACTGGTTTGAATTGGTGCGGCCGAACCAATGCAAACCATTCGGCTCAACTCAAAATGGTGCAACCATTCAACCAACATGTACCTTTTGCTTCAAAGGACACTACTTATAGACCCTAACTTTCCCAGAATTCCTCACTTCAAATCCAAAATAAGCCTACTTCATATTAAGCCTACCATTCACAGATTCTCTCGAAAAGTTCTACACAAAGTACAGTTCGTCGTACTTGGGATTTGGAGTGCTCCTATTCCAAGCCTTGCCGTTGTATCTTGGGAGACGATTTCCATTTAATCCGTTAGCACCGTTGCGGGGAAATTTCGTCTTAAGGACATAGTCAACTCGCCTCGGCAAATTCACGTTCATAGCAGATTACTTCCAACAATTCATTCTAAGGAATCGTTCGTATATAGCTTGAGGCGCATTATTTTGAGGTTGGTTACGTTGGAGAAGTTGTTCGATTTGGCATTAGTAGAAGAAGGAAACTTAGGTCGAAGCTAACACCATTACTAGAAGCGAAGGCTTAGATCAAAGCTATTGCCATATGAAAAAAAAGAAATCTTAGCTCGAGACTAATGCCATTAGGGGAGGTGGAAAGCTTAACTCGAAGCTAATCCCATTAGGACAGCAAGAAGTTTAGCTTGAAGCAAATGTCATAGGAGAGAGGGAAATCTTAGGTCAAAGTTAATACCATTCGGAGAGGAGTAAAGCTTGGGTCCAAGCTAATATTAGGAGAGGAGATAAACTTAGCTCGAAGCTAATTCAACTTAGAGAGAATGAAATCTTTGGTCCAAGCTAAAGCCATTAAGAGAGTAGAAAGGCTTAGCTCGATGGTAAAGGCTTTAGAAGAGGAAGAAAGCTTAGTTCGACGCTAATGCCATTGAGAGAGGAGGAAATATTAGGTTGAAGTTAATGCCATTAGTAGAGGATGAAAGCTTAGGTCTAATTAGTTAATGCCATTAGGAGAAGAGGAAGGCTTAGGTCGAAGCTATTGCCACTTAGAGAGGAAGACATCTTAGCTCGAAACTAATATCATTAGGAGAGCTCGAAAGCTTAGCACGAAGCTAATGCCGCCATTAAGATAGGAGGAAATCTTAGGTCCAAGATAATCTTAGGAGAGGAGGAAAGATTAGCTTAGAGCTAATACCAATCGGAAAGGTGGAAAGTTTTGGTCCACGCTAATGCCATTAGGAGAGGGAGAAGGCTCAACTCGAAGGTTAATGCTTTAGAAGAGGAAGAAAATTTAGCTCGACGCGAATTCCATTGAGAGAGGAGGAAATACTAGACCGAACCTAATGACATTAGTAGAGGGGGAAAGCTTAGGCCTAAGCCAATGCCATATAGGAAAGAAAATCAGAAACACGGTATATGCAAATATAGGGAATTAGTGTTTAAATCAGAGATTTATTGATTTACAAAATTATCTCTAGGTTTTAATTCAAAATATCTTTCTTTTATATATAACTAGCATTTTCCCCCATGCGATGCACGGGGTAGCATTTCAAATGAAAATGATGATTAGTTTAATACATGATAATTACAATCATAATAAAATTTATTAGTGATATCGATAACAACATCAACATTTATATGGATTTAATAATACAAACTCATTAAAAAACTATAAAAACTTAATTGCCAATCATTAAATAAATGAAGCATATTTTTTATTAGAAAAATAGGCTGGAAAATAATAATAATAATAATTAAAAAATATGGATTTAGTGGATTATGATTGTGCTAGCCGAGATTTGGTGTTAAAATAATTAGAAAAAAATAGCTGCAAAATAGGAGATAAAAAAATATTTACACATAAATTAATTTATTTTTACAAATATGTCACTAGGGTTTCTTAGTTACTCTTGCGTTTCTTTCTTTTGTGATTTTGTTTTAAAATAATTAGAAAAAAAAGCTGCAAAATATGAGATAAAAAAATATTTACACATAAATTAATTTATTTTTACAAATATCCCATTAGGGTTTCTTAGCGTTTCTTTCTTATATATAAGATATTTACTCATTTTGTACATAAAATTGTGTTCATATTTATTCACGTAAATTTTATATAAAATACATCATATAAATATGAATTAAGATTCATTTATATTGAGATGTTTTATAAGTCCCTAACCAAACATCTTTATTATTCTAGGTTCAAGAGCTATATTTCTTTCACCAATAAGCTCATTCCTTTAATATTTATTATAAATAAAGGAAAATCTATGTATATGACAAAATTACCCCCAACCCTTTACACCAAATTCTTAATTGTAACTCCAATTTAATCAATTTTGACTACGAAAATCCAATTTGACTTAATTTTTTTCAAAAACTTTTTTTTTTCAATTTTATTTTTTTTTTTTTTTTTTCTGGTCTGTTTTTTCCGCCGCCAAATTCCGGCGTTGATTTTTTTTTTTCTTGTCTATTTTTTCTGCAGCCGGATTTCGGCGTTGACTTTTTTAGTTTTTTTTTACCCCTGCCGCTAAACGTTGACCGTTATTTTGCTGTCATTAACTTTAATTATACTATCACTAACACTAAGTGAACGTAATTATACTGTCACTAACGGTATATTAACATAATTGTACTGTCGTTGACAATACATTTATGTAATTGTACTGCCGTTGACAGTACAATTAGAGTCAATGACAATATTATTATTTTTTGTTTGGTTATTTTGTTTTAATTGTGCTTGATTTGTTGACAAGTCAACATAATTATATTACTGTAGTTAAAATAAATGTTATATGTTTTGTTGATATTCCTTTTATTCGCTTATTCGGTGCTTTATATGAAAGATTGTGATTGTGATATTGTGTTATTATTGTTACAAAAAATTTATACGTTTTTATCAATCCATTATTGTTTGTATTTTTTATTAATTTTGAAATAATTTGTTGAAATGTATCCATTATTTCTTTATAATCATTTTTGTTTAAACTTTTTAATTTTACTATACATAACTAAGATAAACAATCAAAGTTTTCTTATTGAGGACATTGAGTCCACATTGTTTCATTCAATTAAAAAAAACATTTCTATAAACAACCTAATCATCAATTTAAAATCTTGGGACTAGAATTGGGACTAGAATTAGTATTAGGAATAACATTAGCATTATCTTATTACCATTGCCATAAATATTAGCATTAAAATTAGTATTAGCAATTTTGAGTTGCATCAACATTATGATTATGTTTCGGATTAGCATTATCATTAGCATATAAGTATTAGTTTAGTATTATTATTATTATTGATATTATTATTAATATTTGTATTTGTATTAGCATTAGGATTAGGATTAGAATTAGCATTATCATTACCATTAGCATTTAGGATTAATATTATATGGATATTAACATTATGATTATGATGCATATTAGTATTATCATTATGATTGGAATCATTATTAAAAATTAGAATTAGCATATTAGGAATAATATTTAAAATTAGTGTTAGCATTAGCATATTTACATTTCTATAATGATTCTTAGAATTATGATTCGTATTATTATTAAGATGATGATTATAATTAGAATTAATATTAGAATTAAGATTAGCATTACCATTAAAATTAGGATTAGGATTATGATTAAGATTAGGATTATGATTATGATTGGAATTAGTATTAGGACTACAACTAGGGTTAGCATTAATATTAGTGTTAAGATTAGGATTAAGATTAACTTTAGTATTATGATTAGAATTAACAATAGAATTACTAATAGTAATAATATTATTATCAGCTTAGTCTTAATATTAGCATATTACTATTAGTATTAGTAATGGTAATGGTAATGATGATGGTAAAAATAATGATAATGGTAATAATTGATATTGGTATCAATATTGATATTAGTATTGGTATTGATGGTAATATTGGTAATGATAACGATAATGATAATGGTAATGCTAATAGTATTGGTATTGGCGTAGGTAATGGTAATGGTAACGGTAATGATAACGGAAATTGTCATGGTAATGGTCATGGTCATGGTCATGGTAATGGTAATGGTAAGGATATTGGTATTGATAATGATATTAGTATTGCTATATATGTATCGGTACTTGTATTAGTCTTCGTACTTGATATGCCTAATTGGGCCAACCCAATAAACCTACAATTTCTTTACCTACCGGGCCACGAGCCCAATATTGAAGACCACTACTACCGAGGCCCAATCACCTTTAAATAAGGTTTTGGCCCGACAACCTCAACTAACTAAACTTCAGCCCAATCAATAAGGTATAAATAACAGTTTGAACTCATTCTTTAAAATACTTCCTATTATCTGAATAATACTACAACTATCCGCACGTCTGACTTGAGCGTCGGAGGGGTTTCCGCCGGATCAACCCCCGGCTTAGTTTACTTTTTCTATGATCCCATGTATCTCAAGGTCATCAAGCTCGTGAGCCTGTGATCCACTCTGCTCTTCCAGCTCATCCTACTCCAATTCTCTAAGGTGATCTAACTAAAGCATCATCATTTTGGCGCAGTCTGTGGGAAGGCAAACATAATCACGTAGCGAACGATGGCCTTGAGACATTTTCCCAGGGGGAGTGTGACACTGCTGACGACCTCCCACCTCGTGGAGGCTCTGGCTTGCCACTTCCTCCTACTCGTGCTCGGGATCCACTACGAGACCTTCCTCGGATGTCCCACTAGATCCTCAACATTATTCACTTCTTCCCGCCCCTCGATCGGTTCAGACAACCGAGGAGGCCCTTCAACGCTAGCAAGGGTCATAGACCTCCCTGGGGGCTTACCTCTGCCCCCAAAATATTTCGTTCGCCAAGGGTTATCGTCTCCCTGGGGGTTTACAGTGCCCCCAAAACATTTCGTTCGCCAAGGGTTATCGACTCCCTGGGGGTTTATAGTGCTCCCAAAACATTTCGTTCGCCAAGGGTTATCAACTTCTACATTTTCCTTTAACGGTTCAGATAATCGAAGAAGACCTTCAGCATATGATCACGGAAGATTCAAGTCGTGCTGCCACTGAATCAGTGCCACCATACATCGTCAAGGTTGGGCATCTCATTCCAAGGTTTTGTGATCGCTTCATCCTAAAGTTGGGAGCTATCCCATCCGAAGGTGTTAGGCATCTCATCCCAAGGTTTCGTGATCGCCCCATCCTAAAGTTGGGAGCTATCCCATCCGAAGGTGTTAGGTCTCATCATAAGGTTTCGTGATCGCCTCATCCTAAAGTTGGGAGTTATCCCATTCGAAGGTGTTGGACATCTTGTTAGAGTAGGTGACCAACAAGCCAACATGTGGCTGTGGTTTTTCGTATTTATTATTGTAATCAACGAGCATTTATTCGTATTGATGATAAAAAAACTTGGCATTCTATATCTTTGTCCCTTTGTCACAAGCATAGATATAGTCCTCACAGTTATTACAAGTACGGGTAAATGATCGTTAGGATCGTGAGATATTTACTTTAGTATTATAACTGTTAAACTTGTTCCTAGTCGAAGGGTTACACCACCAATGAGGATATCGGCCTTTCCCATTAAGAGACTAGCACTTACTGTATGTGTACTGCATCTCATCAGTAAACGGTATTGTGATATCGGCATGCATAAGTGGGTGCTCGTAAGTTGACGAGTTCACTGAACTCCCTCACCCTAGAAATCTCTAAGTGGTTCCCAATAATCGAGTAGAGATATCTATGGTATAGTTGTACACCATTAGTCCTTATGACCTAGACATCACCGTGACTTCACTAGAGGACCAGCTGTATCGTGACCTGTCATTGAGTTCCACCGAGGACCATCCCAAGGGCCAGTGTTCGTCAGTCCGAAATCTAGTAGGAGGTCTGTGCATTGTAGTCGGGGATTCGATCGCTAGAATACTCTTGGATGTCCTGTGTGTTCTGATAGTTTGTAATCATTCTAAGTCTCTGGCCAGAGCTGACTAAGTGATGATTAGAGAATTCGATTCTCTAAGTCATGCACGTAACGATTACAACACTTAGAACGACCGCACTTTCATTGAACATATAAAGAGGTCTCGATGAACCAATGCCTCTAGTTCGATCGGGACATATGTATTGAAGGGACCGTACTGTACGTTAACTATATCCGAAGGTTCTTGCAGGCACTTCATTTGTATCTAGGGAATCATGACGCGTAGTTGCTAGACGCCAATCTTGATTCGTTGGGTGATTAAGGTGAAACGAGTTTCATCTTAATCGTAACTCTAAGGGACGAGTTTTGACCACAAAGGGTTGTGGGCCCACGGCTAGCTTACACCTGAACCATCGAGGGTCACACTGCTCATGCACATGAGATCTTTGAATAAACGGTCAGAGATAAAATGGTTTATATTTGCATGATTGGAAGTCAATATGATTGGGTCCAATATTCGTAATTTGGAATTATGAATGAGAATAAGAAAAGGAAAAGAATAGGCGAACATCTTAGTGGACTTTCTAAATCGGGAAGTTTCCAAATTTAGAAAGTGCACTGAATTAGAGTTTCCACTTTTGGAAAGTTAGAAATTGAGAATTGGCACTCGTAGTGACGAGGACATTATAATTATTCCGAAAATGTAATCATTACAATTTTCCGATCATTGAATTAAGAGCGACGAGCAAGTAAAAGAACTAACAAACTTAAGCTGTTGGGCCCGGTCCAACTTAAGCCTGTTAGGGTTTTATGCAAGACACTATAAATACTTGATTTATAGGTCTTGCACAAGACACATAACACGCCCCTAACCCTAGCGGTTGTCTCTCTCGATCGGCCACCCTCTCCCACGGCCACCACCGCCTCGTTGGCCGATTACTTTCGGTAGTTCTTTCCTTCCTTATTTTCTTCCGGTTTTCTAACTATTACGTGTCTAGTGCCACGTGTTTAGTAGATCGAAGTATATGAGGTGAAATCCGAGAGGACGGAGATCAAAGATCGAAGATCAAAGAATCGAGGAGCAGCACACGAGCCGAGGTCGCACGCATCCCCACGCGCCGCCCGAAGACCGCGCGTGAGTCACACGCGCCGCCGTGGCCCGTCTTGCCGCTGCTGCCGCTCCACAACTGCTGCCCCAGATTGTACGGATTGGTTTCCGTAGCAATCCCGTTTTGCTTAGTCCGCCTACCTCACGCTTCAAGAGGTAAACTCACGAATTCATTGTTCTTGATTCGTTTACTTTTAAATAAAATGTTCATGTTCGTTATTGTATGATTTCATGTGATTACATGAAATCGTTTTATTTGTTGCGAGCATGTTATTTGATTTAAACGCGAGCATGCTAGTTGATTTAAATTAGGGTGAATAATTAAGCATGTATGTTGTTTTTAATTTCGCTGGAAGCGCAAAGGTACTCAATTAATTGTTTTCAATTATCGGGCATGTGTTTAGGTTTTTTAAATTCGTTTAATTCGCATAAAATTTTTGTTTTCCGCTGCGTACACGTGTCCGATTCCCAACACATCTCATCCCAAGGTTTCGTGATCGCCTCATCCTAAAGTTGGGAGCTATCCCATCCGAAGGTGTTAGGCATCTCATCCCAAGGTTTCGTGATCGCCTCATCCTAAGTCGGGGGCTATCCCACCCCAAGTTTGGGCATCTAATCACAAGGGTTGTACATCCACTTACCTTTCAACACCAAGTATGTTCACATCCCATCTCAAGAGCCGGATATGGTTTCCCTACTAAAAAAATAGAACATTATCCCAAGGGGTGAAAACCAACCACCTAAAAAAAAAAAAAAAAAAAGAATCGCATGTGCACACCACGCGTGCGTGGCGTACACGCACCAGACGCGCGCCCAGATCGCGCGCGCGTAGGTAAAAAAAAAAAAGTTGAAGAGCGCGTGCACAACATGCGCGCGTGAATACCACGCGCCCAAAAGGCTCAAGCGCGCGGAAATCAAAAAAAAAAAAAAAAAAAAAAAAAAACAAAGTGAAGAGCAGCACACGTGACACACCTACCATTCACTCTCTCTCCTCCATTAAATGAGAGCGCGCTTACCCATAAAGCCCCCACAGCTATTCACTCTCTCTCCTGGCATTAAATGCGCGCGGCTTCCCAAGGCTGTAACCGCGCGCGCGATCCTAGGGCGCACGTTGTTCCATGCGCGCCGTCTCCTATCATCAGAGCGCGAGCAACTCTCAATATTCTCCACCAAATTGCGCGTAGATTTTAACACGTTTTAGCAAACCGCGCGAAAATTTTAACGCGCTTCACCAAATCGCATGCTCTCTCCAACGTGAGTCACCAAATCGCGCGCCTTCCCAAATGGATAAATACAAAATATTATTTATACACGCCACACCAACGATTAACGAAACACTACAACATAAGTCTACCCTCGACACGATCCGGTATCTTTTTCCATTTGACTCCCACATCGAATCGAGAGTGGGGGGCTTGCGAGACAACTCCCACGAGGAGAAAACTCGCTCGGTCCTACAAATCCGTTGAGAGGCAACTCCCACGAGGAGCCAACTCCCTCGTTACTACTACCCACAGCGAGATAACTCCCACGAGGAGACCACTCGTTCCGTCCTACAAACCCGTTGCGAGACAACTCCCATGAGGAGCCAACTCCATCGGTATTACGAACCCGCAGCGAGACAACTCCCACGAGGAGCCAACTCGCTCGGAACTACAACCCGTAGCGAGACAACTCCCACGAGGAGATAACTTGCTCGGTCATATAACCGGTTGCGAGGTAACTCCCATGAGGAGCCAACTCCATCGGGTCTACGAAACCACAGCGAGATAACTCCCACGAGGAGACCACTTGCTCCGTCCTATAATCTGTTGCGAGGCAACTCCCACGAGGAGCCAACTCCCTCGGGTCTACGAAACCACAACGAGATAACTGTCCTACAACCCGTTGCGAGGCAACTCCCATGAGGAGCCAACTCTTTCAATTATTTTTTCTTTCGGATTTTTTCGCTGGTTTCCGACGTTGATTTTTTTTTTCTTTTCTTCCGGATTTTTTCGCCAGTTTCTGACGTTAACTTTTTTTAGTGTTTTTTCTTTTTTTTTTTTTTTGTACTTCCGCCGCTAAACGTTGACCGTAATTGTGCTGTCACTGACATTAAATTAACGTAATTATACTATCAATGACAGTTAATTAACGTAATTGTACTGCCGGTTACAATACATTTACGTAATTGTTCTGTCGTTGACAGTAATTTAACTTAATATTATTATTTTTTTATTTTTTGTTATTTTTTTTATATTGTTTGATTTGTTGACAAGTCAACGTAATTATATTACTGTCGTTGACAATAAAATAACTGTAAACACAATAATATTACTGTCAACAACATCAATATTATTATTTTTTTGGGTTTTTTGTTTTGTTTGAATTATTCACGGAGTAACGTAATAATATTACTGTCTATTATTGTAATATTATTGTAAACACAATAATATTACTGTGGTTGACGGTAATATTACTGTTGTTATAGTAATATTGTTGTCAACCACATCAATACTATTATTTTGTTTGGATTTTTTTTGTTTGTTTGAGTTATTCATGGAGCAACGTAATAATATCACTGTCTATTATTGTACTATTACTGTGGTTGACGGTAATATTACTGTTGTTATAGTAATATTACTGTCACTCACAGTAATATTAATTGTTTTAACTTTTTATTATGTTCACATTTGTTGAACGGTCAACATAGTAATATTACTCTATAACACAATAATAATGAGTTTTGTTGTGTTAATATTACTATGCTAGAGATTAATATAGCAATATTACTGTGTTAAATTGTAGTTTAGTAAATTTTACTGTGTTTAACAGTAATATAGTTAATATTACTGTTGTCACAGCAATATTGTTGTTTAAACGAAAAAAAAGTTATAGAAAGAAAGAAAAGAAAAACAGAAAACAAAAAAAAAATCGAAAAATTCAACGCCGGAAACCGACGAAAAAATATGGAAAAAAAGAAAAAAAAAATTGAAAAGTCAACGCCGGAATCCTGCGGGAATTTGTTTTTTACATTAATGTATACACAACTTCATCACCCATATGTGGTATGCTTCCTATTTTGTTAGTGCGTTGGTACATTTACGAGTTGTACTGCTGTTCAATTTATTGCACCATCAATTCAACTTTCCACAATCAAACTGAACCAAAAAAAAATTCTAATACACCTTTTCTTTTCTTCGAAAGTTTTGGTTTTTGATTTTCTTTTTGGTATATAGATTTGTTTATATTTACTTTATTTCATTGTATGCAAATATCACTTTAATTTTATTCTATTTACTAGGATTATATGCACCTAAAATAATTATTTTTATGTTTATTTATATATATCCAACTTTTGATTTTGCCTTGTTTTTTTGGAAAAATTATGAAAGTGAATCAATATATTATCCGAGATTGCATCCATCGTATGAAAAGTTCTCCGATGATGGTACTGAAGATGAAATAAGAGATTCTACATATAATTGTTTCTTCATACGGATAAGGATTGATATGTGCACATTCTTTCCATCAAGGTTGTCAGAATCGGACCGGATCGGCCCCTCCAACTTGTAGAATTATGGACCGGCCGGTTGGACACTGAAGACCGGAAAACGGTTGATGACCCCGGTTTTTGTCAAAAACGATATGTGGTGGGCTAATCTCGGCGGATCTCGGCCTTAATGGCTGTTAGTTGGCCGGATCTGAGCGGCGGTGGGCTGGATCCGATGGTCGGAGGCCAAAAATGGAGAAAGAAATTAAAGGGGAGAAAATTGAGAGAAAAAGAAGAGATAAGGAGAGAAGGAAGAATGGCGACAGAAAGTGGGAAGAAAGAGAGAGTCATGGAGAGGAGAGAGAATATAAATGTGAATAAAAAATTTAAATGAGAATAAAAAAATACAAAAATAAATAAATTCTACGATAAAGGGATATGGTATTACAATGGAATACAATATGTAAATATATATAAAAGAAATAGAGGTTTTAGCATCTAGCACCCTATGTTATAACAATTAGCACATATCCTATGTAAATATGTAACAGGGGTTCGTTTTTTTGACGTGAAAAGACCCAAATACCCTTTGTATTATAAATTTAAAAAATAAGCCCTAAATAAAATTTGCAATTTTTTCAATTCAGTCCCTCGAAATTTCAGAAAAGCCCTCTGCTACCTTAAGTCATGGACTGATTTGCAATTTTCCAAAAATACACTGACATAGCTGATTGCTGCTCTCCTTCCGGTGAACACTATCTCCGGCCTCACCTCCCTCTATATCCTCAGCCTCTGCTTCGCCCCACCGCTTTAACATTTTCTCCAACGAAATTCGGTTCGGTTTGGAGCTAAGATTCAAACTCATTATTATTCTGCAAAATACATCAACAACCCGTGAAAATCCAAGTAGATATTTGCCCCATCGAAAGCATAGTTTTTCAGAGAAAAAAAATCCACGAAAAAAATTATTTTATGCATTTTTTGGCGTCTTCCGATAGTGGCCCACCATTATGCAAGGAACCTGATGCATCTGGATCCAAACATCTCCGTAGTTTTTATGCTTTTTATCGTCTTCTCCGACGATGGCGGCGATTATGGCTTTGGCGGTGGTGACGATTAGAGCTTTGGCTGGAGTGTAGTAATTTTTCTAGGCTTGCTAAGATTCTAGAATTTGCAAAAGAAAAAATGGCTGGTGTGCAATAGGCAAGGAAAAGTTGGCGGTGGAGGGGACCGGAAGAGCGGAGGAGGTGGGTGGTGGAAGGAAGGGGCGGCGGCGGCGGCGTGAAGATGTGATTACCGGAGGTAGTGGTGTGAGTTTGGTGGTGGTGATTTCAATGGGGAAGAAGAATTTTGTGGAAGCCGCAATTTTCTCTCTTTTCTTTTCTTTTTCCTTTTTTTTCCATAAAAAAATTGTTTTTTTTCTTCATTATTTAAGAAATTTTAAAAACTGTGATTTGATCTAAAGTTTTGGATTAATTATATTTAAATTCAATTCGATTTTATGTTTGAGAAAGTAGAATTCAGTCCCCTAATTTAGTTTCAGAAGTTTAGAAAAATAGCAAATTGGCCTCTATTATATATTAATTCTACGTATATGTTATTAATTGAAGGGTAGCTACTATAGTCACTTCCTTTTAATCAACATATTTATTTCTACTAGGGGGAAGTGAACTAAATAAAATACAACATAGGGGGTTAATTGCTAATTGTATTAAAATGGGGGCTTAGCCATTACAACTTACACATGGGGTCTGTGCAAATAATTCAAAAGAAATATAGAAAAATAGTATTTTTGAATTATAAAATTAATAAAATAATGAAAAAAACACTAAAAAACCCGGGTTGAACCCGGTCCAACCGTGACTTGAATGCCTATCCGATTTTGTGTCCGGTCATGTTCTGACAACATTGCTTTCGATCATCAACAGATGGAAATCTTCCTACGAATACGAGTTTTAATTTCGATTTATATTTAATCAATCATATATATAATTTCGTTTAAAACATAACTTGCTAACAAACCCTTTGGATTAGCATATCTTTTAAAAACATATAATTTCAATTTATATTAAGTATTACTATTAGTATTAGTTTTAACGGTAACATATTAACATTAACATCAGTGGTAGCAGGGGCGGAACCAAGATTAAAAAGTAGGGGGGGCTAACTAAAATTTTTTAGGTGCACAAGACATTGCAAAAATATGTATATATTGCGAAGTTTTAATTAAAATAACACACACACACATTTCAAGCATGACAAAAAATCTAAATTATTCTAAATATATATTGCACTTAGGATTTATGGCACCGTCTCATATTATTTTTTAGAGACGTTGATATAAAAAAAAATCAAAGATCGGATAAGTAAATATTCATAAATTTTATTTAAAATAGTATAAGTTTTAACCATTTTATTTTATATTTTTATATTAAATATGATATACATCTATAATTTATATAAAATTATGGAGAATAAAAAAAAATTAAGGATTAAGATACACATTTACCAAAACTTTTGGGGGGCAAACTTTTCAAAAAATATAATGTCAAAATAGCTAAAAAAAAAATTCTTTTTTTTCTTGGGGGGTCAACTGCCCCCCTGCCCCTTAGAAGTGCCGCCACTGAGCGTTAGCATTAACATTAGCATATAATATTCGGATTAGTATTAGCATTATCATTATTATTAGTATTAGTATTAGTATTAGTAATTAGTATTAGTATTAGTATTGTCGGTCGATAATGTTTTGTAATTGTTTCGTTTCATAAATTACAACATTTTGAAAATCTTTAACAACACTTCTTTTTTCGTTTATAATCAATGAGCGTAAGAATTGTGTTTGATTTACTTTAATTATTTTGCAATTGCTTATATTCATTTGAGAAAATGTGCCCCGTGGGCGAATACTAGTAATAATATATAAGCATATATAAATCAGTAAAGGTTTCCAAAAGAACCAAACTATATTCACCAAGAAAAAGGTATCCATAAAAGCAAATATGTACACACAAAATTAATGAAAGAAAGGAATTTCTTTTTATTTCAAATTTCAATTAATATTATTTTCACAATTCATCACACTTCGTGGGCACAAACGATATAGTCTCTTTAACAAGATCATGAATCATTAGAATGTTCTGTTGTTGCACATTACCAAATATGGACATCCCATTTGATCTTGCCATAGCCAAGCAAGCTTCACCACTCGAATCGGCAACAATGTAATTCTCACCGGGCAAATCCAAATCGGCCCCTTCGAAATGGAAAACAAACTTAGGCACCTCGATATCGTGGTCCACGGACAGAAGGTCAAAGCACACCTCGAGCCCGGTCCCACTCTGATTGGCCACCGGCAATTTCATCTGCTCAATCATCTCTTTCTTGACAATATCGAAAGCGCTATCCTCGAGATAAGTGAGAGTCGTGCCCGAGTCGATTATCATTCCCCCACTCCCATCTTCTCTTATTGCAAAAGTTGATTTTTCAATTGGCAAAAGTTTGTCACCAATAGTGATCCCTTCAAGTGAAATATAGTAGAAAGTAGGGTTTGATGTGCTTTTGATCAATGGGGTTGTTTTCTTGACAATATTTGAGTTGTTGACATTATAATTTGCTTGAGACCCCATCAAGAGGGTGCTAGTCTTGCTGGAGTCAATTGATGTTAGGCAATACGAAAATTTAGGCTCGTTGAGCTGGGAAACCAACGACAACGGGCCCCGACCCATTCCAACAAGCCCGCTGCCCTGGCTGAACCCTGCACCCTCGTTGTCGGATCCACACCCGAACGCTATTTTCGGGACCGAAACGTTGCCAAACGTGAACGTTTCTTTCGCCATAGTGCCTTGTGTCGACGAATAATCGCCGTAAGTGTACTCATACTCACAGTTTGAGTCGGCGCAGGACGACTGAGGCAGAGCACTGCAGAGGTCGCTGGCACACGGGATGTTAGAGAAGGTGGATGACTTCGAGGGATCGAAAATCGGGGTTGGTTGGTCGTAACACTTCTTGCAAGGCTTGCATTGTGTCCAAATTAAGTCACTTCCGGTGTCGAGTATGGCGGAGTAGGTTTCCGGCGGGGTTCCAATTGACAGTTCCATGAGAAACTCGCCGTTTCCGGCGTGAATGGGGGCTTCGATGGTGGCATCGGATGAGGCTAGGGCCATTGAGTGGAGCCTCTCCATCCTCTTTCTTCCTCGCTTCATCGCACGTTGTAAGAGCTCCAGTTTGGTGAAGTTGCCTCCGAAATCGACGTGTTTGAGGGTTACCTGAAAGCCCGTTTTCGCACCGGGGTGATCAAGTAAGTTCGGGGAAGTGGATACGGATGGAGAAACAAATAGGATTGCGAAGGCAAGAACTAGGGTTATGGCCATTGGAAAAAATGAGAAGTTCCTATTATGAGATGAAGACATTATATTGTGTGTGCTTTGTTGTGGATTTTTCACTATGGGGTGAATAGTGTATTTATATAGAGAGAGAATGATTAAATGAAATTATGATGAGAAAAGAAGAAGGATATATCTTAGTTGTGTGAGGATACATAATTGAATGAATCAAAGATGTATAGTATTTCCAAGAATGTATAGAGAAATGGTTTTGCAGAGAGGAATTGGTGACGGAGGACTCACCTGGTATATGGTGCTCTCGCTTCCTCCGTCGTGGCGCACCCTTGCGATTC